>CM053771.1:59240041-59436260 GCA_028658325.1 Potorous gilbertii | reverse complement strand
CCCAGCCTAGATCTGCTCAGCTAGTGCTTGGGGTCTGAGATTCAAATGCTGCTCCTCAGCCTCAGGGCTTTTGGTGGCAGGTCTGACTGCTCTTCAATGGGAGCTTATCTGCTGGTGCTCAGGTGGGGGCAGGGCCGCCTCCCAGGCTCAGTTCCCTCAGGGGATTTATGCAGAGACCTTTTGTAATGGAGCTCCTGCCTGCTCTGGGAGTCTCTGGCCGAGCTGCCTCTGCCTCTGCAGCGGCCACCATCTCCCAAGGGGGTCTGAGTCCCGGAGATACCCTGCTCCCCTCTCAGCCTGTCTCTCTCACTGACCTGTGCGTCTGTGGGTGGAGGGACCTTTGCAGCTGCCGGAGATTCTGGTCCCTGAAGCCTGCTTGGGTCTACTCGTTCCTCTCAGTGCGGTGCGGCCGGGGCAGGGGCAGGGGAGGGCTCCAAAGGGCAGGGCTCCGCTCCCATCCCGGGTACCTTTGAGGTCAGTTTTTCAGGGCTCTCTGCAACGGAAATCTCCTTCACTGTGTTGCTGCGCGGCTTCCACTGTTCCATAATTTGTCAGGAGTTCTTTTTACAGGAAATCTATGGGCTGTGGGTTCGGAGCTAGCAAATGTGAGTCTTTGTACTCCGCCATCTTGGCTCCGCCCCTCAGCAAGCATTTATTAAATGGCTGCTTTGTATAAGACTGGGCCAGAGGAAATACGGAGACAAAAATTTTTAACACAGTCCATACACTCAAAGAAATTCTATTTTGTTTTGAGAATCACCTGGCAGGATAAGGTACCAGATTCTGAAGTCCTTGCTTGAGCTGAGCTGCCAAGTATTCAAACTGTGCTTCAGAGAGTGCAACTTTGATGGACTGGCCACATTGTTCAAATGCAAACTACACTTGCCAAAAAGACTAATTTATGGAGAACTCACATGGAGCAGGAGATCACATGGTGGTCAGAAGAAGAGATACAAGGACACTCTCAAGAATTTTGGATTTGACTGTGTAACATGGGAGACGCTGGCACAGCACCATTCAACATGGTGTGCCATCAGAAAGGGAGCTGTCCCCTATGAGCAAAGCAGAGTTGAGATAGTATAAAGTAAACACAGGATGCACCGATTTGGAGTATCCACCCCAAATACTCACACAGACTGTGCCCAACCTGTTGTAGAGCATTCTGAACTTGTACTGGTCTGATCAGCCACAGTTGGACACACTGAAACTTCACTTTATCATGGTGATGTCGTTTTGGTCCTCTTCAAAAACTAAGGACAACCACCAATCAACCAACCATTTTGTTTTGTAGCCACTCTGGTTACAGGCTTTAGATTAGCCTTCTCTTGTCTCTCTCAAGATTCAGCTTCATCTTCCCCTGACACCAATATCTGCCTTGGCCTAGGGATTTCCCTGATTATCAGAGATGCCCTTGTCTCAGGCCAGGCATGTCAAAAGGAGGGTTTTCTGAGGTGACTGATCTAGGTGCTGGAACTCTGGTTTTTGCAGTAGTGCATCTGCCACTTTGTTTCATTGCTTTGGCTTGTGGAAGGTTATAAGATTAAATCTGCTAAAACAAATAGTGCTAGAAAAACTGATATCAGTTGAGCAGTTTAAAGGTGCTCTAGATTTGTGTGATTTGGATGTTAATGGGTGTTGATCTCCATTGAGTTTGTGTCTCTTGAAAGTGACTTGACCACCAGGAGCTCTGTGTGCCTTTCATATGGAGCTTAGTAATGCTGATTTAGACTGATTTCTCATGTATAGCCCAATTCTTCTCCACCAAAGTCATCTTGTGAAAAAAAAGTATTCATAGCAGTATTGTGAATATGAGGTGATGGCTTCTCTGCTATGAATTGCTTGTGAGCATCTAAGGATACAAAGGAAAACATCTCATGAGCTCACTGAATACAGATTTACTTTCAGTGTCTAGTGCAATGGTTTGGAAGTATAAACAGGTTGGTTGAAAACATTATCAGACATGAAAACGTGGAAATGAAATTGCAAATTATGCCTCACAAAACTTAGGAACCATAGCAGGCATTTTGTCAGTGTAGACAAGCAGAGATTTCTAATCGGTGTGGTCTTTACCCTACATGAGTATTTTTGCTTTTTGAACCAGTATGTGCCTTAGGAATTCCACATAACCCTTCCAGAATTGGCGCTTCTCTAGTCTGATGAGTGACCCTTTCTGATCCAAACCTTGGACTATTGCCGAGATGAATTCTTTGTTCTAGATGGAAGTGTAGAAACAGACAAGAAGGTTGTTGAGATAGAGCTTTTTCTCTTGGAAGATGGAGATTATGAACTCCTTTAAGACTACTGGGACATTTTATAAACTGAATTCAAATAGAAAATTTATCTCAAATGATATTTTCCCACCAATTACCTTTCCATATATAAATCAGATTCTGTACCATACCTCCATTCTGTTTTATGTATCTCAGTGTAACCAGATCTGTTAGCACAATAGATTTCTAGTTCTGGCTGCTTGTAGCATACATGTAATCCTGTCGAAGTCACGATTCCCTGTGCCTTATTCAACAATCTGTTAAGCACCTGCTATTGATAGATCATACACTAGGTCCTGGGAGTACAAATACAAAGATAAAAACTGCCTTCTCATAAGGAACATTCAACCACTCTTAATAGATAACAAGTTCCAAGACCCAGGCAAAGGAAGTAGCAGACTGGATTAATCCCTTCAAATAACTCATCCTGAAATTCCTACAAAGCCATGACTTTATGCCATTTGATTTCAGCTGATCAGAAATGGCAATCCCAGCCCCAGGTTTTTGTCCTAGTCATAGGGCCAGTAGATCAGTGTCTTATCGACCTCACCTGAACTGAACTGTATGGATGAACTCACAGGAAAACCTGGTACCTCCCTGATCCTACCAGTACATTGATGTAACGGGAAAGAGGGCGAGAAAGCCAGAAATCAAGATGGAGGCTTTGAGGAAACATTGATTGTAGACAAAAAATTAGCCCCCAGTTATTTCTGCAGATAACATCCTTATCTGTTAGGGACTTTTTGGACTGTATCTTTATACACTCTGAATTTAAATCATCTTGGATTTTAGAATTATTTCTCAATTTGGCCTCTTCTCTTCTTTGGGCTCATGCTTGTAGGGACATACTCCCCCTAAGTGGCAGAGGGCCGGAATATGAAACCTTTTTTTTCTAGTTGGATATGAGTGTTACCTGACTCCTAAATTGCTTCTAGTCGATAATGGCAGTTGCTGTACTCCAGGTTCCCCAGAAGAGGGCTCCAGAGACCTTGGGAGAAGCTGCTGTCCCAGGCTACTGAGGAGTCTGTGGTATATGAAGTCAGAAAACTCCTGACTTACTCAGTAGTTAAAATTTGTCCCTGGTACCATATAGCATCTAGAACTCTCATACTGTAATACCAGTTGTTCATAGGCTTCCTTTCCTGGGGATTCCCCATGAACCAGATCAATTTGAGTTTCATGGTAGATCCCCTAGCAACACATTGTCCGTTGGGTCCCCCAATACCTCACTGGAAATAACTTCCTATTGGACAATGTGGAGGGTTTTTATAGGAGCTCAAGGAAACTTTTGACCTCTCTTGCCTTAAGGTTAAAAATGTGAATTGGTATGTTTACTGGCCTAGCATAAACACGGGACCACAATAGGATATGTTAGATCCTCCTGGAGTCTAAGTCAAGTAAATGCCCTGTCCTGAAAGATCGATTTTTGTAGGATTTAGCTTTATTCATAGAATTAGCCAGGGAGCACATGACTATGTGCCCACAGTAGTGTGATGGAGTAGATAGGGCTCTAAACTTGGAATCAGAAAAATGGGAGGGTTCAAAACTACCTCAGACACTTTCTAACTGTATGGCCTTGGAAAAGTCATCTTGTCTCTTTGTGCCTCTTTTTTCCTTATATATATAAAATGAGAGGATTGGATTTAGGTCCCTTTCAACTCTATATCTGTGATCCCTGGGATCAAAAGTCAAGGGCTATAATCAATCAATAGGAAGTCCACATGGATTCACCTAAAATGGATGCCCACTTTCACACAAAGCCTACAGCTGTTCCTCAGCTTGGAGGAATGCTAATACTGCTGCTGTATCACATTCCACAGCAGCATGTCAGAAGTGTCCCTGAATATTTTGAAGAACCCCTCAATATTAACTGATAGAAGGATAGGCCCCATGAAGAAGGGGATGCCCCTAGTGTGTGATATAAGATTTTACTTCACAGAAGCCACTTTGGTCAAGAATGTGAAAAATTTCCATAGGTGAAGGTACAGAAATAGTTTTATTCATCAAAGAAAAACCTGGAGATTCTCTGCTAGACCTGCAAACTAACTTAAGAAACTCACTGTTCTTTTTTTAAAATTTTAAAAAAAATGTTTATTTTTAGTTTTCAACATTCATTTCTACAAAATTTTGAGTTCCAAATTTTTTCCTCATCTCTCCCCTCCCCTACCCCAAAATTCTGTGCATTTTGATTACCCCTTCCCCCAATCTGCCCTCCCTTCTATTATACCGCTCCCTTCCCTTATCCCTAGCTTCTCTCTTTTCTTGTAGGGCAAGATAGATTTTTATACCCCATTACCTGTATTTCTTACTTCCCAGTTGCATGTAAAAACAATTCTCAACATTTGTTCTAAAACTTTGAGTTCCAACTTTTGTCCCGTCTTCTCTCCCCACCCATCACCATTGAGAAGGCAAGTCAATCAATATAGGCTATATGTGTGTAGTTTTTTGCAAAAGACTTCCATAATAGTCATGTTGGGTAAGACTAACTATTTTTCCCTCTTTCTTATCCTGCCCCCCATTTATTCTATTCTCTCTTTTGATCTTGTCCCTCCCCAAAAGCGTTTACTTCTAGTTTCTCTCTCCTCCCATTTGCCCTCCCTTCTATCATCCCCCACCCCACTTATTCCCTTCTCCCCTACTTTCATGTAGTGTAAGATAGATTTTCATACCAAATTGAGTGTGCATGTTATTCCCTCCTTAAGCCAAATGTGATGAGAGTAAACTTCCCTTTTTCCCTCTCACCTCCCCCCTTTTCCCCTCCATTGAAAAAGCTTTTTCTTACCTCTTTTATAAGAGATAATTTGCCCCATTCCATTTCTCCCTTTCTCCTCTCTTACCTCTTAATCTCTTAATTTTATTTTTTTAGATATCATTCCATCCTATTCACCTCACCCTGTACTCTCTGTGTGTATACATACATATATATATATATGTGTGTGTGTGTGTGTGTGTGTGTGTGTGTGTGTGTGTGTGTATGTATATGTATATATATTCCCTCTAACTATCCAAATATTGAGAAAAGTTTCAAGAATTTCAAATGTTATCTTTCCATGTAGGAATGTAAACAGTTAAACTTTAGTAAGTCTCTTATGATTTCTCTTTCCTGTTTACCTTTTCATGCTCCTCTTGATTCTTGTGTTTGAAAGTCACATTTTCTATTCAGCTCTGATCTTTTCATCAAAAATGCTTGAAAGTCCTCTATTTCATTGAATGAGCATTTTTTTCCCCTGAAGCATTATACTCAGTTTTTCTGGGTAGGTGATTCTTGGTTTTAATTTTGGTTCCTTTGACTTCTGGAATATCATATTCCAATACCTTCAGTCCCTTAATGTAGAAGCTGCTATATCTCATGTTATCCTGATTATATTTCCACAATACTTGAATTGTTTCTTTCTAGCTGCTTGCAATATTTTCTTCTTGACCTGGGAACTCTGGAATTTGGCCACAATGTTCCTAGGAGTTTCTCTTTTTGGATCTCTTTCAGGAAGTGATCAGTGGATTCTTTCAATATTTATTTTGCCCTCTGGTTCTAGAATATCAGGGAAGTTTTGCTTTATAATTTCATGAAGGATGATGTCTAGGCCCTTTTTTTGATCATGGCTTTCAAGTAGTCCCATAATTTTTAAATTGTCTTTCCTGGATCTGTTTTCCAGATCAGTTGTTTTTCCAATGAGATATTTCACATTGTCTTCTATTTTTTCATTCTTTGGTTTTGTTTTGTAATTTCTTGGTTTCTCATAAAGTCATTAGCTTCCATCTGTTCCATTCTAATTTTGAAAGAACTATTTTCTTCAGTGAGCTTTTGAACCTCCTTTTCCATTTGGCTAATTCTGCTTTTTAAAGCATTCTTCCCCTCATTGATTTTTTTGGACAGCTTTTGTCAATTGAGTTGGCCTATTTTTAAAAGTGTTATTTTCTTCAGCATTTTTTGGGGGTCTCCTTTAGCAAGCTGTTGACTCATTTTTTATGATTTTCTTGCATCGCTCTCATTTCTCTTCTCAATTTTTCCTCCACCTCTCTTACTTGATTTTCAGAATCCTTTTTGAGCTCTTCCATGGCCTAAGACCATTGCATTTTTATTTTGGAGGTTTTGGATGCAGAAGCCTTGATTTTTAGGTCTTCCTCTGATGGTAAACATTGTTCTTCATCCAAATGGATGAAAGAAAATATATGTTCACCAAGAAAGTAGCCTTCTATAGTCTTATTTTTTTCCCTTTTTTGAGCATTTTCCTAGCCAGATACTTGACTTTTGAGTCCTTTTTCAAGAGGAGTGTTTGCTCTGGGGACCTGTAAGTTCTCAGTTCCTCCAAAGGGGCACAATCAAGGGAGAGGAGTTTATTCCTCTCCTGGTCTGTGCTCTCGTCTGGGAGCTACCACAAGTTTTTCTGCCCAGGATCTTTGAAGCAGTCTTTGGCATTTGTGGGTTGAGCAATCTGGGAACTGCAGCTGCTTCTGGGGATTCTACCCCCAAGGCCTGATGATGCCTTGCAACTAAGGTTGGGCTGCACTCCGCTCCGAGCCTAGTGCAATTCTTATCTTCCTTCCAGGCTGTCTTGGACTGGAAATCTCTTTCACTCTGTTGTTTTGTGACTTCTGCTGCTCTAGAATTTGTTTAGGGTTATTTTTTGCAGGTATTTTATGGACTCTGTGGGGAGAGCTAGAGTAGGTGTATCTTTCTACTCCACCATTTTGGCTCTGCTCCCTGAAACCCACCGTTCTGATGATGATCAAGGAAGTCAATTCCATGAGCTTCCAGAGCTATCTATTCTTTTTCTTCATTTCCTTTTAACTTGTCTACAAGATGGCAGTTTTCTTTGTGATTTGCCTCATTTGTGGTTCAGCAAACCTTGTTTTTGACCTCTAAGTTCCTGTCTTCCTATTGGAAGCATCTATCAGCAAACATTGGATAAGTGTCTCTACTATGTGCCAGGCATTGTGTCAAGACTCTGAAATGATATAAAAATGAAAATGGAATAGTCCTTGCCTATGAGAGACAACATATGCAGGCAGAGTTATGTTCCAAACAAATACAAACTAATTTTGGAGTAGGGGCACAGAATGAGAAAAAGTCTCATATCACAGGTGGTACTTAAGCTGAGATTTGAGGGAAACTAGGTATTCTAAGAGACACAGGGGAGGAATGAGTGCATTCTTATCAGTGGATGCCTCTTTTACAAAGTCAGAGAGATGGGAAATGGAGTGTTGTGTGAAGAACAGCCAAAAAGCCAACTGGGTTGGAAAAAGTAATGGGATGAGAACATGAATGATAGCAAATGGCATGCCATTGACAGAACAAGGAGTATGTGTTTGTGCACATGTCATGTCCAACTTCCCTGTGGCCAGGAAAGAAGGGTAAAGCCCAGAGTGTGCTCAGGATTGATAGGAGAGAGTATTCTTAAGTCCAATGCCTTTCTCGGATCTCAGAAATATTTAAGATAGAAGATCCAAAGTGTTAGGAAGGAAGTCAAGTCATCAAGCCTTTGTGAAGCCCCTCATATGTAATAGGCACAGCATTAAGCACTGGGATACAAAGAAAGGCAAAAATAGTCCCTATCTCAAGGAACTCAGAATTTCACAGGGGAGGCAAGATGCAAACTACTACGTGCATGCATGACTCTGTAGAAGATAAATTAAGATATAATCACAGAGAAAGAGTACTAGCTAGCATTAGAGGAACTGGAGAAGGCTTCTTGTGAAAGGTGCTATTTAAGATTTGAAGGGAGCCAGGGAATCCTTGAAGCAGAGAGGAGAGAGAGTGTTCCAGGCCTGGGGGACAGCCAGTAAAAATACTTGGTGTCAGGAGATGGGGTGTTGTATTGGAGAAATGGCAAAGAAGCTAGTGTCATTGGATCAGAGAGTACATGGAAGAAAAATGTGGTCTGGGTTGAGGACTAAGAGGTCCAAATTCCAATGTAGTCTGCTCAGAACCAGGTTTAAGAGAACCACACTGAATCTTAATTAATGTTAATGACATTTAATGACAGTTAATGACAAGTCACTCGACATATGAACCCAATGTAGCACATTACAGCCAACAGCATAGGTTATATCTTTTTATAGTGATACTATGGCAGCCTCCACCCCAACCTTTGCCAACCGAAGCTTATATAGCTAGACAAAGTAGGTTATGAAAATCAATGATACTGTTTTTCTGAAAGTAATTCTAGAAGAGTTTTGAACATGTTTCAAACAATGGCAGCATCAGTGAAAAAATGTATAACGCCCTTATTCGTGATATAATTTTGATAAAGAATCTGCAATTGAGTAAATTCAGAACTGGTTGAACCAGATATAAAATGGGTTAAGAAATGGAAATACTGCAAGCTAGAGGGGTGGGAAGTGGGAAAATCTTCAGTGGAATGACATGGGACTTTGAACTTGGCCCTGTTCTCTTCACTGTTTTTGCCAGTGACTTGACTGAAGATGTTGATAAAAGGCTTCTAAAATTTGCAGGTGAAATAAATCCATGAGATATTAGCTAACACTTTGGATTTCATAATTAAGATAAAAAAAGATCTGGGCAGGCTACAACAGTGGCCCAAATCCAATCCTGTGAAATTAATAGGGGTAATTGTAAAGACTCTGGTTTTAAAAAAATAGGCATGGGAGAGGTATGGTTAGAAAACTGTTCATGTGAAAAAGTCCCTGGGAATTTTAGTGGACCCACTGTGAGTCAGCAGTATGATGTGGCAGCCTCCTTCAGTACTTCGGGAGAGTTCTAATCTTAATGAGGTGTAATCTGATCTGTTGATATGATAACAGCTTTTTTATTACTTAGCAGTAAGTGGTCCTTGAGAGTTACTGTGTCTAAAAAGTTCTTTACTCTCTGGTCACTAGATAAGCCTTCCCAAAATTCATTAGGCTAGTCTTCAGACAACAGGTATACAACTGTCCAGCTTTTGTAGGCCTTTCCAGGGCTTGTATTTCCCTGGTCTAGTCTTCCAGAACTCAGGGTCATTGCTGTATCATAATGAGTCACTGGAATAATATTTTAGTGGTCATAGTCTCTGTTAATTAGCATAGACAGTTTTAGGTAGAATTAATAGAAGCAGTGTCCATATATTCAGTTATTATAGGTCTGTTGTCTGCATGGCACTGTTCTGAGTTTTGGAGGATACAAAGAATAAAAATGACACAGTACTTCTCCTCAGGTGTCTTCCAGTCGAATGGAGCAGTTCACGTTCCATAATTAAGCTCCTCAATGTATTTGCCCTGGTCAGACCATGTGTAGAGCATCGTATTCTCTTTTGGGTGCCACCTTCTAAGAAGGGTATTAACAAGCAGGTGGCCTGTCCAGAGGAGGGTAGCTAGGATTGTGAGGGGCCTCAGTGCCATGAAGTACAGGGATCAGCCACGGGGTTGTGGGCATGTTTTCGGCTGCCCAAGTGACCATGTCATCCTCCTGCTGAAAACCTTTGGTGGCCTCCAGTGCATTGGAGCCCCAACTTACCTCTGCAGCATGGTTGGAGGTTGCAGCCTCATCAAGTCATTCCACAAGCACAGACTGCTAAAGCACACACTGAGCTAAATGGAGTGGTGTGTGTGTGTGTGTGTGTGTGTGTGTGTGTGTGTGTGTGTGTGTGTGTGTGGTGTGTGTAATAAAAAGTAACAAGAGCCCCTGCGCTCCAGGATATGTGGGAATATATGTTCATACATAAATAAATACATAATACATGTAGGGAGGCAACCTTTACCCATCTACTTGTTATTAGTACTCTCTGCCTGAAATTTCTTGTATTTATTTATCTTATAATTTTAATATGTATGTATGTGTGTGTGTGTGTGTGTATCTTATAGTTTTCAATAGAATGTAAGCTACTTGAGAATAGAAACTTTTATTTTTTATCTTTCCATCCCCATCTTGGGCACCATATTTCCTACTTGGTAGTCATTAAATGTTTATTGAATTGAATTGAAAAGAGAAGGACACACAGTAATGAATAGGCTTAAAGGTGGTTTTGCTTGGCCTCAGAGGAGAGAACTAGGAACACAGAGAAGCAGGTCTGAGTTGGATTAAAGGCCCGTTCCAAAAAGTATGGGCTGCCTTAGGAGATAGTGGTTCCCTTTCTTATGAAGGTATTCCAGAAGAGACTAGATCTCTGTGATCTATAGGCAGAAATGGTTTTCATTTAAACACATATTTTTCTTCCTTTCCTTTCCAGACTACTGAGCACTGATAGAAGTACTGTACAATGAAAATAAATTTGCTTTTAGTCTGCTATTAAGAATATCTGTATTTCAGCCCCCTAATGAAGAACTGGAGAAAGAAAAAACCATACAAGGGAACCTCAAGAGGAACATGGAGGAAGAAGCAGCTACAAGGTTACATCAGATGAATGAAAAGATCTGTAGACTGACCAAAAAACTAGATACAAAGGAAAAAGAACACAATAAACTCGGTAAACTTGGAATTTATTAAAAATCATCGTCTCCGACTGTTGTAATGAAACTTTGTTGAAATCACTTTCATTTTACAAAATTACATTTTACAAAATTAAAGCTGAAGACAACCTGAGGGCTGCCCTGAGAGCCTGTGCTCATGAGAGGCCAAGCACTCTGCAGGCCACCATACACAGACACACTCATCATTTCTTTGGGAGCTGCTAGGAGTTGGATTTATCTCTTCCACCCACTGATTTCTGATGTTTTGAAGCAGCTCATTTAATTTGACTAAACTTCTTTTCTTTCCTAAGTTCTTAAAGTTCTTTTCATATTTATTTATCAAGTGTATCGATAAAACAAGGAGACTAATTTCAAGAAGCCACACACAGAGATCTGTTATGTTCTTCTACAGACATTTCTTACAGATTGGTTTTCTCTAGGCTTCTTTTTTGTACTAAAGAATTTCTCCAGAACTGCAGGTTTGATTCATTCTCATAAAATGGGTTACAGAAGAGTCCACATTTTGTGTCTCTGGGGTAGACTCAGTGAGTTTCATTTCACAACTTCTTTCCCGGGAGAAAAACTGCCACATTCGTGTTTCTGCGTTCAAGAAATATCCCTGTAGAATGCTCTCCAGAACAGTTTTAGCACAGAGCAGATCTGGGATTCCCTTTTAGCTTCATTTGAAATCAGAGAGTTTCGAAGGTGTCCTCAGTGTAGAGGAAGATGATTGATTACTTGTTAAAGTGCTTCTATGTCATATCCGATATTAGACTCTAAAAGTCATTCTCTTTGATGAAGTGCTGAATCTAGTGTAGGGTTAGATCGAATGGAGGAGAGGAAAACCTGAGTTCAAAGCCTCTCCTAGATGAGCCTCAGTGACCTCATCTGTAAAATGGGGATAAGAACATTTCTCTTACAGAATTGTGAGGATCAAAGGAGATAATGGAGATAAAGTGCTTTGTAAACTTCGAAGCATGTACAATGCTACCTGTTATTAATATGAATAATAATTTTCATTATTTAATAAATTGTAAATTATTTCTTAATATAATATTATCAACAATAAATTTAATACTTACCTCCCAGGATTGTCCTGAGGATAATATTTGTAAGTGTATTGCAAACCTTAAGGAGCTATATAAAGGCTATCTATCATTATTGCTGTGATTCTGTGTTTGTCCTTCATTTTTGAAGAAGACCATGACATCAGAGAAATAATGACATGACATATACTTGACATGTTTTGAGTGAGGGAGGGCTGTGCAAGATCACCAACCTCACTTTCTCCTCCTGAGCCATCGGGGTCCAGTGACCAGATATTCATCAGTGCATCAGGATGACTGGAGATGGCCCAGGGTGCAATGGGAGACCTTGGCCTATATAGGCTGGCCTTTTCAGGTACTCATTTAGAGGGAGGTAATGCCCATATAGGGATGTAAATAGTTTGCCCATATTAAATAACTATAATTAATGCAACAATCTTTGGCTTGTATTGACTTTGTTGGTTGAGGTAATGACAACTGTATTTTTATAAAAACTGCTTTGAGATTTCTGCTTTACATAGAACTAAGAAGAATTTAGCTTTCCTTAGGCATTTTTATTTTTAAAATAATTTTTCATTTTAATTTTCAGTTCCAAATTCCTTCCCTCTCTCTACACCCCGCCCCCTTATCCACTGAGAGGGTAAGAAATGATACCTTTTATACCTGTGAAATGATATAAAATATTTCCACATTAACCATGTTGTGGGAAAAAAAGTCAGAAAAATGAAGAGAAAAAATATGTTTAAATCTGCACTCAGAATCTATCAGTTCTCTGACTCTAGGTAGATAGCATCCTTTATTATGATTTCTTAGGCATTTTTAAAGCAACTAGTACAAAGTTTTTAGTTGTTTTGAAACTACTAATTTAAAAAAATATTAAAGCAAATTACTTATTTCTATTCATCTTTTGCCGTTGCAATTTGATTTAGAATATATTTGTTACAAAACAGGTTTACTTTAACAACTAAGGAGTAGGAGAGTAGCTACGATTTGAGAGATTAATTCCTGAGGTTATCTGATTCTTAAAATCATTTCCTAAAAGTGAAAGCCATTTCCTAAACTACTTGTCAGTTTTGATAATTTTGACAAATTTTGACCATTTGACAATTGAGCCATAATTGATGATTTTTTGAATGTTAAAATTTTAAATTGTCTTATATTTATTGAGTTACTCCCCTGTTGGTGAAGACCTTTCCCCCTCTTAGACTTCATCTAGCCCTTCACTCACATTTCTTTTATGCACTCATCATGTATTATTTTGTGTCAAAATTGCATATATGTGTACATATACATACATACTATATATATATCTATATATCTATATCTACACACACACACACACACACACACACACACACATATATATATATATATGTATATATCTGTGTAGCTATACCTATAGCTTTGCCCTTATCCCATACTAGAGTATAAGCTCCCTCATGGAATTACAGGTACTGTTTCTTAGCTAAACATTTATTCTTCCCTATCTGCAAGTATAGTTAATCAAAAAGCATTTATTAAACTCTTATCTACCATATGCTAGCCATTGTACTACAGAAGAGATGGCTCCCAGCCATCAAGGAGTTCACTATATGGCAATCACAAGGATTTATTAAATGCTTACTGTGGACCAGGTATCACAGGGGCGGGGAGGGAAAAGGATACAAATAAAATACAAAAAAAAGACCAAAACAATTCCAGCCTTTAAGAAGCTTACATCATAATGCAGAGAGACAGCTTGTACTCATTTAAATACATACAAAATGATCATAAGGTCACTTTGAGGGGGTTGACACTGGCAGCTGGGGAGATCAAGGAAGGCTTCATATAGAAAGTGTCTCAAGCTGATTCTGGAATGAAACAAGGGTTTCCTAGAGATGAAAAGAGAGTACACTCCTGGCATGGAGGACAGCCAGGACAAAGACTCTGAGGAGAAGGGCATGTGTCCAGAGCAGGAAGTAGGTCAGGAGTAGGCCAGGAATCACCGGAGTAGAAAGGAGAAAGGAAGGGAAAAGACTGGAAAGCTAGAAAGGGACCAGGTTGTAAAGAGATTTAAAACTGACTCAATACATTGTTCAACTAAACTGGTTTACCAAATGTATTTTATTTGTTTTAGTCTTCAAAAGTAAAGTTTTAAAATGCTTTCAGTTTTTTCAAAGTCACATGGTTTCTGCATGTTGAACCTTCTAATGGTCTATGAGACCTCTAATGAATATAATAGAAAGCATGCCTTCTATATACCACAAATTATGCTCTTGCTTCAAAAGATTTGAATGAGGAAACATTAATTAAACTTTTACTGTGAACCAAGTGCTGTGCTAAGTCCTATAGTATAAATGAAAAAGCAGACAATCCATGCTTGATGTTATGGAACTCATATTCTAATGGAAGAAGAAAGTACACATAGGACATGGTGGTCAGGGAAGGGAGTTTTGTTCTGGGTAGTCATTCATACATGGGATGGTCAACTTACATGTGTTTTCTAGAAGCAGTTGGGGGTGGGAGCAGGGTTGGAAAGAATAGGTTCTACACTCCAATGGCAAGTTGGCCTGAATGGATGATTGGATGGTATATAGAGGTGAAAGATGGCCTGGCCTGGGGTTTTGGAACCAGCTAGATATAGTCAGCTAGCTAAATTTATACTCACTCTGTCCCTAGGCAAGATATCTGAGTTCCAAGGTGGGACTTCAAAATAGATACAAATTTGATGTTTATTCTAGTTTTTTGAGGGAGGAGGGAGGATACACAGACTAATATATAAACTGATTATTTCAGTCAGTCATTTATTCATTTAACTAGCACCTTTTTTTAACATCAAGACACCAATAGTAATAATAGAATATATTTAACATAGCACTTTATGGTTACAAAATGCTTGACAAATAATTTGATACAGTGTGCTCAGGCTATGAGATATGGGGGACAGGAAAAGAGGACTGGTAGTAGAAAAAGTACTATCCTTGAAGTTAGAAGACTCTGTGTATCCCACCTCTAACACATAAAAAAATTTTCTGAAGCTCTTATAACTATGGGCAAGTCAGGAATCTTAACATTCTTTATTTGTAAGAGAGGCGTTATAATATTGTACATTATTGACCTCACATTATTGTGTTGAAAGCAAAACTTTACAAATCTTAAAGGCCCATATAAATATGTTGTTATTGTTATTTTAAAAATGATTCCTGCCCTTACATTAGTAATTAGTAAGATAAGACACACATATGGAACATTTATGTTCACATTATGGAAATGTGAAAAAATATAATACAAGGTAGTGCTTAATTAAATTCTAAGGTCTGATATAACATAATCTGAAGTCAAGGAAAGTTTCTTTTTTGTCTTTGTATACCCTGTGCCTATTGCAATGCCTGGTATATAATAGGTACTTAATAATACTTAATAAAGTTATTTATTTTTAATTTGTTGGTGGTTTTACAATTTTGTTTTTATTTTTTGTGCAATTCTGAATATTTGGCACAATTTAGTTAAGACTTTTTGATTATTTAAAGTCTTCTACATTGGAGTACTTTACATTTTCCTTTGAAGATGCAATGGAATGAAATTTGGAGAATAAACATATACTAATTTGGTATCTAAGTAAGTGTGCTATATTTCTTTTTCTTTTAGAGCTTGCCTTAGAATCAACCCAACTAGAAATTGAGTCATTAAAAGAAAACTTGAGTAGACTTAAAGAAAATGGTAAGTCACTCTAATCGTTGTTAAAATTTTCAGATCACATAGGTACAATGTTTCATTTTAGCTAAATATCTTATATCTCCAGTCTACCAAACGGCTTCCCAGTTTGAATTCTTTCCCTAGTAACAGAAACTTATAATTACCCAGAGGTAAATTTGTGAATATACTACTAGGTTTACATATATAGAAATTCTTTGTAGTTAAATCTCACCATCAGGATGTCTGGCTGTTGATAGAATAACTATAGAAATAATTGGAAATATGAACATGTATAACTTTAATTACAAATTTTTATTCCTTGCTTTAAGAAAACCAATCATTGAAAATAAAAAGTTATAAACCAAATAATTGAGGAATTATTATTCCTATAAAAAATTTGTTTCAGGCATTATGTAACATAACTTTAATTTATGCTGCCTCTGATCCCTGCTACTAGAGATACTGAGACCCTGGAGGCTAGACTGATTGGTTGTCCACATTAAGTTGGTTTTGATATAGTGAGGCCTTAGGAATAAGAGGCTGCCAAGTTGCTTCAGGAAGAGCAGGCTGGCCCTTGTCAAAAAGAGCAAGTCAGACTTCCATACTCCTCAGTAGTAGCCCCTGCCCTTTCAACCTGAGATAGGGATACCACATCTTTTAAGAAAAAGAAAAAATGTTTGTTTGTTCCAGTACTTGGTACAGTACCTGACCCTTAATGTTTATTGATTTAATTAATTGACTTAATTAATGCTTAATGTTTATTGACTACTTTACAAGAGTGCTCCTTTAAATGGAAAGTTATGAATAGGTAATTTACATAAGAAGAAATCCAGGCTATAAATGGCCATATGAAAAATGCTGTTAATCAGTGATATTAAATTCAAATAGAAATGATCCCTGGTGGCAGGATATGACTTAGAAAAGCACAAATAACATGTATGTTGTGTTATATTTTTAATTGTTTTGTTAAACATTTCCTAATTACAATTTAATATAGTTGGTCCTGGGGAGTTTGACGCCTCTACTCTAAACCACTATTAATCAGAAAGTACCACCTCATCGTTAGCTCGCAGAGTTGACAAAATAGAAAAATGACGAATGTTGAAGTACTGTGGGAAAGCAGACATATTAATTAATGTACTGTTGGTGAAATTGTGAAGCGGTTCAACCATTCTGGAAAACAATTTGGAACTATGCCCCAAAGCCTATTAAACTGTGCATACTCTTTGACCCAGGTCTGTGCCCCAAAGAGATGAAAGAAAGAGGAGAAAACACCCATGTGTGCAAATATGTTTACTGCAGCTTTTCTCGTGCTGACAAAGGGTTGGAAACTGAGGGGATGCTCTTCAATTGGGGACTAACATAATAAATTATGAAATATATGTATATATACATACATACACACATAGGATACATATTTAATATATTTGTATAAATAAAAAGATGAAGGGGATGGTTTCAGAGAGACCTGAGAAGACTTATATGAACTGATACAGAGTGAAATGAGCAGAATCTGGAGAACAATTTATACAGTTATAGCAATATTGTAACAACTTCAAAAGACTCAGGAAGTGATCAGCACAACAACCAACCACAATTCCAAAGGACTTATGACTTATGATACTGTCTACTTCCAGACGGAAATATGATATACTCAGAGGAGAGATTGAGATATTTTTTTTTGGTACATGGTCAAAATGACGTTTTGTTTTGCTTGACTATACATGTTTTTGGTAATGGACTCAGAGTGCAAATTGAGATGTATTTCTTTTTTATTACATAGCAATGCTGGAATTTGTTTTGTTTGACCCACGTTTGTAATGAGTTTTGTTTTGTTTTGTTTGTTTTCTTAATGGGGGAGAGGGAAGGTGGAGATGGTTAGGAGAGAATATGAACCTGAAAATAAAGTACAATTGAATTTAAAAAAAAAAGTTGCAGAGAGGCCAAGATAGTTGAGGATTAAGAAAAGACCATTGGATTTAACAATTAAAAGACAATTGGTAATGTTGAAGAGAGGATTTTGGTTGAGTGGTAGAGTTTGAAGTCAGATTGCAGAAGGGGGTTGGTGAGTTTTTCTGTAAAAGTAAGGAAATAAAAGATCAAAATATGAGATGTTTGGAGGGTCCAGTTAAGTTTTTTTTTTTTTGAGATATAAGGGACCTGAGCATGTTTGTTGGTAACAGAAAAGTAGCTAGTAGTTCACCAGGTAATGTATATAAAGCACTTTGCAAATCTTAAAACTCTGTATAAATGTTAGCTATTATTATTATAAGAAGATATTGCAGATTGGAGAGAAGCCTTTATTGAAGGAGCAACTTCTAGAGAAGAAGAGAGAGAATAAGATGGAGGCTATGAGTCAGGGTTGATGTTAGCAGGGAGAAAGACCATCTCTTTGTCAAGAATGAAGTAAAAAAGGAGAGAATGGGTGATAATGGAAAAGTTTTGAGGTGTGAAGTAGAGGGAAACTCACAGAGGGCAAGCATTCACATGGTGGTCAGAAGAAGTGATATAAGGACACTCTCAAGGTCTTGAGAATTTTGTTATTGATTGTGTGACATGGGAGATACTGGCACTGGACAGCCCAGCATGGCTTTTCCCATATCAGAGAAGGTGGTGTGCTCTGTGAGCAAAGTAGAATTGAAACCGCTCAAAGGAAATACAGGATGTGCAAATTTAGAGAATGCACCCCAAATGTTCAACTGGACTATTTGTGCCCAGTCTGTGATAGAACATTCCAAGCTTGTATTTGTTTGATCAATCACAGTTTAACACACTGAAATTTGACTTTAGCACAGTGATGTCATTTTGGTCCTCTTTGAGAACAAAGGACCACCAGAGGGAAAGAAGGACCTTATAATGGCCTCAACTTTTTGAGTAGAGTAAAAGATAAGTAAGGTCTTCTGCTTGGGGAGGAGGGTATAGTGGTATAGGAGAATTTGAGGAGAAAAAGAAATATGGGAGTACCTATGACAAGGTTTAGAATGGTTAGAGCTGGAAAGAATTCACTTAGACCTTCTCTGTAGTCCTTGGGAGCTTTACTGATGCAAAAGCAGCTGGCCTGAGATTTAGCAAGGAGCTACACAAAGGCACTGATGTAGGAAAGAACCAGATTTATATAGACAGAAAGCTATAAAGCCTGTGTGATGATGATGTAATTTTTAGGGTTTCTAATGGGGGTTGGAGATGTAGGGACAGGATGAAAAAGATGAATGATACAAGATAAGGGAGATAGGGGAAATTTTATGACTCAGGAAGGGGAAGACAAGGAATTTTATTGTCCAGGATAAGGGGAAAGTTTTATGGTATTCCAAGATAAGGGGGAGAAATTTAGGATACCCTCATGCTCAGGAGGGGCCTCACAAGGTACTGAAAAAGGAACTGTTAATATTATACCTTATGGCACCCTTGTATCCCATATCCCCTTTGTTCCATTTGGATTACCTATGGGGGAAAGTAGGGTAGAAAGTCAATTGTGAGAGCACAATTGAGATTAGGTACTTTAAATTTATTGAACATTTATCCCTAGTCAGTACGATAAGGTGCCTCTCTCCACTGTGTTCAGGATTAGGATTTGAGAAGGCAGCAGGTATAGTAACTGAGGTTTGAAAGTTTCCAAGATGTGAAAAGCCACAGGAAGAGTTTCCAAGGTGGAGGACCCAGTAGAGTTAAACTGGTTCCAGGGGTGGGGAACCTGTGACCTTGAGGCCACATGTGTTCCTATAGATCCTCAAGTGTGGCCCTTTGAATCCAAACTTCACAGAACAAACAAGGGGATTTAAATTTATCATATACTTAAAACCTCAAACTGAACCTACAGGTTCATAATTTCACTTGTGATCCTCTTTTTTATTCTTTGTATATGGAAATGTATGAACATTTGTTTGTTGATGTTCTTGAGTCAATAAATATTTTTTATAAAAATATCAGTTTAGGAAAATTGTGCCTGAAAACGATCTTTGGGAAGATGGGGGAAGATGTAATACAAGAGGGGGATGTTGTTGTTCCAGGTCGTGGAAGTGGGGTAGTGATGGGTAATGATGCCCTTGAGGCATGACCATCCCTATGGGTAGCTGGGGTGAAGTAAAGACATGAGTCCCGAGGGTTGAAGAAACTGATTAAGGAGGCCCAAGTGTTGGACAGGAGACTTTGGGTCAGTAAGGCTTCCAGATCCAGTCTTGGGGTCCTGGGTGGTGATGAGGGTTGAAACTGGGGGTGAGACCTTCCCCCACCCCCAAAGACTGGAGTACCAGGGGTAGGTTACCTGGAATGAATTTATTGACTCAATTCACTGACTCAAGCATTCTTGAGGTCAAAGTGGTAAAGATTTATTACATGTTTTTTGCAGGCAAGAGTTCTATAGTAAGACATGTGCCAAGTGTGATGACTCGGTGATTCAGAGTGGGGTTAGGGATTGGTTAAGGAGTGGTTAGTTCTTAAAGGAGCATGCACTTTTAGTATCTACTGCACAGGTATTTTACCCAGTGTTTATCAGGAAATAACCCAAGAGAGGTTATGTGGAGGTATGGTTTTAGACCTGGTCACTAAGTCAACTTACGGTCAGGACTGGCTAAGGAATACCAGGCTACTCTCATCCATGTCTTGTTAGACAAGATAAATGTAAGGGTGGATACATATATCTAAGTCTAAGACACATATATGATTGGTCAGTGAGTAGTAAATGTCATTATGACCTAGTACACAGCCAGTTCAGCCAGTTCGCTGCTCATTCAAAGTAATAAATTCTACAGATACAGCTGGCTACTGTAGAAGGAAGAGAGATAACAGTTGTTGCAGGAGCAGGCTGGTTTTGGGCAGGGGAGAAACTTCCTGGGATAGTGTTTTGAGGCTAGAGAGAAATGTGATTTTCAGAGAGGAATGTGATTTTAGAATTATGGTCCAAGCACAGGCACCCAAACACCTCATCACTAGGACCAGAACTAGGCTTTCCTGACTCATGGTTCAGGACTCTTTCAACTCAGTGAGGACTTTTTTAATGCACTTTTGAACCATCCATTTCTGTATTGACAATGCACCCTTTAGAAATGATTCTTATCTATTCATTGAAAGTCAACAAGCATTTAAAAGCAAGTTTTGATGCAGACACACAGTAAACACTCAATAGAAGCTTTATTAATTTAGCACTTCCTTTGTGTAGTATTTTATTTTTAGCCTGGTTTGTGTCACTTAATATACTTAAAGGTAATAAAAGTGAATATATTTCTTTAAAAATTTATATAATTAAGAAGTCTTAAGTGTAATATATACTTATATAAGCATAATAGGACCCTCTCAGGTTTCCACACAGCCCTAGAACCTCTCACCATCCCCAGATCCAGCATCAATTCCAGTCTGTACCTCAATGTTTTCCTTTAAATTACTCTTTGCACCAGATGTGGCCAAACAATTTGAAGTAAAAGAATAAAAAAAGTAAATAACAAGAATCCCACACATATCAAGGGCTGTGGGAAGCGCTCCCCCTGGACAACTCACAACTCTTAAAATTACATCTCCCCTGCAGTACTGCAGCTCTTGGCACGATTGGCTCAGTCTCTTAGCAGTTTGGAGGTGCTTCCCTTCTGCTCTAGAGCCTGCAGCTTCACTATGTAGGTGCTATAATCATCTGCCACAGAGCTGCTTGCCTATGCTGCTACTGCTGCTGCTGTTGACATTGACTAGAGCTATCTGAGGCTATTGAAATTTTTTTGAGATTGCCCTAGCCAAAACTTGCTTGGGACTAGTAATTATATGTTCAGTTCTTTTGCAGATCTAGCCTATGGTCATCTTTGACCAGTATTTGTAAGAGCCCTTTTGGTCAAAGTCTGCCTTTCCCCAGGAGAACCAAAGGCCATAAGGAATATCCTTTTGCTACACTGGAGGATCATGGTAGAGTTGACCACCATCGCCCTTCATCAGTATGTTCAAGGCTCCTTACACAAATAATAACATTCCTAGATAATTTTGAATCTGAGATTTTAAAAAAAAAAACAAAACATGTTTTTTTAACATTTTAAAAAATTTTGAGCTCTATAATATTCGTTATACATGTGAAGTCATGCAAAATATATTTCTAAATTACCCATATTGCAAAAGAAAAAAAGCAAAAAAAATAAAGAAAATGAAAAAAATACGCTTTAATATGCATTCAGAGTCCATCACTTCTCTCTCTCTGGAGATAGATAGCATTTTTCATCATGAATCCTTTGAAATTTTTATGAATCATTGTATTGATCAGAGTAGTAGTTTTGTTTTCTTTACAATATTGCTGTTTTTGTGTACAGTGTTCTCCTGATTCTGTTTACCTCACTTTGTATCATTAGTTCATATAAATCCTTCCAGGTTTTTCTGAAATCATCTCCTTCATCGTTTCTTGTAGCACACCAATATTCCATCACATTCATATACCTCAGCTTATTCAACCATTCCCAGTTGATGGGGATCCCCACAATTTCCAATTCTTTGTAACTACAAGAACATCTGCCATAAATATTTTTGTACATCTACGTCTTTTTCCTTTTTCTGTGATCTCTTTGAGATACATACTTAGTAGTGGTATTGCTAGGTCAAAAGGTATGGGGCTGGTCAGGTGACATGTTACTAGAAGCGAATCAAGAGGAAAGGCATTTTTCTGGGGCCTGGTTCTGGCAAAGATATACAAAATTTTCTCAATGAATGGGTGGTAGTACCATTTTGGATGGTTGTTTTATTTTTCTGAGTTTTTTTCCAAGATTTTTAGGGTGAGGCAGGCAATTTCAAAGCTCTATTCCCTAGAAGTTACCATCCCCCTATCAACAACAATATTTTATCAACAACAATAATAATTTATATTTATATAAATTTGCTTTAAGGTTTGAAAAAGTATCTTCCTCAGAACAGCTGTAAGGTAGGTAGTGCAAGTATTATCCTCCTTTTACAGATGAAGAAATGGAGGCTCAGAAAACTTTTGATATGCCCATGGTCACCAAACTAGTAAATGTCTGAAGCATGATCAGTCTTGAGGTCTTCTGACTCTGAAGTCTAGCAGTACTCTTTCTATTCCACCTTGATTGCCTCAGAAGCCCCTATTAATGACCTGGTATTATGAAGATTAGCTCGGGCTACTCCAAGGAAGTCCTTCCTATGGTATTAGCTGCAATGATTCATTTTTGTATGTGGAAAAATACTGTTTTGTGAGATTACAGGGATGAAAATGTAATGGACATGGCTTAAATGTCAACAATGGCATCCCCAAGTTATCCTTAGATTTAACTTAGTCAATCTATTTTGTTACTTTCCTTGTTTTAGACTCAACTGATCTGCAAGAAGTAAAGCAACACAGTGATAGATTGGACAGAGAGACTTTGGCATTAAGAAATCACGTCCAGGAAGACTCATCAAGAAAAATGCATGTGGAATTGGTAAGACTTTAAGAAACTATTTTGTAATTAATAACTTCAATAGTATTATTACACTGTAGGACCTTTATAGATGTATAAATGTCCCAGTTAGTACAAATAATGAATCCCATTAAGGCGCTGCATTATTCCAATTCACACTTTTCAAAGTCATAATTATATGTAAAATATGGCTATTGGTTCCAGCTCAATGGAAATATGCAATGAAAAAAATTTAAAATAAAACTTTATCTGTTTATTCACATAATAACAAAGAATAAAAAAGTATTATGATTCAAGTTAAAAGAGTAGTTGAAAAAAGTGAAATTAAAAAAATTAAAAATGATTGAACATTGTATCTAAAAATAAGCCTACACTGATGATATGATGAAAACATTATCATTTAAGATATTTTAGCTGCACAGACTGAACTGTCTTCTTTCTTTAAATCTTCATGATACATTAGTAGGCACAGAGAACTTTATCCACATCTTGGGGAATTTGCACACTCACGTACTCAAGCAATAAGCCAAATGTGAGTGATGTTTTGAATGAGCTGGAATATTATGTAAAATCAGCAATGCTTTAAATGTGATATTGTTCTCCTTAAAATGTTTTTCCACACCTGCACTAAAATAACTTGAAAACTAGTCTTTGAGTGCAACTTTAGTCACCAATGCTTCTTATTTGCCTGCCAAAAAAAAAAGAGAAGCAGTCAGTGTGCATTAGCATCTCTGAGCTTTTGAGACCAGTTAACAAGAAATGGTTTTAATTTAAAATCTCATTTGGCAATACCTCCTAAGAAAAGTGTGAGGCAATCTGTAGACACTTTAAATCCAGGTTGAGTTTTTTATTTCTTAGAACTGTAAGTTTTGGAAGGAATCCTTTTCTAGAACATAAATGTTTCATCCACATTAAAAATGTATTGATCAGTGCATACACCTTTAATTTTTTTCTCCAAAACATTGACCTATTTCACTTCATCATCCTTATCTCTGGTAGTTTTTCATGTAAAATTGAACAGGATTTTTTAATCAGTTGAAACGGCCGGTATTTGCAGTAAAAGTTTCTTTGCTGTCTACTTTATTTCCATTTTTCTTCACTGCCTTAAATAAGCTGAAAACTTTTGTCTAAATGACTGCCCTGTTAAGTAGGATACATTTTTTATTTATTTTTATGGCATAATAGTATTGAATTATATTCATTGGCATAGCTCTAATTTAAAACCAGATGGTAGCAGCTGAAAATATGGTAGGGTAACGGTAACTCTCTGGTACCAGTACTCAACTGAGTTCATTAATAACTTTGACCTCAAGATCTCTTCTAAATCACTCAGCTTGCCTGAGGAAGATTTTCCTTAAGTTTAGCAGAATCTAAACTGCTTTATGCAAGAGAGGTAGTGTTTCTATGAATACGTAGCTTTAAGGAGACCTGAACTTACATTTCCTGAAGTCCCTTTCTATGTAGGCAAAGAATTAGGGGAATCAGCCTAAAAACTATCCATAAGGAAAATTGTATCACCTCCTCTTCCACTGCAGATATGGCAAGAGGAGGTTATCCCCAAGGAGTTCAAGGATGCCTCCATTGTCCATCTCCATAAAGGTAAAGGGAATAGATTTTCCTGTGACAATCACAAGGGGTCTCTCTCTCTTAGTCATTGCTGGCAAGATTCTTGCTAGAGTCCTCCTTAATAGGCTGATCCTTCACCTGGAAGATAGTCATATACCTGAGAGCCAGTGTGGCTTCAGAAAGCCCTGAGGAACAGTTGATATGGTGTTTGCTGCCTGACAACTCCAGAACAAATGACAGGAGCAAAACAGAGGTCTGTACCCAACGTTTGTAGCTCTGACCAAGGTCTTTGACACTGTTATTTGTGAGGATTTATGGAAAATTATGTCAAAATTTGGTTGCCTGGAGAAGTTCATTAGTATTGGACATCAATTTCATGATGGCATGTTTGCCCAAGTTCTAGATAGTGGACAATGGTCTCGTGCCTTCCTAGTCACCAATGGAGTGAAAGAAGACTGTGTGCTTGCTCTCATGCTTTTTAGCATGATGTTTTCAGCCATGTTGTCAAATGCTTTCAAAGAGGATGAACATGGCATCAAGGTCAATTACCATCCTAATGGTAAGTTCTTTAATTTGAAAAGGCTACAAGTCAAGACCAAAGTGGAGAGAGTGTTGGTGCATGATTTTCTATTTGTAGATGATTGTGTGCTCAATACAGCCTCTGAAGCTGAGATGCAAAAAAGTATGGATCAATTCTCTGCTGCCTGTGCTAATTTTGGCCTAATAATTAACAATAATTAACAACAAGAAAACACAGGTGTTCTATCAGCCACTACCATGCCATCCATACATGGAACCATCAATTACAACAATCACTAGGAGCCTTGATCACCTCTAGGTAAGCTGCCAGACCCCTATGACCTCCAGCAGTGCCAGCTATCCCCCACCCCACCCTCAGCACAGCACCAGACACAAGGGTCCCCCATAGGCCTTGGGGCACCATCGTTGCAGCATCAGGTAAACAGCCAGGGCCTGCAGCCTCTGGCACAAGACGTCTTAGACAGTGTCCCTGCCACCCTGGGAGCAGAGCTCAAAATGAAAAGAAAGGAAAAAGGCCAAAAAGACATAAGAAAAAACAAAAAAATCCTGATCACAGAATGTCATTATGGTGAGAGGGAAGCTCAAGACAGACTCAGAAGAGGACAACAGTGTTAAAAAACCTGTGGGAAAAACCCCAATGAAAACAGAAAGTGATCTCAAATGATTTCTGAAAGAACTCATGGAAGAGCTCAAAAAGGAGCTTAAAAATCATATAAGAGGCGTAGAACAAAAATTGAGAAAAAAAATGAGGGTGATGCAAGAGAATTATGAAAAAAGAGTCAACAGCTTGGAAAAAGAAAACAACTGTTTGCAAAGTTGAATTGGCCAAATGGAAAAGGAGACACAAAAATCCATGGAAGAAAACAACTCCTTAAAAAGTACAATTGGCGTATTGAAAAAGGGAAGTACAAAAGCTCACTGAGGGAAACAACACCTTAAAAGTTAAAATTAGGCTACTGGAATCTAATGACTCAATGAGACATCAAAACTCAATCAAATTCAAAAGAATGAAAAAAATAGAAAAAATGTAAAATACCTCACTGGTAAAATAACTGACCTAGAAAATAGATCCATGAGAGACAATAAATATTGAAAATTAAGGGGATACCCATCAACTGGGGAATGACTGAACAAATTGTGAATGAATGTAATGGAATACTATTTTACAATAAGAAATAATGAACAGGCAGATTTCAGAAAAACCTAGAAAGACATTTACAAACTGATACAAAGTGAAATGAGCAAAGCAGGAAAACATTGTACATAGTATCACCAATATTGTATGATAATCAACTTCGAATGACTCAACTCTTCTCAACAACACAGTGATCTAAGACAAGTACAAAGGACTCACAAAGGAAAATGCTGTCCACATCCAGATAAAGAACTGATGAATACTGAGTGCAGATCAAAGTATATTTTTTCACTTACTTTATTTTTTTCATTTTTTTTTGTTTTGATCTTTTCTTCTTTCATAACTATGACTAATATGGAAATATATTTTACATAATAGCATGTGTATAACCCATAGCAAATTGCCTACCATTTTAGGAAGAGGGGAGGGGAGGGAAGGAGAAAAATTTGGAATTCAAAATGTTGTAAAACTAAATCTAAAAATTTTCTTGACATGGAATTAGGAAAGGATAAAATAATATTTAAAAAAAAAGAATATTAGGCACAAGACAAAGATTCACCAATACCAAGGACATTTTCTAAGAATCCCAGACAATGTAGTCATGTCCTTACCAAACTCTGGAGCTTTCCTTGGGTGTTACTGGATGCAATAATCAGTTTGCCTCGTGGAACTCAGTTGGCCAGCTTTATCTATTGTCAGCCAGTAGCCATCTTTCTTCCTCTTTTAATATCCTACTTAATCCATATTTGTTATAAGGGATTTGTTTATCTTTTTCAGTTGTATAGGAGGGCAAAAAGGCAGATAATTGAAAAAAGTGAGATTTAATTTAAAAATCTGAAAAAAGAAAATATGTATCAAAATCTCCTAAAATCAGTTCCAAATAAAATATTACAAGTGTTTACAGCAAAAGACTATTGCATACTAAATGTTTTTTCAAAGGCAAAAATATAATAATTATATTCTAATTAGTGCTGTTCTGACCACAATGCTAGGCCCTACCTAAAATATTGGGAAGGCAAAAGCAAGAGAATTAGGCCTTCCCTTGAGGAGCTTACATTTGAATGGAGAAGACAACACACACACACACCAGGAAAGACCTCCCTCAGTCCTGAAGGAAACCAGGAATTCCTGAAGTCAGTATTATATATGAGGAACAGCAAATATGCCAGTGTGGCTAGACTGTAAAGAGCATGGAGAAAGGCAGGAAGAGCCTGGACTGTTTAGAGCTTTAAATAACAAACAGAGGTGTTCATGTGTGACCTTACAGCTAACAGGGAGTCTCTGGAATTTATTGAGTGGCTGCGGGGTTAGACTGATCCTTCAGATAGATAGATAGCATTTAAGTTTTATAAATAACTCATGTTATAGTGGAAGGTGCTCTATTATCCCATTTTACAGACGAAGAAACAAAGCTAGGATTTAAGTGACTTACCTAAGGTCACAAAACTAGTGGGAGGCCGAATTTGAACTCGGGTGTTCCTAACTCTGGATCTTTTCTTTATCCAATGTGCCACCTACCTGCCTAGGTAGAGCATTTATTAAGCCCTTACTGTGTGCCACACACTGAGTTATGTCATCAGAACACAAATACAAGTGAAAAAGCAAGTTCCAGACTTCCAGGAGCTCACAGTCTGATGGGACAACTTGCCAACAACTATATACAGATGAGCTATGAACAAAAGAAGTTAGAAATACTCAACAGAGAGAAAGCACTAGAATTAAGGGGCATTAGGAAAGACTTCCTGTAGAAGGTTGGATCTTCAGAAGCCAGGCTGCCAAGAGGCAAAGATGAGGAAGGAGAACATTGTAGGCATGGGAACAGCTGGTGATAATGCCCAGAGTCAGGAAGTGGAGAATCTTGTGCAAGAAACAGCAGAGAGAACAGGGTCATTGAGTCACAGACTACGTGGTGGGGTGAAGGTGTAAGAAGACTGGAAAGAGAGGAAGGTCTTGTAAAAGCCAAATAGACTTTTATATTTGATCCTGGAAGCGTTAGAGAGCCATTGGAGTTGTGCAATCGGGGAGGAAGTCACATAGTGGCGATGGTCAGACTTGTACTTTAGAAAGATGCGTTTGAGGGCTGAATGGAAGGTAGGATGGAGGGGGGAGCTGGGAGGCAGGGCGACAAGCCAGAAGACCATTGCAGTGGTCCACATGTGATGGGAATGAGGCCTGTGCCAGGGTGGTAGCAGTGTCAGAGGAGAGGAGGTGTGTGTGAGAGAAGGCAGAAAGATAAAATCAGCAGGCCTTGACAACAGATTGGATGTGAAGTAGGTCGGGAGGCTGTGAGAGAGCCCAGAATTGAGGATGACACTGATGTTTCAAACTTGGATGTCTGTTAGGATGGTGTTCCTTTGATAATAAGAGGAAGAGGAGAGAGTTTGGAGGAGAAGAATGAATTCAGTTTTGGACAGATTTGTGCTGAACATAAAGGGGTTGAGGGGGCGGTGTGAGGCGTCAGAGACAAATCCTCGTTTGAAGACAGCATGATATCTGGCATGAGTTTTCCTCCGATGGAGGTTTAGGAAGGAACTCCCTGATAGGAGGAAGAGACCAGAGGGGTAGAAGTATGACCAATGTGAGAAGGACACTGGGACAGAGGGAGAAAGGTGCTCTGAGGTATTACCAGCTGGTCCAGGTTTAAAGGAAGCAAATCTGTTCACCTGTAATCCACGGTTTCCTCATCCAATTGCACAATACTTATTAAAGTCAATTAGTATATATTAGATGCAACCATAAAGTAATTAACCTGCTTGCACCTTTTGTGGTTTTTTTTTAAAGAAACAAAACTTACAAAGCCAATGAATGGTGTGCTTCAAAACACTCATACTTACTAAAAATCTCTACTGGAGATGCTTTCAGAGACAGTTTACCAGCAGCACACAAAAGCTAGTGTAATTACTTTAAAAAAAACAGCACAGTATTACTTAGATTATTCGTTAGATGTATAAAGACAAAAGTTTTTAAGCATACATTAAGCGTACAGAGAAGAATATGTGATGCCCTCTGAAGGAAATTCCAATGAGGTGTCCCCCCAAAATTAGAAGTATTATAGAATTCAATGGGTGTAAGCTCCCTCAGGGACTATTGTGAAAAGAATGTGAATGATTTCTGGTGTTTGCTAATGATCACTTGCATTTCTTTAGAGTTGCACTAAATATAGGTATTTTTATTTATATGCAGCATGAGATTTTTTCTACAGAATATTCAGAAGGAACATGAACATTGAGAGCTTTTATTCACAGGATTTATGGATCCTTTGTGGTCAAGAGAATGAGCAAATGAAGTCTTTGTATGGAGTGATGTGGGACATTAAAAAGTCTTCATTTTGTATTATTCTGTGTGTTTATGTACAGAGTTGTGATCTCCTGATAAAATGTGAGATGCTTGAGGGTAGGGACTATTTCTTTTATTTTTTTTTTTTATCTTTGCATTCTAGCACCTAACAGAATGTCTGACACATGACATGTGCACACTTCAGGAATGCTTGGTTAATTTGTTTTTATGACAGTCTGTGCTGCCATAACTTATTTATCATTTTAAATGTATTTGACAGGATAAAAAGAAAGAAATAGTGGCCAAAGACAACCGTGAAGCAGACAGGAATGAAAAAAGTGATGAGAAATTCCATGAAAGGTGAGTTTTGTGATCAGAGACAAGAGCAGATTGCTCGCACATTTTCTTCCCCGTCCCATTGTGCTGTTGTCTTTATTTCCCCTTGCTCCATTACTGACTCCTGGGGTTGCCCCTCTCTTCTTGTTCCCTCAGAGGGACCGCAGTGCCTAGGCCAAATAAATGAGCAGCACTTCTGATCACCCTGGCAAATACATGCCTTGCCACCTATCATTCAGGAACATTGAAGAAGATACCCAAGAGCAATCCAACTGTGTCCCAGATGGATCATTGTACTATAGTTCGGACTCGCTGTACGCTTGTCACAAGTAGATATCGTCATTCAAACCTAACAATGGAAAACCCCGCAAATCTATGTTTTTAGAAATAATAATGACCCAAATCCCTTTAACACTTTAATGTTTATAGAACGTGCTCTTTACAACGATCTCTGTGAAACAGGCGACACAAGCACCGTTCTTACTCCACAGAACTGAGGTTCATTCGGGGCTGGCCGGAGCCCAGATGGCCGGCAACCGTCCCCTTGATTTCCTGGCTCTCCACACTGCTCCAGTGTAAGAAGAAAGAATTTGCTATAAATATTACATCTGGGGACTTAAGGAAACTGTCTAGACCCTCTTTAATCCTTATCTGTTAGAACAGGAGCGATTGCTGACGCCAGGGAGATGATGCCAGCACCTGCAAGGGAATTGGATTTAAGTGAGGGAGGTGAGATGGAGTACCTTAATGACAGGATGACTTATTTAGGAGGTTTACTTCCTTTGTAATAATCATGTCTTATCTTTGACAGTGGGGGGAGTCCTGTACTGCCACTCTCCATTTTCTCACCCATGAATTTCACTGAAAGAGCAACCACAGCTCATTCATAAAATGCTGAGACTGGGCAGCCGTAGGAGAGAATATTCTAGTCCAATTCTCTACTTCCAAAGTAGGTGACATCTAAGCCCTGGTGCATAAATGAGAATACTGTCCATTTTCAAAGACCTTCCTACTAAAGAGAAGCCTTTCCTAGTAATCTTTTTAATGTTTTATTTTCTTCATGGTTAAAAAGTTCTTGTGCTTTTAGTTTATATCTGTTTCCTCATATTTGTCTCCATCTTCTGAAATTTAATTAAAACAAATAAAACAGAAGAGCCCCTCAAATTGACTCCCCAGTCACTATGACTGGTTTCATTTTGATCATTGTTAAACGATGGAGTAAATGTTAAAGAAATATCTTTGTTACTTCCCTGAACATCTCTAAAATTAGGATCGCATCTCTCTTGGAAAAGTCCCATGGCTCACAATTTTAAGGTCAAAATAATTTTCTTAGTTATTACCAGCTAGGACAGGGAGAGCATTTTGACTTACAGAGAAATTTATGTGAAACAGGTTGGCTGTCTTTATAATCAATTTCCACTAATACCTATGGTATAAAATGAAGAAAAAGGGTGAAGAGTAGTAAGTCAGGATCACAAGCTTTTATTAAGTGCAAGTTAACAGTGTTCCATGCAAGGACAGATGAGAATGGAATATGCTGTTCTTAGATAAAATTCTATAAGGTTCTTTTTAGCTAAGAGAAACTGTGATGATGAGAAGCACATAGTAGGCAAGAAAGGCCTTGCAAGCAGTCCAGGGCAAAGATAAATCTGAATACAGAGGAGTGGGCGTTTTTACAGCAAAATGGAAGTCGACCTGAGGAAGGAGTAACTCATGTCACCAAAGTGAGCTTGCTCATCTCTGAGCCTGCAGAGGAACAGGAGGCTTACAGTGATCCTGGTTAAAGGCAGACATGAATTTGAACTAGATAACATTTTCAGATCCAGTTTGTCCAGAGTAATGGGGGAAGAAATTAAAACTATCTTGGGTAAAAGACTTTTTCCTTCACACTAATGCTTAGCTATGAGTTTTGGGGGTAAAGATCTTGTGTTATATGAAGAGTAAGTGGAAACTAAAAGTCATTAAGGAATCAGAAGTGGTAATGATGTCAAATAAATCAATGAAAATATTGCCATAGTTCACTGTTTGCTGAGCTTGGCCACATACTGTGTTATATATTATATATAATAATTATTATTATGATATATTATAATATTATATATTATATACCTTCATCCTTCTTTTTTTCCACTTGTGTAATATACACATGGTTTCTGAGGGAGCACTCAGGTACCCAATGCTTTACCTCTGTTACTTACCCTATCTTTGTTTTCTAGAAGAGATGATAGCATTTTGTTTTTAGGTATAGTGCATTTATAGTGTATGTGTATATGTATAGTGTACATATACCCCTAACCCTCATAAAATCAAATTTATTGTCAGACAGATGGCCTAAATGCCATAATAAGTTAAATTCTACAGATACAGATTTACAAATATGGATAACAGAATTGCTATATCAACCTAATTAGAATCATCTGTTGATTGGAATTTAAAAGTTGCCATAAATAAGTCAATAAGTAGCAAGTATTTATTGATTACTATTTATATAACCAATATTGGGCTATAACATTTTACGTGACTGGTAACTGGGTAACTAATGCATACCCACATAGTTAAGAATTCAGTACATTGTCATTGTTCTTGATTATAGTTTCTCCAGTATCTAAAATAATTGGGTAGTAATTTAGGTGTTAAGTGCTGTACCTTGAAGAACACTAGCAAGTTGAAGACACACAGTAAATGATGTTTGAATCAAATCAAAGTTGGGACCTAGCATTTAGCATTATGCAGTGAATGATGTCTGCCCAGACACTGGACAAAGTGCACATATTAATGTGCATAGAGCACTATGCAAGTGTATTAAACACCTGATAGAATACAGAAGTTTCAGAGCCTGGATTAGAAATGAAGGCACTTGATTTGCTTTTGGCAGTCTGTCCTTTCTCTATTTGGACAAAGGTTCATTTTGACGTATGGTGTCATGTCTTTATTGAGGATGACCACAGTTGTTCTGTAGGGAAAAGGCAATGCCATGCTTCCATATCATTAAGTAATGGGCTATGAGGTACTTTCAGTAGAAGATACAACAAGTTTTTGCATTGAATTTTTTATGGAAAAAATTTTTATTTAAAAATCTTGACATCATAATAGCTCAGAGCTAATCTTCCTCAGAACAGATGAGACCCTATACAACTTGAGCTACCACTGAGTTGTGCTACCTAGCTCTTGTTCCTGTGACTACCAAGCAGTTCCATTCTAGCCTACTACCTGAAATGGCTGGCTAATGATTTAGCCAACTACCAATGTGGAGGCAGTGGATTTCTACTATCCATATGGTTTAAGCTGATAACCACTCTAAATCCTTGTCTGTTATATAATTTCTACAGAAACTTTTCTGGAGGACTCTGAGCTAACCCACATACTTGGGGATAATTATGGATTTTCTTGTGTTGCTTGTCTCTGAATTAAAAATTCTAAGGTTCCATAGACTCTATTACCAAGCCATTCATCAATAATAATGAACCTGTCGGGTAATATTAGGCACATTCAGGGAATGATTCATTGTCCCTTCCCCAGTGGGAAGGAAGTGGAGAGGATGGCTGCATTATCTTTGGCACATATTGCATTAAAAACTAGACATTTGTGCTCAATATGAAGCTATTTTGTTCTTGGCATAACTTTATTAGGTCCTTCCATTTTTGTTATGGATGTAAAAAGATGATTGAAGACCAGAAGTGCAAGCATACAGACCTTCTTCACAAGTTCCAGAAGCTTGAGCAGGATCATGAACATTTACTAGAACGGAATGAAGAATTTGACCTTCTTTTGGGAGAGACTCAGAATCAAACCAAGGAAGAGAGAAAACAGTTTGAATATCATGTGGAAAAACTTCAAAGGAAAGTATGTCAGAAAAGGAGAAAAATGCACCCATTATTTTCAGCTGACCACTCAGTACTCCTATAACCATTGTCTGAAAGATCAGTCTAGTCTCAAGGCCTGCTGAGCTTTCAGGGAATGAGCTTCTTCAAGGAAGCCGAGAGAATTTTGCCCAAGTCTTCTTAATTAGTGTATTCTAAATCTTGCCTGTCTCTAAATTTGGGCTCAAAATAGTAAGCCTTCAAGAACCTTTGTGTTTCTTCAGCTAGTTTGGGTTCCTAGATCTAATGTACTCAATCATTTAATTATTTTTTTTACTGCCTTTTGCCATTGCGAGTATCCTCTTCCAAGCAATGCCTATCCACCTTTTCTTTTGTTCCCCCTACTGCCATACACTCCACACCACAGGTATGTGTGTGTGTCTGTGTATGTGTGTGTGTGTGTGTGTGTGTGTGTGTGTGTTAGGTTTATTCACAAGAAAGAAATACAAAATATACAGGATTATGGTAATCAAATATGTATGTAAAACAAACCACACAATAGAAATTGGTGGATTCCATTGCCCATTAACTTACACTATCCTATGGTTCCTATCTGAATTTTTGTTTATAATCATGCTTCTTCCTAGTGCCCTGGAGTATCCTCTTACCTTCAACATGAAAGTGTCAGTTTCTTCCTTTAACACTCCCAACCAATTTGTTATTCTCCTGCCTGGTTACTCTAGACAGAACTCAGTTACCCAATCTGTAATTATACTCACAGCTAATTAACTTCCTAACTTCTTGGTGACTTTTGGTGTTCCAACCACAGGGAAGAAGGGGGAAAAAGGCATTTTATATATATATATATATATATATATATGTATATATATATATATATATATATATATGTATATATATGTATATATATATACATATATATACATATATAAATGTATATAAATATATATAAATTATAAATATATATATATAAAATTATTTAACAAACATTTAAAAATTTTTAAGTGCCAAGTTCTCTCCCTCCCTGTACCCCTTTGAGAAGATAAGTGATATGATATCAATTGTATGAGTCATACAAAACATATTTCTATATTAGCCATGGAAACTGAAGTGAAAATAATATGCCCCAACCTGTACTCCATAATATAAATTATTGCACTGTTCTTATAGCCAAAAAAAATCTAGTTCAACCTCATACTCAATTTATTCACAATCTCATGCTAGAGATGTACATGGCACCAAGAGCTCAGGTTAACTTTGGAGCTTTGCATTTCTTATGAATCAAACCTCACCTAGAAATCTGGGGGAAATCTCTTAATTGAACAAGCCATATCTACTCCAGTCTTCAAAGACCCATGATTTCATTAGTATACTTACTCCCTCCCTAGACACAGAGATAGGACCTCTATAAACTTAGTAGAGGTTGTTTTGAGAAGTTTCTGTGGCTTAAAATTCATCACTCTATGGTACAAATAAGCCTGCTGCCTCAATATCAAAAGGAAGTTTTATTAATGAGGAAAGTGCTGCATGAGAAATGTCACTATGAAAGGCAATTTAGTCAAAGATCACTTTCCCCCCTATCTTTGGTGGGGGAGGAATGCAGGGATGGGAGAGAAGTGCAAGGAGATAGGGACCTGGGGAGTGGGCAGGATGGCTGGAAATGATTCTTCCTGACTATGTGTCAGTCTCAGGAGGTGATCTTCTCTTAAGCATCGTACCTCTATTTGCTTTCCCTTCTCTCCTGGGTGGAATGGAGGAGGCCAAAGGTTCTCATATTCAGAGCAATGTTTGAGGTCTCTATCTCTCTTTCCAGTCAGCAAGGATATGAAGAGATTAGATCAAGAGATTTTAGCCTAGAGCAAGGGTGCTAGTTTAATATGGCTTCCTTTCTCTACAGAATTAGAAAGTTTAGAAATACAGATTATTAATAAAACTCATAAAAAACTCTGAGCCCCCAAGTGATCTTTTTGATCTCTAGGCAGGAAATGTTTTCCAGCCAACTGAATTCTGTATAGCCAGTTATCTGTCAGCTCTCTCCCATATCTACCATCTATAGCAAAGATTAATTCAGGATGCAGTAAATTTAGCAAGACATCATTGGAATATAAGCAACCAATTGGCAAATTTAAAAGAGTAAAGAAACACTTAACAGTAAACAATGCTGGCTGTGTAGAGGCAGCAGTAGGATGGTATCATCCCTGCAGCTTTTCTGAGTGGCAGGCATGGCTTCTGGATTCCCTGCCGGGTATTCTTTATATGATGAACAGTAAGCTAGAGAAAGAAAGAAGCTCCAGCTGCTACAGGGACTAGGGCCAGTCTCCCAGAAAACATCTTCCATCTGTTGTTGTCTCTATGCTCTTGTCTTCCTTCCAAGTAGTTAGAATACTTCCCAGGCTGGCATAACCCTACATGGTCCAGACCCAACTACATTATAGTTCTGTCTCTTCTGAGACTATGAAAGCACAACCTTCGCAGGACAGCCAGGTCAAGCCCTTCTCTGACTCTTACATTCTCCACAAGAATTTAAAATTTACATCCCCTTACAAATCAGCTATAGTAAACTTGGAATTATACATCAGAGCATCAGAATATATAGCAGTCCTTAACAGAATAAAGATGATTAACTCAGCATCCCAGGTAATCACCTGAGGTTGCCATCAACAAAACATGCAACAGACAGCACAATGCAAAGCACCACTTGACAGGTTGCCTCAGTGGCTACAGGCACAAATTATATGCAGGATATATTTCATATGCATATGTCACAGAAGTATATGGATACCTATGTATCACAAATATATGTAACAAACAAAATTAAAGAAATAGCAACACTAGTAGGTCTGTAATAGTAATATCAGTAGGTCTACAAAATAATAAAATATATAAAAATAATTAATATGTAGAAATAAACAACAAAACTAGGCATAATTAATAGATTAATATAGCTAAAATATATACAGTGTATCAAAGCAAAGCAGATTAACATGATTAAGAAAATAATAAAAGCATACTTAAATATGCAATTATTAACATGTGCCTTAATGAACATAGTTAATTTGCATGTCACTCATTACATAGGTGAATATTAGCATTATCATATAGTTAGTTATGTTTGTAATGTTTCAGTAGTTTCACTTGGGACATAATAGTTAATCTGGTCACTGGTCAGTTATTTCCTGTTATCCTACAGTTTGCTGATATGTCTTTTCCCCTTCTTGATAGTATGGGCTGATTATAATTCTTATCAAGGCTGGCTTAGAGCGTTACCATATACTGAAAGGTATATCTGTATTCTGGGGTCTCTATAGCTAAAGAACTAGGCAGAAAATAGGGGTTTGCCCCCTTCCATTACTTGGACTGTTTGTTGGGCTATATATTTAGTACACAGTCATGTTCATGTGAAATATCTCTCTTGGAGATTTTTTGTCTGATTTTGTCTCCTGTTTCATATCTGCCAAGCTGAGTGTCCAGAAATCTCCAACTTCCAATCAGGGAGCCCATTTAACTCATTAATTAGCACTATGTGACTGTGGTGAATTGTCTTTGCAGGGCCCCACCAGTCTCTGAGGCCATTTTGTAAAAAGACAAATTATTCAGTCTCTTTACAAGTAGATATGGAGTAGCTTTCCAATGATCTGTTAACTTGTGTGTCTCATGAGCATCAAGATTTTTCAACAAAACTCTATCACTTTGTTCAAAATCTGGCCACTTGGGTATTATATTGTAATTTATTTCTTCTTCTGGGCTGAAATTGTAGCTAGGTAATAAGCTTCCTTCACCTTCCTGCAGTTAAGAGATATACTTATTATGAATGATTGCTGTCTCTCCATCCTCAGAAACTCCAAAACCCAAACATTAGCAGGTAGGGTTGGCAGCATCATTTCTGATGGAATGCCTTTGTCTCAATGGATCCTGACAAAAATACTTCTCCTATGGTACGTTAGCAACCATGGAAGCTTTCTGATTTCTGAGTAGGTATGCCTGTGCATATCTTATGAAGTCATCACAAATTTATGGCTTATGTTCTTGTTGTGTTATTCTAAAGACAGGAAATACATACAAACAAATTCCAAAGGTTCACTAATATTTCTGTTCTCTAAATATTCACGAGTCCATAGTACTTTTCTTTGCACAGAACTAGCATAAGTATCACATTTCTATTTAATATCTATGGTCATCTTAGGCCTACAAAATCTCTTTCTTACCAACTCTACAGTCCTCTCTTAATCCATTTGTCCAAAGTCATCATGCAAAGTTTTCATGACTATAGAGTGATTTTCTTTAAGTAATGCTAGCTGCTTCTTGACTCCGTATTTGGTATCTGTGACAGACTGGTATATTGCACAGCTCAAACTTCTGTCATTGTCTCAAAGTCTGATACTCTGAATTTTTGTTTCCAATCTTCCCTGTGTCATGTTGAGTTTGTAATGGCAAGTCACTGAATTTGTCCTGGGTTTGAGCTTAATAGAAGTATGAAATTCAAGGAATTTTGAGCAGTTGAGCGGCAAACACTAATGTTAGAGAGCTTAAATTTGTGTATTTTTTTACTTTTATTTTTAAAATGAATTGACACATTTTGTCTTAATGTAATATTTCCTTAACACCCACACAAGTCCCTTTACAAAGAACATTCTCCAAGAAAACATTTTGGTTCTGAATTATTAACATAATGAAAGAACAAGTCTTTTAATTTTGGCAGTTCCTACAATTGATCATTGTATTTGACTAGAATTTGATTGCCCCTCCATGCTGTCTTCGATTATATTATTACAGTCATTGTGTATATTATTCCTTTGTCCACCTTTCTTCACTTTGCATCTGTTTATTTTTCTTCTCATACTTCTCAGACTATTTCTTAATAGTTCTACTTTACAGAATAGTTAGACTTCATGGAGTTCGTATACAAATAATTTACTCATAATTCCAAAATTGTTGATCATATATTTTTATTTTTTCTCTTTTGTCATCTATGAACCTTTTTCAGAATGTATGGTTTTTTAAAATGACTATTAAAAATTTCTTGGGATATGATCCCAATAGTAATATTTCTTTGTCAGAATGGCAATAACTTAGTATCTTTTCTTGCTTAATTTCAAACTGTTTTCTGGATAAAAGTGAGCTGGGTGGCAGCTCTATCAGCGTGCCTGACCACAATCAGTCCAGCAATAACTTTTCTCATTTTTAAACTTCATTGATAGCTTGTAATGTAGCAGAAGGTTGAGAATTGGTATCTTCGTGCTGTGTTTATTCATTTCTCAGGTTATTTGTAATTTTGAACATTTTTCAGGTGTCTATTTACAATTTGTGTTTCATTTAACACTGTTGTTCAAATCCTCTGACCACTTCTCTATTAGTAATTGTCTCTTTTCTTGTCTATTTGTGTCAGTTTCTTATAGATTTTGGATGTCAGACTTTTATCAGCAATCCAACTTCTATATTTGAGGGCTATAGGTTTTATAGGTTTCTTGCTATAGGATGATAGTGTCAGCTTTGACAATCTTGTGGTACCAGAGTCCTTATCCATACCTCTATATGGGGCCTACTATCCTTCCTATGTGTGAGGAAGGACAGTGGAACATTCACAGCATAGAATTCTGAGCTGTTATCCTCTCTCTTGAGCCGTTGGTGTCTACCCCCAGCTGATGAGACAAATTGCCCAGCAAGGGCACTGACCCTCCACTTTGTTTGCTCTGCTGAAAGGTGAGGTGGGCTACCTTCAGCTACACTTCAGAAATTATGATAACCCACTGCTATCCATTCTTTGCTGCCCCTTTGCTAAATTTTCCTGCTTTATCCTTTGACCTCCTAAAGTATAAGTTGCTTAAAATATACCTGTTCTTGGTGTGTCAAAGACATCTGTTGAATAAGCTTTCTTTTTTCAGATTTTTCCTTTTTTAAGTCAGTGCTTTCTCCATATGTTCTCCATGTGTCATAGTCAGTGTAGTGATGAGATTGAGGTAAATATAGGTATTCATTGAATATCTAAGCAGGGATGGGAAACCTGTGCCCTTGAGGCCACATGTGACCTTCTAGATTGTGGGGTACAGCCTTTTGACTGAGTCCAGTTTTTGTAGAATAAATCCTTTTATTAAGTGATTTGTTCTGTGAGGTTTGAATTCAGTCAAAGGACCATACTTAAGGACCTAGTGGGCCACATGTGACCTCAAATCTGCAGGTTCCCCACCCCTGATCTAGAGTGTGAACAAGATAGAGCAGGAACTAGGTCTAAAGAACCTAGATAATTAGAACTGAAAGTCCCTTAGAGGACATCGAGTTGAATTCTCTTATTAAAAGAGATGAGGAAACTGAGGCCCAGAGGATATAAATGAATTACCTGAGGTTTCCCAGTAGGTTAATACCAGAGCTAAGATTAGAAACCATTAACACCACTCTTAGAGATATGCATCTCCAGTCTCTCTGCTATTTGATATATGGGAAAAATTGTCACAAATATATTCTCTTAAGAATCAAACTAATTGTTCAATATATAGATGACATCAGTGATATTTATAAATAGGCCTCTTGGCCATATCACTGGCTATTCTAAGATAATAAGACTTTAACATTTGTAGCCTTTATAATTACCTGTTAGTAAAAGTTTCTAAAATAGCACTTTTTAGGCATTAACTTTTCCATGTGTCCTCATCCATCAACTGATAATTTTCTCCCCTATTTTATTAATGCTGAATCACTGCTAAAGTCCTATTCTGATGCCTCATGGAAGTGACCTTGGGGATCTTGAAGGCTATTCCAGTGAATTATGAACTGTGACAGTCCCTATCAATCTAGAAAGACTTTTGTATATGGGCCTGGAGGACTGTGTCTTTTGTCTGAGAGTCATCCTAGCTAAGATTCAGAGAGGCTTATCACCAGAAGGTTAGCCACCAGGTGAAGGAGCAACTCATGAAGTCCATCTACTAAGGGATGAAGGGTTTATAATCTGTGTATCTATTCTGATGAAATCATGGATCCTTGGAGTAAGGATTATTGCTGAAATTGAGATTCAGAGAAATAGCTTGTGCAAAGCTACCAAAATCAGAGCTGGGATTAGAATGCAAACATCTGGCCTTACACTGAGGATATCATGTATTGTTTTCATGCTTCATTGATGATCCTTTCCCACTCTTTCCCTTTGGGTCCCACCTGATGAGCAGCAGCAAAGACTCCAAAACTGGACAGTCTGGGCCCCAGAACACATCAGCCAAGGATCCAAAGCCAAATAGGAGGCAGGGTTGTTAGTAGGAGGGAATCTCTACGGAGCAGCCTAAGATTAGTCAACAGAAAAGCTTTGTGGCTTTGGATCTGACCTCATTTTTTCAAAGTTGGAATTTAGTGTGCACTCAAATACTGTTGCAGAATTTCAATGACAAATATACATTTTTTTTACCTGTGATTTATTTGGGTTAAGATCTCTAGCTTAGAGACTGAGATATCCAACATACAAGAAGGCAAAAGAGAAACCGTTATGAAAAGTCAAGAAACTGTAATAAAAGCAGAAGACTTCCAAGAGGTAAGAATTGCAAAGGTTTGATCCCTTGCTGAATATTAGAAATTAGGAAAAAGAGAAAACAGATCTCTGCCCTTCAGTCAACAGTTCACCAACCTCTGTGGAGGACAGCTCGTTGAAAATGTGCTTACTTAGAAGAGGGAGTTTGGGAGGTGTTCCAGTAAGGTGCACAGAGAGAAATGGCATGTCTGGGTTTCAATGGAGTCTAGAAAAAGATGTAGTGTTAGAGTTTGTTACTGTGTCCTCACACCTGCCAGCATTATTTGATTTGCTTGACAGCTGTATACTCGGAGTGGAGAGGGGTATTTCATTGGCTCTTTGATTTTAATGAAAACATACTCCAGGCCTCTCTGGTTCCCTTTGTTTATTCTGTGTACATGGAATAGTCATTCAATTATTTTCCCAAGTAGCTTTTCCAGTTGAGGAGAGAATGTTATGCTCTCCTGACACAAAAAGTTGGGTCCACTTGGCAATTTTTAAAAAATTGTAAATTAATTTGATATACAAATGAACTTGGATATTATAAGCCATTTTTTTTCTTAATAAGCTGATTGTGAAACTTAGATAATATGTGTCTATCTTCAGCATTTGTTGGAAGAAATTTGTGGTTTTTGGATACACTTTACAATGAATGATCATTTTTACAGGTAGTGATAATGAACCAAGAAGAATTTGAAGTACTTGAAAGTAAGTTATCAGAAGAAAAAGCATGGAGAAAACAGTTGTCATCTGACCTTAAAAAGGCGCAGAAGGTTTTGCAGGCTGAAAGTCAGGTATTTTATCATTAAGTAGATTATTGGACATGTAACGTTTTCTCGCCTAGACAATTCACTCTTACAATTTCTCTTGAATGAATCATAAAATGAGAAGTATATAGAACATATATTGTTAGTAACAATGATGAACTAGATCCAGTATTCTTTAATTTAGTTCCCTGACCTGCATAACTGCACAACAGTTCTTTGGGTGGCCTGCTCTTAATTATTATTGGAATGTAGTGGTGTTGCCTTCTGTACTGTATTAATAGGGGTGCTTCTCTTTTTTTTGGCATCTTATCCTACCATCTTGGAAAAATCTGTCAGGATGAATGGTCTACAGGAAATGATTTTATTTAAGTCAGAGTCTGAGAAGTTACTTTTGAATCCAAACGTGACTGATTTCAGGGTGACAGCCCCAAAGGTGTCTTCCCACCCAGGGTCTGTAGATGTAGTGCTGGTAGAGCTTCCTCCACTTCACCTCCCCTACCATTTGCCCTAGCACTGCTCACTGATCTCAAAATATCAGATCAGTTTAAAAATTCCACCCCAGAAATATACATTGTATATGCTCGTGAAGTTCTGACAGTCTGATATATGATTTTAATCAACTTTATTGTTTGCTTAAGCTCTACCCCCACCATAAAGTTGGTGCCCAACACTGATCCTCCTTTGATCCATCCACCCCATCTGTTAAGCATCGTATTATTTGATGTTTCACCATAGAAATAGGGGACTATGCTGAAATACCTGAATGGAAAGAACTTCAAGGGAATGGTGGGAATAAATTCTGACAGTTAAGTGAGTTCAAGTTTATTAAGTTAATTTAGAATAGCAAAAAAATTACATATCCAGGGCTTCAGATAATCTTTTCTATACTTTATAAGTTTTGAAAACTTGGGAAAAGAGCAGTTTCAATAATTGATTTTAAGTGATACTTGAATCAGTGATTGAGGGCTTTGCCAGTAAAATGTTTTAGAAGGATAATAAATTTCTGATTGGTATAATTTTAAGAATTAGATTTTATAAAACCATATATATTATATGTGAGGAAATAGTCTCATTTTATTCTACTAAATGTTTTCATTTCTTAATCAGGAATTAGAAAGATCAAAGTCAGAGCTTTTGTATCTTTTTAATAAAGTTCAGAATCTTCAAGGGGAAAGAGAAGACAGACATTTTTTTTTCACAGCCTATGAAGTACTACAAAAAGAGAATGCCTTTTTAGAAACAAAGGTGAGCTCTAATGAACAAGTATTTGAATGTTCATTGTTTGACATAGAACCCCTTCTTTCCATTTCTTTGGCATATAATAACAGTCAGTAGTCAATAAACATCTATTAAGCACCTACCATACACTCATATGGGGGAGATAACACAAAAAGAAGCTGACAGGGGTCATGCAGGTCATTGGCATGATGACATCCTGAAGCCCAGTCGGCCAGTGTGGGCATTTATTTGAGGTGAGAGTTTCCAAGTTGATTTCATCTTTCAGAATGATGGGTTTCTGGAAATGATAAAGTCAGGAAAGTAGCAGGGTGGAAAATGAGGAAGAGAATTCTCCTAATACCTTCCTTAAAGGTGAAGGATCTGGGAGGAATTCTCCTTTGTCTGCTCTCAGCTGTCCTTCAGTCAGGGGCTAAGATGTTGAGGATATGTGTCCCTGCTTTCAGAAACCCGTATTCTACTTGGGGAGGGGGTAGGATATAATATTTATAACTGTAACATAGACTACTTCCTAAAGACCAAATAAATTTTATTTTCCACTCTTGGAGTTTTCAGGAACACTTAACAAGATTGGTCAGTGTATAGGCTCTCTGCTAAGGACTCCAGTTTCTACCAATAGTATTCTCTCAATTGCAATTTACATCGTAAATTTTACTGTCAGATTAGCTTTTACACAGATTTATTTACTTTAAAACGTATAATCATAAATATACAAACCTATTTTCCCAACATGTGGTAGATGTAATCCCTTCCACTTTGATCACTTTGGTTTCTATAGATTACAATTCCACTTCTAAGTCTATAATTCCTCCTGGATTAAAGCTTCTCAGGGCTTCATGCTTAGATGTTAGCAAATAAGAATTAGTTTAGAAATCAGAACTATGTGCAACGATGAGGAAGGACTGGGGAGATATGTTGTATATTTTAGGGTATGTCCATTTGAATTTTTCTCTATAAAATTCAAGATTCAATCTATACTCACAATGAAAGTTGAATCCCTTAAAAACCTTGATCTCAGATTAGTTCCCCACTGAACTCATTTTGGGAAGATTACTAGTATAAAAGGATGACTTAGATATCTCTAGTACAAAAGGTTCAGGTTAGAAGCACAACTGGGAAACGTCTAAGTGTATGACTGTGCTCAAGTTTCTTCTTAACGTTAAAAAACGGTGCTAGGACCACAGCCAGAGCCAGATCCATGTTGATTTCACCATGTGATTTTAGGGCTTCTGTTTTTAATTTTTTTTGTAGGAATAGCTTTTATTTAGTCATCAAAACAATATGTTCTGAAGTTTTGTGCTGTTCACAGAGTGTTGTTCCCAATTTCTTACTGTAGTTTAATTACCCATAAAATATCCATATGCTACGTATAAGTGGGTATAAGAGAAAAAGGTTCATGGTATAGTGAACATTTTGCTACTAGCATTGAAAACTAAAGATACTAAATAGAAGGTAATACCTACAAAACAAAAACAAAAACTTTGAACTTGAAGCCAACACATTTCTTAAGAACATTCCTTTCATTCTTCTTTTTGGTTGAAAACATTAAAATCTCAATAGTCAAGGTCACCCATTATCCTCCTCCTTCTCAGCAGAGGCATGTCTGAAAGATCATAACTTTCAAAGACTGTCTACGAACAGACCAGTGTCGTGGAAGTAGAGTTTGTAGATGTTAGCCTACCCCTTGACTTCGGGAAACCTCATGGAGCTTCAGAACTAGAAGACCTCCAAGAAGGAAGGGATCATGCCTTTGCTAAACTTGATTTCTCCTAGCATGTTAACAGATAGCTCTGCACTTAATAAATATATGTTGAATAAATGATGTCCCTAGCTAGTCCAAGCATCCAGGCCTGACCAACTCAGACAACATCCCATGCTCAGAACCTCTCCTCCCTCCTACCAAAACATACTTACTGCTCATCTTCCTTTCAATTCCATTAACTGGCCTATGCTGAAGTAATCATGGAAAATGTTTTAATGGGGAAGCCTCCCTTTTCTATTCTTGTCCGTTCTCAGATAGCAGTATACTTTATAGTTATTTTCTGCTACCTCCCCATGCTCCCTAATCATTTTTTGTCCTCAACTAAGAGAAAGGAATCTAAGACATGAAATTTTGGACAGATAGGCAAGGAGGATAGTATCAGAGCCAATTGATATGGATGAGCTAGTTGGGGAAGGCAGGGCTTTGTTGGCATCACTGAACATCTTTTCATTGATTAATTCATTGATGACAGTGCAACTACCATTGAAATTGAACTCCAGTACCTTAGTACTCCATATTTTCTGAGGAAGTGGGGATGGCACAGGAGATGAAGTTGGGAAGAGCCCAAGAATACCCAGAAGAAATCCATACTGGAGCAGATGTAATCTTGAAAGTGCTGTAGGTTTGATGGTCAAAATACTTAAAGGAGTAATTACAAAAAGGAATAAGAAAGAAGTCATAGATGGCATTCTTGTGATCAGAGAAATCGTAGTAATAGCTGACATTTACATAGTCATGTAAGATTTGAAAAGCACTTTGCAAGTAGCTGAAGTGGGATTCAAACCCAGTGCGATTCAGAGTTCCTGAGCCTCCAGTGCTCTATCCTCTGTGATATTATGTATGCCACCTTCAGTTATTGAATATACATATAATTGAAAGGACATCAGCAACTATCAAGCCATCGTCTTATTTTTTGTCACTCTCTTTGAAAATGTGATGATATCCTGGAGTATCAAATATATTGTTTATTTATGAAGGAAAGATAAGAACTGCACAAGCAGGCTTTAGTGGCTTTTCTAATTTTTTCCAGCCAGTCACATTTTCGTAGTTACAAAATTAATTGAGAGACATGCTTTGGTTTATTTTTCAGGGATTACAAATAAGCATTTTACTCACAAAGAAAAACTCAATCAGTTTTCTTTCAGCTAAATGTCTCCCATACATATGTTTAAATAATACAGGAGTCCTTGATAGATGCAATTGCAGAAATGTTCATTCTTGGCTATTATTATTAAGTGAGACATGACACAGAAAACTATTTATTTGCCCAAAGTGTTAACCACTATCATGGAAAATGTCCAATACATAGAATCCAAATGAGAGATTGTTTATAAATATGGAGCCCCTACAAAATCCCATATTTTAAACATCAGTTATCTTCCTGTAATGCTATATAGTTGTGAATTATGGAATATCTTAATCTATGAAAAGTGAAAATTCAAATGCAGAAGGCAAAGTTAAGACATATAGTGAGTTAAATAGGGGAGGAAAAAGACAAGCATTTATTAAGCACTTACTAAGTGCCAGACACCATGCTAAGTACTTTACAAATATTATTTCATTTGATTTTAGTAGTAGACTAGGCCACAATAATGTGACCCATTACTAAGGATGCCTTATATATATAATATGGCATAAAATATACTATCCCGGAATTTTATAATTGAAAAAGGAAGTAGGCCAGAAATGGAGCAAGTGTGAGAGATAACAAATGGGTAGTTGAATACTTCACTGATACCCACAAAATATTGAAAGGTCTCCATCATTTTTTTGAGAATTTGTGGGAAAACAGACAAGAATCAGATGAGATAAGAATGTATAGTAGGGTTGTGATTCACATTGTTGAAGATAGTACTCATATTGATAAAATTATAGTCATAGTTGAATAAAGTATTTTTCAGTATCTTTCCATACCCTTTTTCATGCAGTCTAGTTTATTTTTCCCTGGTATGAGTTCAAGCACACAGTACAGTTCAGTCATTTTTCAGTTATGTCCAACTCTTCATGACCCCCGTGGGTTTTTCTTGGTAAAGATACTGGAGTGTTTGTTATTTCCTTCTCCAAAACATTTTACAAATGAGTAAACTGGGGCTTACAAGGTTAAATGACTTGCCCAGGGTTCTACCACTAGTAAGTGTCAGAGGTCAGATTTGAACTCATAGACCTGGTACTCTGGCTACTGTATCACATAACTTCCCTTAAAAACAAAGAGTTCTTAAATGCTCAAATGAGTCTCTGACCTCGTCAATTTGGAAAATTCTTTTAGTGATGCAAATCAGAACCCATCCATGCCTACTCATCCTTATGTGACCCTATAAATTCTCCCCATGGGAGTGGTAATTCTCAGGATGTGTGAGGACAGCTTCACTTTTTCCTGAAAATTACAGGGTAATATACAGGTGATGAAAAAGCTTTATAAAATTGTCCATCTAAATTGCATTGTCATAATCTGGACAATAGACATTCTCCGTCCACTTAACTTTTCCTGTGTGGACCATTAGGCCAAACTCTTTCTGAACATAAATAATCAGATATAGCATAAAGCAGGGAAATATACTCACCACAAATCTTTATCACTATATTGGAGGAGGAATGCTTCAGATGCCTCTTTTTTCATTGATGATTAGACTCAGTTTTGCATTTTGAGCTTTTTTGCTTTTCAGACTATGTAATTCCATTCCCTTCTGAAGTTTCTGGTAAGTGCAGAATAGTCTTGTGTTATTTGAATTTGTGTTCTATTAAATTTGAAGAGTTTTTTTTTGATAGCCTGAAACATTTGTTGTCATTAGAATTATGTGTTTCTTGGAATTTAAAAAATGTTTTTTACCTGGAGGCAACTTGTGGATTCTTTTGATTAATGCTTTTTTCTGTATGCAGTAGTTATTATGGTCAGCTTTCTTGTAATATTTCTTGCATCATGGTGTTCCCCACTGTGGATTCAAGTTTTTTCTATTTTACTAATTATTTGTGTTGTACAGACTATAAATTTTGCTATTTGTTTCCATCTAAATTCTTCTTGAACCATTCTGGAAATTCTTGTTAGGGTTTCACACTCTCTTGGAAATTCATGGGGTTCTGTGTTTCATCAAGTATGGGTTTCATTTTCTTTGCCTGACAATATTTATTAAGAGATATTTGCACTCTTAGATATCATGGTAGTCATCTTCCTTTTGATTTTAGTTAGTATATGCCCTTTCAATTTATCTATTTTGTCCTAGGTTTGTAATTGATTTTTCCCCCTAAAACTATCTTTCATAGTTTTAGTCTTTTTCCCTTTATCTTCCCCTACTGCTCACTTTCTGACTCCTTCCTCCTTGACAGTGGGTTTACTTCTCCAAGATGGACCTCAAAGCTTTCTCAACTTCCTCCCACACGGGCAAATTCACTTTTCATTGGCTTCAATCTGTGCCCCAAGTAACTTTTGGAGGGATAGGACTGATCCTATCTGGATACCACTCCCATTTCACTTAGGCCCAGTAAAGTCTCGCACAATGGGCCCCTGCCTTGGTTACCTCTGTTTTTTACTTCTCTGGCTTGACTTAGTCAATGTCTTCTATTTTCTGTGGTCTTGAGGATGGCTATTCTGGGCAGAGTAGCTGTCATCTTGAGGTTTCCTAACCTAGGGAGCACCCCGGGCAGAATCTAGTCCTTCCCTCTTATATATCTCCTGCACATGTGGCTGGGTAGAATTGAATTACTCCATTTGTTATAGCAGAACACGGGAGAAAAGTTAGGGGCAGTATGTGCCAACAGAGACTTCTGAAGGAGGGAAATCTTTAAGTTGGTTCCAAAGTACAATGAAGTAGGTTGATTTGTGCTCCCTGCAAGAGTGGGGAGGCTGGTGGAGAAACGGTACCAACCAAGTGAGTACTATGGAATAGCATTCCCCGCTGTTAATTCATGATGTTGTTACCTTAGGTGAGCTCCTTGCTTTCCTGTTCTGTGGAAAAATTTGTAATTTCTCAGTCTCTGGTGCGTAATTCCTCTTTTAGTTGATTTTTTAAGAGTTAGTGAGAAGTGGAGAAGACATATTGTCATTTATCTTGATGGTCATGTGACCCAGAAGTATACTATGAAGGAGATGAATCTAGTACAGAGACAAGCTGAAGAAGGATTTGTATGGGTGCTAAAGTCATCCAGATATCCCTCTTTGTGGATGACACTGTGCTATTTGCATCAAGCCCTGGAACATTATAGAACTTATTGAAAGTCATCTTGAATGACTTGAGAGCAGAAACACAGAGCTCTTAAAATTTTCACTTGGCCCACTTCTCTACATGCTTCTTCTAGAAGCACAACAGTTCTAAGAACTGGTCTGTATGTATATATCTGTACTTTAAAAAGCTGCAGTTTCACAGCTGTAGATACTGCCTCTCCCCAATATGGATTGGAAAGCCTATTAGACTTAATAGAGAGTCTTTATAGGTTTCTTTGACCAAAATTACATTACCTAATGAGTATTTTACCTGATGAGACTCTCTGAACTTAGCCAAGCTGGTCCTTGAATAACCCATTTAATCAATGGGCTCAGAATCAAAGTCTACTGAGCTTGACAGAATTTGCCAAGCCTTGGAAAACTCATAGTCATCATCACATTGTGATTAGACTCCAGTGGAGTCTTGGTTGTACAACTTCAAATCAGCTTGAAAAGATTCCTTATAGTTTAAGGGTATCACTTCTGAAAGCAAGAATTATATAGCTTTTAATAGAGCGTTTAATTGCATAGTTTATGAAAGAGTAAAAGATAAGTTGCTAAAGTTTTCACTTTAACTCTACAGGTCTTGAAGCTTTCACGACAATGTGAGCACTTAAATCAGTTAGCTATGGGGGTAAAAGCTGCAGATGCTAATGCAGCAATTAATCCAGGAGTGTCTAAAGATCATACACTTGAAGAACCAAATGTTCACCTGAGGGGAGAAAGACAGCAACCATGGTAAATTGAGTAAATTTCGTACTATGATTAGCATTTTAAAAATTGAATTTTATTTGAGCGGATCATTCTTGGAGTTTCACTTTTTTCTTGGATTTTACAAATGCTATGAATGGACCAATTAGTTATAAAGTTTGCTCAAATATTTTTTGTCTACATTTTGAGAACCATTTTTGTAATATCTTCCTCCAGGGTTTCTCTCTTTTCATCAAAAGTAAAGGTTATGGTTTGTTGCATTTTATTTTGGTTAAATGCTTGGCTATGTCTTAGGAACAATAAGACTAAAATAGGCAAAAGATATCTCAGCCACAACTAGGTTATAACAAGGTAATGGGATGATTGAGACGCAATCTAATTTGGCTTTTGGATCCTATACCACATGAAACTGGAAAATTGTGGCCTACAGGCAGCCTCTGAGGACATATGCACTCATTTTCAGAGGTGGAAATTGATAAACGTGTTTTTAGTTATGTGACTGACCAGTTGCCACTGACTAATCAATACTTGATACTTCGCATGGAATATTTTGATGACAAGATAAATTAGTGCTTGGCAACTGATCAGAAAAATTTCCAGAAAAAGATGCAATTTGAAGTAGGCTTGTGATAGGTGGAAAGGAGGAAAGGGCAAAAGGCATTCTTAGAAAGAACATGATGAATGGGGCAGGGTACAAACTAGTTGACTGGTTTGACTGAAATAGAGGTTTCCCATGGGGTCAGGGGGTTAGTGTGAGAGAACTCTGGAAAGACACGTACCAGATTGAGGAATCTGGACTTTATCCTATAGGCATTCTGAAGGATAGGAGTAGTTATTTGTACCCCTTGGTTTGGTTAACATGAGTCTATATTGCCCTTTCCAGAGAGGGAGGATGATATAGTAGAAAGACCATTGCACCTGAAGTTAGGAAAGAGCTAGGTTTAAAGTCCAGGTCTTATTAGATATGTAACACTGGGCGAATCACTTCACCTCCTTGAGATTCAGTTGTCTTCTCTATGAAGTTGGGGGTGCAGTGTACTTTGTAGGATTGTTGGGGAAAATTGCTTTGCAAAACTTAATTATCATTAGCATTATTATTGGTATGTTTTCATCCTAAACTTTATCTCTAATTGTGTATTAGAAGGCTTTGTCTCCTGTTTTTAAAAATGCAAGGCGGCATTCAGAAAATGATAGATTTTACAGAGCAGGGGCCCCTGAAATAAAACCACATAAGCAGTTATCTACTGTCGCTGAGTAGTAGATGTAGAATTATGAAGAAAGATGAGAGGTTAAGTTATAGAGGTAGTGGAGGTTTAGGGATGAAGTTAATGAGAGCTTTAAATGTTGTCCATATTGGTTCCTTAAGTCCTGGCATTATATGATGAAACAGTGTTTGAGGAGGACTGGTTTAATACCAATGTATTTAGATAGATTGGTGTGGGAAAACAGTACAGATAAAATAAGGCTGTGTCCAAGCATTATGTACTGATAGGACTCCATATTGTGGGATGTGATAGTGTCACTGGTTAGCTGGACTGGTTTTAATTAATTATCTCTTTGCAAACAGTTTGGTCCTGGAGGGCAACTGGGATAGAGAAGGGAATGGTTACCATCTCCATAAGAATTGGTTGAAAGAACTGGAGAAGAGGTGAGAGCTATCTATAAACATTTAAAGGGCTGTCTTTTTGAAGATGGGTTAGGCTGGCTCTTCTTGGTACCAAAGGCAGATTTAGGAACTCTGAGTGGAAGGTCCAGGGAGGCAAATTTAGGCTTGATAATATTTTCCCAACAATTAGAACAATCCAATAGTAGAATAAACCACCTTAGGACATAGAGGGTTTTGCTTCACTGGAAACCTTCCAATATAGGCTGAATGGTCCCTTGTAGAGGATGTTGTAGAAACAGTTCATGTTAAGATATAAGTTGGATTATTAAACTGAGATTTTGTCAATCTTAGTCAGTCACCACCAAAGGATGCAGAAGGTACTGAATTCAACCTCATTCTCCCCTTATTACATATAAAATGGTCCCAAGCTCAGCCTAATAATGCAGTGTCCACTGCTGCCATGGAAAACACCCAGGAACATTGGTGCAGCCTTGGACAGACAGGCATCCTTGGGCAGCTTGACTTCCACTTGCTTCAGTGAAGTCAGAAATCTTCTGGCTGCCAGGCCTGCAAGTGCTTTAGCACAGTCCAGATCAAACAGGTATCCCCCAGAGGCCATACTTCCACATGCTTTGGTGTAGCCCCAGGGAAATGCAGAAAAATCCCAGGTGGCCTCAGCAGAAGCCAGATACCATCACTAGGTTCCTAGCTCAGCACCAGATAAACCACCAGACCCCTACAACTTCTACCTGCCAGCACCTGAGACCCCAGCACACAAAGCCAATGACTAAGCCCTTGGCCCCCAACACAAGAAACTTGGGACAGTGCTTCTGCAGGAGAGCTTAACTTTAAAAGCCAGGAAATAGGCAAACAAGATAGGCAAAAAGCAAAGAAGAACCTTGACTATAGAGAACTTTTATGGTGACAGGGAAGACCAAAACACAAACTCAGAAGAGGACAACATTGTCCATTTACCTACATCTGAAATCCCAAAGAGGAATATAATTTGGTTTCAAGGCCAAAAAGCCTTTTTGGAAGAGCTCAAGAAAGACTGTAAAAATCAAATAAGAGAGGTAGAAGAAAAATTGAGAAAAGAAATGAGAAGTATGCCAGAGAGAATCAATAGTTTGAAAAAGGAAAGACAAAAATTGAAGAAAACAATTCCTTAGAAAGTAGAATTGGCCAAATGGAAAAGGAGGTACAAAAGTTAACTGAAGAAAATAATTCCTTAAAAATTAGAATTGGGCAAATGGAACATCAAGAATCAGACAAGCAAAATCAAAAGAATGAAAAAATAGAAGAAATGTAAAATACTTCATTGGAAATACAACTGACCTAGAAAATAGATCTAGGAGTGATAATTTAACAATTATTGAACTACCTGAAAGCCATGATAAAAAAAAAAAAGAGCCTGGATAGCATCTTTCAAGAAATTGTCAAGAAAAATTGCTCTGATATCCTATAACCAGAGGGCAAAATAGTTATTGAAAGAGTTCACCAATCACCTCCTGAAAGTGATAACCAAACGAAAACTCCAAGAAATACTGTAGTCAAATTCCAGAATTATCAGATCAAGGAGAAAATACTACAAGCATCCAGAAACAAATGTTATGGAGCCATGGTCAGGATTACACAGGATTTAGCAGCTTCCACCTTAAAGGATTATAATATTCTGGAAGGCAACGGAGCTTGGATTACAACCAAGAATCAACTACCCAGAAAAATTGGGTATAATCTTTCAGGGAAAAAAATGGGTACTCAATGAAATGGGGAACTTTCAATCATTCCTGATGAAAAAAAAAAACAGAGCTTAACAGAAATTTCAGTCTTCAAATACAAAACTCAAGAGAAGCATAAAAAGGAAAGAAAACAAACATGTTATTCAGTAAGGTCAACTGTTTACATCCCTACACAAGAAGATGAAACTTGTAACTCTTGAGAATTGTATCTTTATTATGGCATTTAGAAGAGGTATACATAAACAGAGGAGGTGGGTGTAAGTTTAATTTGATATGATGATAAAAATAATTAAGGGGTGAATAAAAGGATTGTACTGGGCTAAGAGGAAAGGGGTAGGCAGAATTGGGTAAATTACATCATAGGAAGAGTAGCAAAGATCTATTACAATAGAGGAAAAGAAGAGAATGGGGTAAGCATTGCTTGAATCTTACTGTCATCAGATTTGGCTCAAAGAGGGAATAGCATATACATACAGTTAGTTATAGAAATCTATCTTATTCTATAGGGAAGTAGGGGAGAAAGGGGAAAGAAAAGGGAGGGGATGGATAGAAGGCAAGGAAGAAGACAGGGAAAAAGTAATAAGGGAAAGAAAAGGGAAGGGGGCTAATAGAAAAGGGGGGGAAGATTAAGTGAGGCAGTGGTCAGAAGCAAAACATTGGTGAGGGGGGAAATGGTGAAGGAGAGAGAAAAGTATAAACAGGGGAAAATATGAGGGAGAAAAAGACATAGTAATCATAACTATGAATTTAAATGGGATGAACTCTCCCATAAAACAGAAGTGGACAAAGGAGTGGTTTAAAAATCAAAATCCTACAATGTTATTTATAAAAAATACATTTGATGTAGAGAGATACACACAGAGTACAGGTAAAAGGCGGGAGCAGAATATATTAAGCTTCAGCTGAAGTAAAGAAAGCAAGGGTAGCAATGCTGATCTCAGACAAAGCAATAATATATCTAATTTAAAAAGATAAGAAAGGAAACTATGTCTTGCTAAAAGGTATCATAAACAATGAAGCGATATCAATACTAAACATATAATATGCACCAAGTTAAGTGAGTTATAGGAAGAAATAGATAGCAAAACTATCTTAGTAGGAGCCCTCAATCTTCCTCTCTTAGAACTAGATAAATCTAACCACAAAGTAAACAAGAAAGAAGTTAAGGAGATGATCGTATCAATAACAAAATTAACAGTAATCATATGATTATATCAATAAATGCAGAATTTTTTTGACAGAATACAATACCCACCCTCTTAAAAACACTAGAGAGCATAGGAATAAATGAAGTTTTCCTTAAAATGATAAGTAGCATCTATCTAAAACCATCAGCAAGCATCATATGTAATAGAGATAAGCTAGAAACATTTCCAGTAAGATCAGAGGTTAATAATCGAGGATGGCCATTATCACCACTGTTATTCAATGTTGTACTAGAATTTTTAGCTTTAGCAATAAGAGAAGAAAAATAAATTGAAGGAATTAGAATAGGCAAAGAAAAAACAAAGCTATCACTCTTTGTGGATGATATGATGGTATACTTACAAAATCCTAGAGAAACAACTAAAAAATTACTTCAAATAATTGACAACTTTAGCAAAGTTGCAGGATATAAAATAAACCTATACAAATCGTTGACATTTCTACATATTACTAATAAAACCTAGCAGTAAGAGATAAAAAGAGAAATTCCATTTAAAGTAACTGTAGACACTATAAAGCATTTGGGAGTCTATCTGTCAAGACAAAGTCAGGGCCTATATGAACAAAATTATAAAAACACTTTTTCACACAAAGTCAGATCTAAATAATTGGAAAAATATCAGTTACTCATGGGTAGACCAAGGTAATATTAAAAAACAATGACATTTCTACCTAATTTAATTTATTTATTCAGTGCCATACCAATCAAACTACCAAAAAATTATTTTATGGAGCTAGGAAAAATAATAACAGAATTCATCTGGAAGAACAAAGAATCCAGAATATCAAGGAAATTAATGAAAAGAAATGCAAGGAAAGGTGGTCTAGCTGTACACATCTAAAACTGTATTATAAAGCAGCAATCATCAAAACTGCTTGCTACTGGCTAAGAAATAGAGTGGTGGATAGATGGAATAGGTTAGGTACACAAGATACATTAAATGACTATAGTAATCTACTGTTTGATAACTCCAAAGACTCAGCTTCTGGGATAAGAACTCACTATTTGACAAAAAATTTTGGGAAAACTGTAAAATAGTATGGCAGAAACTAGGCATAGACTAACTTCTTACACCATATACCAAGATACGGTCAAAGATACGGTTTATTTAGACATAAAGGGTGATATTATAAGCAAATTAAGAAAGCAAAGAATGATTTACCTGTCAGATCTATGGAAAATGGAAGAATTTATGACCTAATGAGATAGAGAACCTCATAAAATGAAAAATAATTTTTATTATATTAAACTTAAAAGTTTTTATACAAAGTCAATGCAACCAATATTAGAAAGAAAGCATAAAACTAGGAAACAATTTTTATAGCCAATGTCTCTGGTAAAGGCCTCGTGTCTAAAATATATAGAGAACTGAGTCAGATTTATAAGAATGCAAGTCATTCCCTAATTGATATATAGTCAAAGGATATGAATAGGCAATTTTCAGATGAAGAAATTAAAAGTATCTATACTCATATGAAAACATGCTCTAAATCACTATTGATTAGAGAAATTCAAATTAAAACAGGTACCACATCACATCCATGAGATTGGCTAATGTGACAAAACAGGAAAATGATAAATGTTGGAGAAGAAGTGGGAAAATTGGATCATTAATGCATTACTGGTGGAATTGTGAACTGAGTCAGTCATTCTGGAGAATCTTTTGGAACTATTCCCAAAGGACTAACTGTGCACACCTTTTGATCCAGCAATACTACTACTAGATCTGCATCCCAAAAAGATCATAGAAAGGGAAAAGGACCCACATGTACAAAAATATTTGCAGCTCTTTCTGAGGTGGTAAAGAATTGGAAATTGAGGGGATGCCTATCAATTGGGGAATAGCTGAATAAGTTGTGGTAAATGAATGTAATGGAATACTATTGTTCCATAAGAAGTCATAAGCAGGTGGATTTCAGAAAACCTGGAAAAACTTACATGAACTGATGCTGAGTGAATTGAACAGAACCAGGAGAACACTGTACATAGTAACAGCAACATTGTATAATGACCAACTTTATTAGATTTAGTTCTTCTCATCAAGGAAAGAATCTAAGATATTTCCAAAAGACTCATGATGGAAAATGCTATCCACATTCAGAGAAAGAACTATGGAATCTGAATTCAGATCAAAGCCTACTATTTTCTGTCTCTCTTTTTTTTTCCTTTCTCATGGTTTTTCCCTTTTGCTCTGATTCTTCTTTCACAACATGACTAATGGGGAAATGTGTTTAATATAATTTACATGTATAGCCTTTATCAGATTGTTTGCTGCCTTGGGGAGGGGTGGGGAACAAAAATTTAGAACTCAAACTCTTATAAAAGTGAATGTTGAAAACTAAAAATTAATTAAAATTAAAAACCCCCCAGCAACAATGGATACTAAACTATATCCTTCTGTTCCCTTATCACCCACTAATTGGAGAAACTTTAAACTAAAGTCTAGGCATTTTCATTGTGATTAAAACTGAGAAAAGGAGACACCCATAAGAACTGAGTAATGATCCAAACATGAAATTCTGAGGGACTGGTTTAGAGTAGTGACTTTTGTAACAGAGAAGAAAATACTATGAGAAATAAAAATGAGCAGAAACTAACGCAGGAACATGGCTTAGAGCCATGATCATTCAGGAGAGTTGTCAAAGGAGACTTGTCTCAGCTCTGAACATGCTGGTAATGGTAATATAAGAAATCCTGCCACAAGGACTGTCTCTGCTCCCTTCTGAACAGGTCCTATTGTCCATCTGCTTTCTGTGGCCAGGTCCACAGTTGGAGCACTGGCACGATGTAATATATCTTGATGCAGACCTTAACCTTGGACTCAATACTTTACCTGCCCATTTATCTCCTTCTGTACCCCAAACCATAACTTCTTTTCATTTCTGGTTCATAGGATCTAGAAAAGTGCCTTCTCTAGAGGAGGTGCTCTATAAATATTTATTCACAGAATACTAGGATCCTAATAAACCTATGAGAATAAGCTTACCCATATTTCTAAAGCTGAAAAAAAAATCCCTCCTCTGCAATATCTTCATAAATAGCCATTTGTTCAAAAATCTTCCCACTGTGCCCTAAGACAGTGATTTCCACTTTTTAATAGAACTGATAGGAAGATGTTCCTAACATTAAGCCTAAATTTACTTCTCTGGAATTTCTGCCTATTACTCCTAGCTCTGCCCTCTTGGGCAGAATTAAGAACAAGTCCTAATTCCTGTGCCTTGGGCCAGCCTAGAGGACAGCTGTTATATTTCCTTTAAGTCGTCTCTTTCTTCAGGCTAAAGCATGGTGTTAATTGATTCCTGCATTGCAATTCATTCATTTCTCCTCAGGGATTCTGCTTTGAGTTGTTGCTATTCATGATGCTAGACATATTCAAAATGTCTTGGTAAGGCTGCTGCCCTCAGGTACCCAGAAGAGATGAGGAGGTGGATGACGCAGGGATATTGAAATAGCAAGTGGTTCAAAGGTTAGGGTCAAAGACAATTGTCTGAAGGAGCTAGCCTTAGCAGAAGTGGTGGACTTTGAGAAGAATGAGATAACTAGAAAGTGCGAGTATAGAAGTAAAAATTTATCTAGGAAGAGGAACCTGACATAGGCTGATTTCTTCCCCAGGGATGAAGAGATAAGCTTGGTTCAGGTGGTTTTCTAAATTACTATAAAGAAATAACAGTTAATTAGTTGTTGTAATGTACAAGTGTTGACCATGGTCAGTTAGAACAAGGATGACAAGTGCTCTGTCAGGCTGTAAGGGTGATACACAGAAATCCTAATCCAGTTAAGGAAAAGACAACAGTGGGTCAGGGAGGTGCCTGGGATGAAGTAAAGGCAAAGGAAGCAGATACAATGGAAGTCATAGATGAGAACCTATGCTGGGGTGGGGGCTGGTGAAGGTGGGCCTGACCTAATAGACAGATGTATGACCAGCAGGTCAATTGGAACTTGAGCTATGGAGGACTGTGAGGTAAGGGACCAGGCTGAGGTCCATGATAACAGTCAGATTTTTTCCCTGAAGGACAAGTTCTATTAACAAATGCTTGTAACCAATCAACCACCTTTTAATCATGGACTTCTTTTTTGAGGAACCCTGGTATATCTAAAGATGCCCCAGTGCAGAGGTCTGGCTCCACTAGGATAGTAACTTCATTTTCTTCAGTTCATTAATTCTGAGTCTGACAACAGTACTGTATCCTCAGGGTAGACTGGTGTTTTCCAAGTTCCAGCTGGATGCATAGTCTCCTGAGCCTGCAGGGTCATTACTGTCTAATTTGTCAACTGTGGTTGAAGGCCTTATAACAGGACTTTTGCCCAGGACCTTAACAGGAGACTCTTGTCAAGCATGCCAAGATATGTGGACTGCAAGGTGCTGGAGCTCTGGCAGTGTTGTGGGATGGTGGGCTAGAGGCCTTTAAGGGTCAGATTGCCTGCCTGTCTGCCTACTTATCAAATCCCTGATATGTGCCGAATCTTGTGCTAGGCAAAATGGATATGGAGACCAAAGTAAAGCAGCCCTACCCTCCTGGAACTTGTCTAAGGTTTTATGATCAGTGCTTTTTACTGACTTCCACGTTCAACTTAGGGCTCTATGTTTCTGCTACACACTCCTTGTTCCCATTTTGTCTTTGCTCAATATTTGTCTATTTAGTTTATCTTTGGTCTTCAAGTATTAGAACAAAAGTTTTATTAGGAGTCAGATGAAAAAGATCAGAGATGTCTAGGGCCCAGAAAGAGGTCCTACCAGAGCAGGACAGGACAGGACAGGACAAGTATTGATGATTGATCTTAGCAGCACAGGAGCAGGCAGGTCCAGTAGCTATGGCCATTGGGAAGGTCTAAACCAGGGGTGGGGAACCTGCAGCCTTGAGGTCACATGTGGCCTTCTAGGTCTTCACATATGACCCTTTGACTGAATCCAAACCTCACAAATTTTAATAAATCCAAACCTTAACAAAATGATTTGTTCTGTAAAACTTAGACTCAGTCAAAGGCTACACTTGAGAATCTAGAGGGCCACATGTGGCCTTGAAGCCACAGGTTCCCCACCCATGGAAGCAGTGGATAACAGGTGCGTGTCTCAGCAGGTGGACAATCTTGGCAGTAGGTCAAGTTCAGACAAGACAGATGTTTAGCACTAGTGGTGGAAAGAGGGAGAGGAGTTTTGTCAGCATCTCTCCACAACCAAGCCACAGGAACTAGACTTTAGAGGTAGGACTTTAGGTGAACAAAGCTGGGCTCCAGGAACAAAGAGCATGAGGTTAAGAAAGGGATCTGGACATGAAAGAATAATATAGAATTCCAGTTGGTTGCAATTGAGGTCTAACGTTGTGCATTGACCACAAGGAGTAAGATGATTTGGACTATAAGGTTACAACAAGCAGCAGAAATGACGTGGTGCTGAGCTTTGGACTATGGATCTTGGTCTAATCACATATATCCTGTGTTAGATTAATCCAAGAATTTAAAGCAAAATTGTGGGTGGGAGTTATGGTGCCAGGTTAGTGATTTTGCTAGGTATAAAAGCTAACATTTATTACAATTGAACTTTAACTTTTGGGATTTTTAATATCTTTCTTCCCTATCAATATTTTGAATTAAATTCTTTATTCCAAACTCAGTTTGTAGATTTAACATAAATTCAATTCTTTTATCTATATCACCTGAGAAATTATTAAATGATATCCACAACAAGACTTATTCCTTGGGAACCTCATTCTTACGCTTCTACAAGTTGATAAGACATTAGTAGATACCCACTGAATGTGATAGTGGAAACATGTCTGTCTATGTCCCCAGAAGAATAGTTTTTAAAATACAATCTTTATTTGTTGAGTGGTAGCCAATGGAAATGGAGATAGAATCCCCATGTTCCTTCCTTTCTTTCTAACCTTAAGGAAAGACCTATAGTCAGTGTGTCATGGAAGGAAATTTACTTGTTCTATAATGATATTTCATTTAGGAGGATTCATTATTTGTGACTTCAAAGGGACTTTCCTCAGCACCTATTCCACAATTTTATTAAAGTGGCTTCTTTCCCCTTTTAAAAAGATAAGCTCATAATATGAGTAGCTCTTATTTTCTATTCTTCAAGGACTTATGTATCCTACAATGAGATAGAAGGTTGAGGAGGGTAGAGTGGATGAGTGGATTTGGACAGGGGAGAGAGAGTTTAACATGAAAATAGAAACAGTACTAGCATCTCATGATTGCTTCACTAACCATTCTGGTTCCAAAACTTCTCCACATGGAAACTAGTAATATTTATAGTTCTAGCAGTATTTTATGTGAATATGGATGTAGAGGAACACATGATCAGCCTATGGAGTATTTTCTCCCTTGTGGGTATGAGCATGTTGGATCTATTTAGAAAGCCCTTTTAAAATTTGAAATTCTTGCCCTGTGCTTTAGAACCAGAAGGCCCCAAACAACCTAATTACCCCCATTTCCTCTCATTATCCACTTAACACAGGGACATTTGCCCCAAAATGTCTGTTACTTCATCTATCTTTGACCATCAAGCCATAAATGAAAGTGTCGTATGTCCAGATTACCCCTTGCCTCATAGCCTCTTATAGCATATAAATAGTTCCTAAAATTAATTAATGGAAAACTATTAAGCACTTACTGAGCACTGTTGTAAGTGTTGAGCGGTAGAAAGATAATTCACATTTCCTATACTTAATGGGCTTTTAGTCTAATGGGGGTTATAACATATATGCAAAATGGAGTATTATATAATAGCTATGTAATAGCTCTAATAAAAAATAAGATATAGTCAGAGTATGACATGTATGAACTACTTTAAAAAGTCAGAAGAAAGAAAATGTTTTCTTCATAAAATCTTTCAGAGAAAAATTAGCTGTTTCCTCTCCTTTGACCCAATGAAGACTAAGAACTATAGTTAATATCTTTAATTTTAATTCAAGTGATATATCATCTGTAACCCGTCACCCCTTTTACCAGTAAATTATAGAGACCCTTATGTGTTCATGTATAGGCATGTCTTACATTCATATTCACAACAGTATGTACGGCTTAGATTATGAACTTCTAAGAGGACTGAAATCCAGTCTATAGCACCAAATCACAGTTCTATATGTAGTAGATACTGCTCTATGATATTGGGGATGAAAGTCCCATGGGTTAATGCTTTGGGGAAAACAAAATTTCTCACCATAGAAGTGCTCTGTACACAGCTGCAGTAGTCCTAGGTCCTATTTGGATATACAGTAAGCCCCATATATTCTTGGGGATGGTGTGAATAGGGTGGAGAAGAAAAGATAGCTGCAATCTCTGACAGTCCCATTTGGTCATTTTTCTCTGTATGCCTTTCAGCTTTGTCTGCACATGCCCAAACTGCCAGTTTGAAAAGTGGAAAATTCAGCCAAATGTATTATTTAGTGTCTCAGAGACCAAAACAACTTAATATTTTTGCTGAATTTAACTTTTTAAACAATTGATCATTCAAATGCATGTATATGATCTTAAAACTGACGTATTCTACTTGCCTGGAACATAAAGCTGGTTAGAACTGAAAACCTTAGAGGGGCAGAGGGATTTTGTTATCTTCTACAGTGCCTTGCTGCCCCTTACGTCGTTGCCTTGGGAGAATCTTAACCATAGAAACAGGGTATCTGCTTTATTAATACATCTAGTTAGTAAATCTTGCTTCCAGTCTTTACTTTAAATTCTTTTCTTTTCTGCTGCTACAATAATGAACATTTTGAATGGTTTTTGTTACATTTGCATCAAGTCCTGAATTAGCAGAAGGTAGCAGACAGATGGACATGCTAAAGGAACCAGTGAAGGGGGGCACTAATCCAAAAGAGATCGAAAGGGAAGAACATCCTCAACAGGAACAAGATGTAAATGCTGAGAGGCAGCAATTTAATAGCAAGTCTGAGGAGGCAAGGCTTAGAGAAGAGTTCAACCAGCTGAGTATACAAATTCTCCATTCTCCCAGTTCTGGAGATAGTTCAGATGACAGTAGCAAACAGGTATGTTGCACCACTAGTGAGAAAAACATAACTATGTAAATTAATGTCATTGCTCAATTTCCTATAATAAGCTTTGGATATAAGTTATTTTGACATCATCATCACCACCAAATATTTATTGAGTAATACCTGTCTGTATGATATGAGTTAAAACATTTGGAGTGACAAGGACAAGGAATAAGGAAGAATGATAAGTTACAGAAAAATTGCTTTATTTGTTTTCCATAATTAAACTTTCTGGACATGTTAAATTTGTCCTACTAATATATTGTTTCCATAACTTGCATCACATCATCTACAATTTCATGTATTTATTTGTATTTATATGGTGATATCCTATCTCCCAAACTAGGTTATAAAAGAGCTCCTTGAGGTCCAGCATCAAGTCTTATGCCTCTGTGTCCCCTCCACTTAGTTCAATGCTTTGCGCAAACTAGACACTCAATAAATGTTTGTTGAGGATGATGATATTGACATATATTTCCAAATATTTGCTATAAAGTTACCCTCAAAGACTTGAGAGAGGATTGGTATGTAGTGAGCAATAGAATCTTATGATTGGAAGGCACCTCATGGGATATCTAGTCTGACTTCTGACAGAAGCATGATTCTTGTCTACAACATCTCTAGTCAGTGATTATCTGACTGTTTTATTGGAGGATCTCCAGTGACCAGGAAACTCATCCTGCACAACCTGTGGCCCACCAAAGGATTTGGGCGGCCTACGAAAAACATAGAGGATGTTTTCCTTTGCATTTTTTGCAGGCTACCCGAAATCCTTTGGTAGTCATGCAGGCCTGCACTAGCGTATTTGAAAGAGCACTGGATGTAGAGTCAAAAGATCTGTTTTTAAATCCTGGTTCTGGTATTAACTGTATGACCTTTTGAATAAGTTACTTTCTCCCCCTTTTCTTATCTGTAAAAAGTTGATAATACCTGGTTGTTGTGAGGAAAGTACTTTATAAAAATATCTTTATCATGTTATATAAATAGCCTTTGTCATCATTATTACCTTCCAGCACAGCCCTTTCCATTTCTGATTTGCCCTAAGAGCTCTCTCATTGTTAGGAAATATTTCCTTTGGTTAAGCAGAAAATGAAATAAAAGTCTGCAGAAAGCTTGGTGTGAGACCCTAACTAGCCAAATCACCACCAAAACATTTATAGATGAAATTGGGAGGAGACCAATGGACCAACAAGACATGGAAGTGATCTTGTCAGAATTTCTAGGGACAAATTAGCTTAATGATTGGTGATAATAGAATCGCCACATTTGCTCTCCAACATTTCAGTCCCTAATCAGCAACTTGAGAGTCAAGATGACTCTAGAGAAGCTGGAGGTGGGCAGAACAACTCTATCAGACAGGGACTCGCCTAAGAAAGAAATCTGAAGGTGAAGGAGACACTCTTTCAAAAGCCCTGAGTAACTGATTTCCAGTGTATCTGAAAAAGAGAAAGACACCAAACATTTAGTGGAAAGTGTAATTATCAATGATGATAATCACTGACAATAGCTAACATTTATGTAGAGCTTTGCAATTTGCAAAGACCTTGATACTCAGTATCTTGGTTGAGTCTCACAACAACCCTATGAAGTAAGTACTCTTGCTATTATCCCGCTATCAATAAGTTGAGGTTAAGGAAGGAAAGAAATTAAGCCCCTGCTATGTGTCAGACACTGTGCTTTACTTATATTATCTATTCGTATTACATGTATGTACATACATACATATATACATATATATGTATAAAGGCCAAGCACTTTAAACATAAATTACCTTATTGGATAAGCGATTTCCCCTGCATTACAAATGTAGAGTCTGAAACTTTGTATCTCTAGTATCTTATGCGGTGGCTGCATGTGGTATGTACACAGTAAGTGTATTGAATTAAATTGAGGCAGGATTAACATCCAGCTATATCCTAACAACAGGCCCAAGGTTCATTCTTCTGATCTCTTTTATGTATTTTTTTATATGTTTTCTTGGTATTCTCTGCTCCTTTTTGGGCATCACTGTTTCTACCTACTCTCTTCCCTGTAATTCTCACCCTCAAAATAAAAGGCACTCCCTTGTAAGGTATACATGTATACCTTACATGTATACCTCAAGCAAAACAAATTCACATAGTGTCTTTCTACAAATGTATATCTCATTCTGCCCTTCTACTTCATCATCCCTCTGCTAAAAGACGGGAAGCAACCTCATTAGGTATACTCTGTCCCTAGTCAAAGAGCTCATCATTTCTAAATCTTAAACCGTGATCCAGACATTCAGATCTCGTTCTCCCTGGTGTCTTTTTAGCCTGCTTTTTTAGCCTCCCTCACCTTCTGAAGTCCCTGCCTTTAACTGACAGAAGTGAAGAAAATAACTCCTGTGCCCTCTAGATCTTCAGTTTGATGTTTGATGCTGAGAACTTCATAATTAGAGATTCTTTCTAGGGTCCTTCTGATGATAGAATTTGTTCCCATAGGTATTGTCATATGTGGGTGATAGCTATCATGTCTGTTAAGTCTTTGAAGGTTCACTGTCACATCCTGGATGTGACATACCCCATGAGGACAGCTCATCTTCTGACTGGTCATGTCACATTGATCTATGTATGCATTCATGCCTCCCAGCAGAGAGTCACCTACCATCCATATGCATCTCTTCTTCCCAGGGCCAAGAACAGATGTCCTTAATTACGATAATGTCTGTAGATCTGTATCATTTCATGGAGCATGAAGAGTTCTTTAATTCATTGACAGTAGTGAATGAAACATATATTTGTTAATATCTCTTATTAATGTGCTAGGTATTGGAGATAAAAAATAGATAGTCTCTCCCCTGGAAGACTTTACAGGGATACAAGACTTACATAACTAACTGTGATACAAGTTAGAATGTGAGGAATGCTTAATGTAAATCAGAGAGGGATAAAAGCTTGGGATGCTAAGCTTTATTTAAATCACTGGCTGCTTGGAACAAGGAAGGCTCCATGAAAGAGATGCCATATTTTAAAGAAAGAGAAAGATAGCAACAGTCACAGTTTAGAAGGAGATCATAGCAGGAAAGGGGGGGCGGGGTTTACACAAATAAAGTTTCCTTGTCATTAAATGGGAATAATCATTCTTGTGTGACCTAATTCTAGTTTTATAGTTAGAAAAGCACTTTGTAAAATGTACATTCCAATGTACATGTAGACCATTTGGCCAAAGGGATGTTTTTTAGGCAAAGCAGTGCTTCAAAGACTATCGTCTAAGTTATAGAAGATGCGAACATTTGCATCAATAAAATGATAAATCCCTGAAGTATTAAAGAACCTATTTTCATTAGAGTTGTTTTACTTAAGAGGTACAAATTGCATTCAGAATCCTTCTAGTCTATTTTGAAATTCCTCTTTCTTTTGTTGACTAATTCTTGATATTTGTTTGGATCATGAATTTATATGTTTATTCTCAGTTATGGGTGGTTTTCATTTTTGTTGTTTGCTTTAACTAAAGCTTATCTTGATTTGGCTATTCAGAATTAAAATCTATTCATCTTTTCCAACTTTATTACCCTTTATAATTTCATCCATCACTCAGATCTTTTCCTTTCTTTTGACTCATACTGCAAACACCATAGTTCTACTCCATTATCTCCTGTAGACTATAGTGAGTCTTCTAACTGGTCTCCCTGCCTGCAGCATCTTCCCTTTCCAATATGTATTCTACACAATTGCCCAAATTATCTTCCTAAGGCCTTGATCTGACTATATTACTCTCTAGTTTAGTAGCTTCCTACTGTAGGGTGAAATACAAATTCTTTAGCCTGGCATTTAGTCCTCTTCACAGTTCAGCTCCAACCTACCTTTTCCAGCCTTATTTTCATATCACTCCTTTTCATACACTCTGCGTTCCAACCAGCCTAGAGCTCAGCATGCCATCTCCTCCCTCTCTGCATTTCTATAGATGGTCTCTGCTGCCTAAAATGCCTATCTTCCTCATCTTTGCCTTTTATCCTTATCTTCCTGAAAGGTTCAGCTCAGGCATCACTTTATTGATGAAGCCTTCTCAGATTTCCTCAGCTGAAAATGTTCTCTAGCTCCTCCAGTATTCCTAGATTACTTCATCTGAATCTCTCCTTTGCCTATCACCCCATCTTATAATTTATAGACAAGGAAAAATGCTAAAAATACACTTTACGTAGATTTTCTAAAAGTATTTGATAAGGCCTTTCATACTGTTCTTGGGGAAGATGGAAAGATCAACCTTAAGTGATAATACTATGATTGGATGGATTCAGAATGTACAGGATGGCAGCCTCACAGTCAGCTCTCAATGGTTCTGGATCAGTACATCAGGAGGGAGTTCTTCATTCGGTGTGTTGGGCCCTAAGCATCTATGGTTGGCCATCTCTTCTTTCACAGTTTGACCAAGAACTTGGATAAAGATATAAATCATATGCTTATTAAATTTGCAGATGACCTAAAGCTGAAATAGCCAACCCAGTGGATGATAGAATCAAGATCCAAAAGGACCTTGGCTGGATCACTGGACTGAATCTAAAAAGACGAAATTCAATAGAGATGAATGTAAAGTATTGTACTTGGTTACAAAGTAATCAACTTCACAGGTATAAAATGGCAGACATTTGGATAAATAACAGTAACTGTGAGAAAATATCTGTCCTGTAAGCTCAGTCAGTGTGTGTCAGCAGTGAGATGTGGCAGCCAAAAAAGTTAAGACAATCTTGACCTTTATTAAGAAGGGCATAACTTCCAGGACACTGATAGATTGGAGAGTTTTTGGAGGAGAGTGTTCCGGATGTTAAGGGGCCTTGAGTTCATGACAGACATTGGTTGAGGGAACTTGGGGACACAATAACTTTCTTAAAGTATCAGAAAGGATTCATTTGGTTCATTTGGCCACAGAACCAGGAGAAATGGATGGATGTTGCAAAGAGGCTCATTTAGGCTTGGTGTCAGGAAAGGTTTCCTAACAGTTAGAGCTGTCCCAAAGTAGAATGTAATGGGTTCCCTTTCCTTGGAGGTCTTCATGCAGTGGCTGTATGACCACTTTTCCGGAGTGCTTTAGTGAGAATTCCTTTGGGATATGCTTTGGACTAGATGGCAACAGAGATACTTTCTGTCTTTCAAATTCTGTAGTTCTGTGATTGTGCGATATGTGTCCTCCACCTTCACTCTAGTAGAATGTGAGCTTCCCGAGGGCAGGAATTTGTGTTATTTGATTCTTTGTGACTTTCAGACACTCCAGCAGTCTTATACATAATATGCCTTTTATAAATAGTGGTTGAATTGGAAGACTATAACCTTTTTACAGCTATTAACTAAATGTATACATTGGCTCTAAAAATGTTAGTCTAGCTACATGATAGGAAGCACACTATTCTGCTTTTATTCTGAGTACTAGGTAAGTTATTATTGTATACTGTTTAATATTTATGGTGTAGGGGGTTACATCCTTCCTTTTAGATTGTGAGCTTCGTGACAGCAGAGATCATGGTTGGTACTTAACTGGTTGGTGAGTGAAAATGTGGAACAGAGGAGGTGCTGAGGTGAAGGAGAATTGGGCCTACTTGGGCCAAAGCACAAAGTGTGCGCAGGGGCATAACTGGAGCCTAGACCAGATAGGAAGCTTTGTGGTGGGCCTTGAATTCTAGAATAAGGAGTTTGCTTTTTATCCTTTAGGCAATGGTGAGCCACTGAAGGTAAAGGAGTGATTTAAACCTGCGATTTAGGAAGAATATTGTGACAACTACATGAAGGAAGGATTGGAGAGGGAAGAGACTGGAGAAAAGAGAAACCAATTAGGCTATTACAGTGGTCCAGGTGAGAGGAAATGAGGACCTGAATTAGGGTGGTGGAAGCACAAGCCAGAGGGGCCAGATGTGTGATATTGCCCATGAGTCTGGACCGGCTCAGAAGGGACAGATTTCTCAACCACACAAAGACTCTCACCCCTATTACTGCTTCAGTGATTCAGCACATCTCCTTTCCTCCTTTTTGTGTTCCAATCTCTTGACACTGGTTTGAATTTTCTTATTCATTTTCACACTTTTTCCTCCTTTCTTGTATACTTGGAATACATCTCCCATTCTTTAGTGACCACTCATATCCTGATGATCTGAGGTATACCTCTTGCCCTTTCACAGCTAATTCACATTGAGCACACCTACAGTTGTTTTCTCTTGAGAGAGACACAAAGGTCGTTGAAACAGAAACTGTCCTAGCCCTGCCCCCTCCTTTCATCACCAGAGAGGATCACCACTTTGTTGTCCTTGTTCTCCTACAGTGCATTTCCCTTTATTTTCTATTAGTTATCTGTTTGCTGTCTTAACTAGGAAAATGATTGCTAACTTAGACTCCTAGTAATAACTGCTAAACCCTCCCTAACATGCAAAAATAACAATGCACAGCTACAATGCACAGTTACCTGGGAAAGAGCCAATCTCCCCTTGACCTTCCTCTCTTCTCACACTTCCCCACAGAGAATGTTGGCTACCTGTTGCTTCCCTGTTCTGCTAGCTTCTGCATGATTAACCTATGTTATAAGATCACTCAGTCAGCAAATACTCACTAAGCACCTACTATGTGACAGTCACTATGTGAATGCTTGGGAATATGAGAACAAAGAATGAAATTGCACCCTCCTTCCCTCCAGGAACCATGGCTTTAGATCTAGAAAGAATCTCAGGAGTTACCTAGTCCAACCCACTCCATTTTATAGATGAGGAAGCAGACCCAGGTTGGGCCACACTTGTCATGATGACAAGGATTCTGCTATGGAGGTTCTGTCTCTCATCTAGTCCTTTTTCACCTGTACAGTGGGCTTGCCCCTGACATTGAAGGTAACTATAATAATCTGCCCATTGGCTGCTTCGGAAGAGACAATACAATAACTACTGCTAGTGCTGTAGCAGTGTAAATGCTTCCCACATATTTCATTTATTGGAAAGTGGGATGGGGCTGGGATGTTAACACAGTTCTGTTTGATATGTAACTACAAGTGATCATAGCATCATAGACATAGCTCCTCTGAGAACCTTCTGGTATGAAGTATACCTCTGCTTCCTCTTCCCTGTGTGACCTTGAGACAGTCATTGATCCTCCCTGGGCCTCCATTTGCCCATCTGTAAAAAGAGGGGTTGAATTAGATGGCCTCTGAGGTTCCTTCCAACTCTATGCTGCATTCTCTTCCAGCTCTGCACTCCTGTGCATCCTCTTGCAGTGTTTCCAGCTTTCCAAAATGTTTAATCCTCAAACTGAAGATGGACTTGGCTAGTATACAGAGATGAAAGATGATGCAATTGGAGAATGTCACAAAAACGGAAGTCTCCCCATGTTTATATTGATGAAGATTCAGTATATGTGAAGGGCCCCTCATTTGATGCAGCCACTGCCCAGGTAAACACATGGAATGGAAGAGGGGTTGCTGGCAAAATGCTACATCCATACCTCTTCCATCAATCATAGTCTCTTCTCTGATTCTGTGACAGCAATACAAAGATACAATGATAGAGGAGCATTTAGTACATAGCCTTGAGTGTTTTTTCCCCTCTAGGGATCTATGATCCTAAGGTTTTTTATAGCCACACTAAAAACAAACTAGAATTCTGTCAAGAGCATAATCCCATGCCAATTCCCAATGAAGAGAGTACGTGAGAGGTGTTCACCCTGATGAACTCAGTCTGGGCATTAGTGGTAGCTATCATACCCAGTTCATCCCAAACAGCCAGCACAGGTTTTTAAAGAAGTAGACTATGAAATTTTATTACTATTACTATTATTCAAACTAAGCCTATGTGAATGCCCCAAAGATAGCAATGTGCAGTGGAAAGAACCTTGGATTTAGAATCAAAGGACCTTGGTTTAAATCCTTATGCATTTAAACGTCTAACGTTACACATGATATATTGTCATTGCTGTTACTGAATTATCTTAGATAATTTATCATTGCTACTCAATTTATACTTTTATACCATTTGAAACACCTTTCACATCCTTAGAAAAGTATAAAAGTATTTTTGCTTGTTTTGTTAAGGAATAAAGGTATTTTGTTGATATGTTTTCTTTTTATATCATAGTCTTTTCTAGCTTCACTCCACTCTTCTCCCCATGTCCCTGACCTGATGAACCTTCCTTTTTAATTAATCATTTATTAGAACCTTGTGCTAGGCAGTATATGACCCACTGGGGATAGAAAGACAATAATGAAACAGCTCACGGAATTTATATTCCAAAGGAAGAGACATCATGTACATATAAAAGTAGTTAACATAAGGCATTTTGGGGAAAGAGAACACTAGCAGATATAGGTTCAGAAAGGATTTCCTGTAAAAGGTGACACTTGAGCTGAGTATTTAGGAAAACCAGAGATGAGGGACACCTAGTAGAAAAAGCAAAAAGCACAGAAGGGATTTGGAGCATTATGTGTGAGGAACAGTAAAGAGTCCGGTAGACTCCGTGGAAGGGAATAATATGACAGAAGACTGGAAAAGCTGAAAGGGAGAAGATTATGAAGAGTTTAAATACCAAGTAATTTACATTTGGTAATAGTAGTATGAGTGAACCACAGAACTTTATTGAGTAGAGAGGTTATATGGTCACAACTATACTTTAGGAAAATCACTTGGGTGGCTATGAAGAAGATGGGTTGGAGTAGGGAAAGACTTGAGACTGGGAGAATAGTTAGGAGGCTAAAACAATAGTGTAGGCAAGTGGTGATCAAAGCCTGAACCAAGATGGTGCCTGTGTTGGTGGAGAGAAGAGGACATTTATAAGAAATGTTATGATGGTAGAAAAGATATGGCTATGGACTATGGGCTATGGCTAAGAATTGGGTATGTGGAGTGAGTATGTGATGATTGAGATTATGAAATGTACTGTTTGATGTTGAGTTGTAAGTGACAGGACTCCAAAATGGAGTCTTGGTCCAAGTGGTCCTAAATGACCATAAACATGACAGCAGAAATGGACATCTTGTACTTTTCCACTGCCCTGATTCATTTGGATCCCATACCAAACATGTGAACCACTTCAGTTTCTGATTAGACAAGACTCCTGATCAACTGTAATGGCCATGCATCGATACTCTTGGAGTCCCCATTTATCAACTTAGACCCCAACCCAATTTCTAGTCCTGATTAAGAAACCTTTCTACTTGAGTCTGGTATCAATAGGTCACCCTGTGGAATTTCCCCACCCTGTCTGGTAATGGGGATGTGAGTGACCTGGCCCTGTATAGTAGGCTCTTGGTCTTTCTGGGTTGCCATATTATTATTGCCATATTATACAGCCTGCTTGCTGTATAACAAAGCTTATGTTTGTACCAACTTCTTAAGTACCGGTTTTATGTGGATCCTTAAATCCAGGTGATTTCTCTAACCCAAGCTGTGAGACCAAATAGAGCCGTGAGAGTTGAGGAATCAAGGATGACAAAGAACATGAATCTAGGTATTTGGAAGGATAGTAGTGCCCTTGTCAATAATAAGAAAGTTCAAAAGAAGGATAGAGAGAGATGAGTTCTATCTTGGACATATTGAATTTGAGATGCCTATGATAGATCCACTTAGAAATATCCAACAGGCACTTAGTTGGTGATATGTGACTGGAGCTCAGGGAAGAAACATCTGTATAAAGATAATAGAATGCATAAGAGTGGATGAAGGTAGAGACAGGAGAGAGAAAAGGGCACATAACTGAATTTTGAAGTATACCTACAGAAGAACACCCATCTGGATGTTCTACTATGAAGGGATCATGACATAGATGATGATTCAGCCAAGAAGACTGGCTGGAGGGTAGGAAAGAATAAGATAACAGGGTCATAAAACCTAGAGAGGAAAGAGTAGGTTGGAGCAGTGGGTGCTTAGTGTTATTAAACGTTAGGATTGTGTTCATCCTTTGTTGCTGAAGAATACCATAGCATCAGAGAAATGATGACATGACTTACACTTAACTTTGTGTTGAGTTGGAGAGGGCTGTGCAGGTCACAAGCCTTACTTTTCCTCCAGAGCCATCTGAATCCAGTGACCAGGGATGCATCAGGATGACTGAGATAACTCAGGATGCACTGGGAGACCTTGGGCCCTTTAGGCCAATGTTTTTGCAGGTACTCAGGGTGAGGTAATGCCCATTCATTGAATAGGACTGTTTAAGCAGTAGCCAAGGGATGGCCACTTAAATGAGACCAAGAAAAAGAACTGATATCAGGCTGGGAGGGAAACAACAACAGTTACTATTGATAATCACTTTAAAGCTAGGAGGGTCCAGAAGAGCTCTTAGGCCCTAGGGGCCCATTGGTGTCTCAGCTTCAGAATGCAATAGGTTTGAGGTTTTGGGAAAGGGAAGGGAAGGGAAGGAGAAGGGGAAGGGAAAGGAAAAAAGGAAAGGAAAGGAAAATAGCCAGTAGAACCCAAGTCAACTGGGCATCTTTTGGCCATCCAAATTTACCTTCCTTTGGAGAGGAGAAGGAAGGGGAGGGGGAGGCAGACAGGAAATGTTGGGAAGAAAGGTCAAGAAGGATGAGATCTAAGACAAGACCATTCATTTGATCTGGCAGATCGTTATTAGATTGGGATTTTTAGTTGTGGGATGAAAAGCAAATTAAGCAAAACCAATGAACAACATTCTGCACCCATAGTCTTCCACTCCTCAGAAAAAGGAGAGAGGTGTACCTTCTCCTTAGTGACAAGTTCTATATTGGTCATTAGCTACGCAGCACTCTGTTTTGTTTTAGTGCTCATTTAATTGTTGTAGTAATTGTGAGTATTGTTTTCCTTGTTCTTCTTACTTCACCCTTCATCAATTCATTCACAAATACTAGAATGGCTAATAGAATTTAAAAAAAAAAGATAAAATCATATTATTATAAAAATATAAAATTGAGTATTGGTGGGACCTTGAGCAACCAGAGACTCCAAAACAATTTTGATATCACCACAGACTGATATAAATTTTGGAGATCATGAATCTCCACTCAGTGATTCTGCTCCTAGGACTTGATCCCCAAAACACCATAAAAGGAACAAAGTTACTGACAGCTGTTATTTTTAATAGTAAGCGATTGGAAACCACATGTATATACAGTTATAGGATGACTGAACGAAGATGTAGCCAGAGTGAGCAGAACTTCTGATTTACTACATGAGGCCATCTCCTGTGGAGTTGAATACCCACTTTGCTGGAATGACACAGTGAGCTCCTGATTAAAAACTGTCCAGAGGGAAGAGGATTTCTATTAAAACACAAATCTAAAACACAGGGAAAGAAGTAACAAAAGAAGGCAGCCGAGGCCTTGAGGTGCTTTTTGGGGGGACAAAGGTGGTTCTTCCACAAATATCCATCTCCCTGACAGTTAGTCACCAGTCACCTTCAATGTCCCTACCCCCAGTCACTGAGAACTAATCAGAAAATTCCTTCTGACTCCAGGGCCGGTGCTCTATCCACTGCGCGCCCTATATTTCTTTCAATATTAAAAGTTTGATCATCTTTTCACCTGGCTACTCACAGTTTATGTTTCCCCCTTTGTAAATTATCTGTTTGTGTCTTTTTGCCATTGCTCCTTTGGGTTGAATGTACTAAAAATCTTCTAGCTGTGAGTTAATTCCTTATACATTCATTCTTAAAAAAAAAATTTGTTTCTTTTTGCAAGGTTGTGAATAATTGCAGAATTATTAGGGGCTTTTGTATTTAAGATTCATATTAGAGCCCTTTCAACATAATAAAATGCCATCCTTAATCTGTCTTCCTACTTTCAAATTTTAATTAAAGTTTGCCGATATATCAGTGCTGTTCCAGCCTTTCCTTTTGAATTTATTCAGCTCCCCCTGTAGTAAATATGCTCCCAATAAACAACATATTGCTTGAGTCTTCCTTTTAACCCATTTTGTACCTCTCTCTTATTTTATTGGGGAGTTTGGGGCAGCTAAGTAGTGCAGTGGATAAAGCACCAGTGCAGGAGTCAGGAGGAACAGAGTTCAAATCTCACCTCAGACACTTGACACTTACTAGCTGTGTGACCTTGGGCAAGTCATTTAACCCCAGTTGCCTCATCCTGGGTCATCTCCAGTCATCCTGATGAATATCTGGTCACTGGACTCAGATGGCTCTGGAGGAGAAGGGAGGATGGTGATCTGCACAGCCCTCCCTCACTCAAAACAAAATCAAATGCAAGTCATGTCATTATTTCTCTGACAGGTTGGTCTTCTTCCGCAACCAAGGACAAACACATTGGGGAGTTTAGGCTATTCAAGCTCTGATAACAACTGTTAGGTTTGTTTTTTCTCCTTCGTTATTCTATCAGAATGGAATATAAGTTTTCCTAATAATGCCATCATTGATCAAAACTTAACCATTCTAAATAGCTACATAAGTTGCTTTAACTAAATCAAAGTAAAGGTGCTTTTCCTTGTGATTACTTGGCAATCTTTCAACTTCCACCTTGAGTTTTTTGTTCTGTTTCTTTGGAAAACCTTTCAGTAGTTATTTAGCCAGCACAGTATTCTGAGAACCCTTGTGTTATTTAAGGGCTATTTTATTTTAGTTGTTTAAAATATTTATGTCGATGGTAGAGAGGCCTATTTGCTGCTTAAAGATTTCTTGAAGTGGATCAGAGTCTGCTATTCAAATATCCATTTTTGTCTTCACAAAACAGGTTTCTTAATTTTTCATATATATGTTATAATATTATTCATATGTAATTATTATATTATAAATTATATATCGCAACCTATAATGTAATATAGTATAATAGAATATATTTTGATATAATAATGTATATTCTGTATCCTCCCTAATTCTCCTTGAAAAGTCTGCTGTGATCCTAATTATTTTTCCTTGAGAAGTGGTTTTTGGGCAGCCAGGTGGTAGAGTAGATAGAATGCCAGACCTGGAGTCAGGAAGACTCATTTTCCTGAATTTAAATCTGGCTTCAGACACTGAATAGCCCTGTGACCCTGAGAAAGTCACTTAACCCTGTTTGCCTCAGTTCCCTCATCTATAAAATGAGTTAGAAAAGGAAGTGGCAAACTACTCCAGTATCTTTGCCAAGACAACCCCAAACTGGCACCACCAAGGGTCATAAAAATGACTAAACAACAACAAAGTGATTTTTAAATTATTTCTGATCGCTCATAGTATTTTTTCCTTATCATCATAATTTTGATGTTTAACTATGATATATCTACACATGTCATATCTTGACTTCCTCCTTGTAAGTATCCTTTGGATTCTTTATATTTATATTTTACTGGTTTTAATCAATTTTGTAAATGTTTCTTTGACAACTTCCTGAAATATGGTATCTAAATTCTTTTAGGCAAAATAAAGATCCTAAGAAAGGAAGGCAATTTTGACTCCATAAGTATCACTGAGATTTAGTGGGATAAACCCCATAAGAATATGTTCTAGATGAATATACCTTATTCAGAAGAAACAGGATAAGCAGAAAGAGAATGGGTAATAGTGTATCTTAGAAAGGCATAGTCATGTTAAGAAATTAAAGAATCAGAGCAAAAAAAGCAGGATGGGAGGGCATTTGGGGAAAGATCAGGGAGGGAAAAGCAGAAGTGATTTTGGCATCAGAATATATTATATACCACCTGGGCAGAAAGAGGAAATGGGTTATACAGAGGACTGTAATAGTAGTGATTAGAGACTTCAGTTATCTTGAAACACCTGTTGGAATTCTTCTGCCAAGAGCAGAGCAGTTGATAACTTCTTGATTCGCCTTAATGATAATTTCACCCTTCTACAGGTTATTTGTGCTTGGCATCACAGCTATTAGATTTGTTTTTTCCTTTAGCTATTCTATCAGAATGGGAGACAATAATAATAGTCCTAATAATTCTGTCATTAGCCAAAATTTGAATTAAGTCAGTTCTGTACTGGGTTCAGTTTTCATCAATAGGGACAAATTAATTGTTGGAGGGGAAGTGACCGTTCCATCCTATAATTTTTGATACAGGAGAGGAAATCTGGACATTATCTGGAGTTATAGGTAAGCACATTTCAAAAGGTTCAGAAGAAATATAGGGAGGATTCAGTGAATTAAGACTCTGTAGGGGAAACCAGACCAAGAGGGACAGGAAACTCCCAGGAATGAAATTATGAATACACAGAGACAAACAGTTGTCTTGTGGTGGAAATACAGAAGCTGTCTTAAGACCCTGACATAGGGAAGTCGCCTACCAACTTAGACTTCGAACAGATATATGCAGAAGGGGTGTGTGTGTGTGTGTGTGTGTGTGTGTGTGTGTGTGTGTGTGTGTGTTTGTCCTTTGTTGCCAAAGAAGACCATGCCATCAGAGAAATAATGACATGACTTGCACTTGACTTTGAGTGAGGGAGGGCTGTGCAGGTCACCATCCTCACTTCTCCTCCAGATCCATGTGAATCCAGTGACCAGATATTCATCAGGATGACTGGAGATGACTCAGGAAGAGGCAAATGGGGTTAAGTGATTTGCCCAAGGTCACACAGCTAGTGAGTGTCAAGTGTCTGAGGTGAGATTTGAACTCAGGTCTTCCTGATTCCTGCACTGGTGCTCTATCCACTACATCACCTAGTTGCCCCTGTGTAGAAGGTGGAAACAAGGGCAAGTAGCAGAGGATGAGGAGAAGTGTGGCATAGTCCTGTGAAAATCTCAGAAGTGCCAGCACTTGACATAAGCTGATGATGATGAAAAAAAAATGTAGTTTTAAAATGTTCTGAGGGAAAGAGGAGGATCATTCCCTCTGAGAAATACTGTGTGACCTTGGGAAAAATCACTAGACATCACTGCATCTCATTCTCTTCATCTGTAACGTACTAGGCATGGACTTCTGATATGGTTTCTGAGATACCTTATGGCTCTAGACCTGTAATTCTGTGACCAAAGAAAGGGTCCAGTTGCTACTTGGGGTGGATGGGAAAGTGATATCTGACCAAGGAAAGACCAGACAGAGCTGCTCTGTTCTTAAATTTCTCTTTTCTCTGCTAAGGAGAATGACTTTTTTACTACATTGAGTTTCCAGGATAATAGTCCCTCTATACTCTGCACTAGTTAGAACATTTCTACAGTATTGTATCTAGTTCTGAGTGCCACAGTTTAGGAAGGACATTGATAAACTGGAGAGTGTCCAAACAAGGCAAAGAATATGAAAGACCTCAAGTCCATGCCAGCTGAGGAGCTTTTCAAGAACTGTAACTGTTTGAAGTCTGAACAAGAGAAGATTGGGCCAGGGAGGGAGAAAGCAGTGGGGAGGGGTCCTAACAGCTGTCTCTAAGACATTGAAAATCTGCCTTGTGGAGGAGGGACTAGACTTGTTGTGTTTGTCCTTAGAAGGTAGAACCAGGAACACTAGGCAGAGGTGGCAAAGGAGCAAATAGGGACTTGATATGAGGAAGGTCTTCAGGCAAGGAGTAGATGACTGCTTTGTGTATGTCTCATAGTGGATGCTTGTTATGCTTATTGACTGCTTGAGATACCCTCAAACTCCAAAATTCTGTGATTTTGATGATTATTGTTTTGGGCATGGTATGTCTCCAGTCCCAAGATTTCTGTATCATGATCTATCCTTCAGATTTGTGTACTTTCTAGCAGTTTGGATTATTTATTGATTTCCTGAATATTTCCTTGCCTTGATAGATGAGCAAAAACTCCAAATCCCAGCAAACTATGCAGATTCAGGCCTTCTCCTCCCCACCCCACCCCCAGTTCCCCTCTTGGCCTCCTCTATACATTACAGATCAGTCTGCTCCCTATTCGTTGGCTCTAGTGGGAAGGACAGGGATGAGCAAGTTAACAGTCATTGCTCTGTCCCTAGTTGGGTGACTCTTTCCCTACTTCCTGTTTATTTCTATACCCAGACTGCTCCCTTTGATCCACAGTCCTGTGAGAGAGCAGACTGGGGAGCTAAGATTGTAGCAATTCTGCCCAAAAGTACTTAAACCCCAAACCTAAAATTTGAAAGGAAAGGAAGTCTTAAGTGCGAACATTACCTTTGAATCTCTTTCTACTCTCTTCCTATAAACAAAAAGCTCTCCTTTTGTCTGTCCACCTACATTTTCAGTGCCATTAAGTCAGACCAGATGTTGTGTTTTTGCATCTGTGTTTATAGATTAAATGATTGTATATGTTAATAATGTTAGTTAAGTTTTGATGAGTAATATCTAAGGAAGACACTGGAGTGATTAGACTAAAGTGTTCTCAGGTTCTAGGAGAGCCCAAGAAAGAGGAAAGCTAAAGCAAAGGAGAAATCAGGAAAGGCTGAGTCTAATTTGACTTATTGTGACTCATGTGAGCTTGACTTGAGGTAACATTCTATTTGAGCAGTGGTATAAATTATAATACAGAGAGATTTGTCTTTGACCAAGAGAAGAGACAAAGGAAATAGAATATTTAGGGGAAACTCTGTGCGGTGCCGTAGTGCTCAGAGTGCTGGGCCTGGATCAGGAAGACCTGGGTTCAGATCTGCCCTTAGCTACTTTCTAACTGTGTGATCCTGGACAAGTCACTTAACCTCTATTTACCTCAGTTCTTCAACTGTAGAATGGAGGTAGTAATAACAGCTCCCTCACGGGGTTGTGAAGATCAGATGAGATATTCGTCAAGGGCGTAGCCCCAGGCCTGGCTCATTGTAGTGCTATAGGAATGTTTATGCCCTTCTCATCCCCCAAAATAGACTTTTTAGAGGCCGAGGGAGAAAAGGAAATGGGTTTAGAATGGATTGGAAAGGGTGCCAAAAGATATCTGAGTGTTATCTCAAAGGCACAGAGTTGGATGCTCTTTTAGGTGACCTGATTTGCCTGCCTAATATTGGTCTGTACACTCTTATAAATCCTCATGTCTGTAATTAAGTAATTATTTTGTATTCAGAACAGTTGGCCTGAGAGTTAATGACTTTCTGCTAAAGACACAGGTACAGGTCTGAAGATTAAGTCTTCATTCCCAAAGCCTTATCCTTGGTGGTAGAAAGGGAAGTGACAGGGGTCTGGAGTCTGAAATTGCCACATGGACACATAGTCTTGCATTCTCTTACTTCCATATGCTCATTCTTTCTTAGACATACATGCACACACATACACACTCACACACACAGTCTCTATTTTAATTCTCTATTTGTGTTTTTCCCCCATTCTAAAATGAAACTTCCTCTGCTAAAGTCTTTTTCTGCTACCTCATCATGTTGTGTTTATGATCCTGGGTTCTCAAAGGTTTTGCCAGTGGAGCAGAAGCTCTAGGAGGGTCTGCTAAGCTGGAAAGGCTTTGAATATTGGCCTGTGGCAGACCGACCATTTTGTCTGTGGTATGAGGATCACCATAGCTAAAGTCAGAGATGCTTCATTACCAGGTTGGCCAAAGAGTGATGATTTTTTGACCATAGGATCCCCTGAAATCATCATCTTCTTAAATAAAGAGAGTTGCAATCTGATTTAGTGGCGGGAGTACCTCCACCAGTGAAGTCTTAGAAGTAAAGTAAGATGAAGATGATGATCGATTAGGAGTCTACCTGCTCCTATAATTTCTTATTTCACCCACCTTAGGGTGAAAATATCAGGGGCAGAATAAATACAACAAATGGCTATTAGTGTCCCTTTCCATTTTTAATACTAATAAAAGAGATCAGAAGTATGGTTAAATTTAAATGAAAGATAATCTCCCCAAATTCATCTTTTGCTCTGAAATGTATTTTTGTGCTTATATTAGAATGTAGGCATGTCTGATATTGTGCAAATTTACTATAAAAAAAATAAGGCATTATCATTGCAGATCTGACTCAGAGGTTGAGAACAAGAGTACTTTCTTCATCCTGCTTCCCTTCTCATCTTTCACTCACCCTCTCACTCTTGACTAGGGGTGGCCTCAAGGCTGCAGTTTCCCATTTCCTGTTCGCTCTCAGACTTCCATAAGCCTTGGTAACCTTTTCTTAGAATGTACCTGGAAGGGCAAGCTCAAAAGGGTTTCTTATCCGCAGGCAAAAGAGAGTGAGGAAGTAAAAAAACAAAGACAAAAAAACCCTTAAGAGCAGTAGGTGCTACCTAACCATAAACTTGAAAACAAGGTGTTTTTTTTTTAAATGAATAAAGTGAAATGTAAATAATCATTAGATTGTTTAGTTGCACTATGATTGTCTAACAAATGGCAAGCCAGCCTGCTTGTTTATAACCTGTGCTTGGTAATTCAGTTTTTACTCCTTACTTCCCCAAAAACATTTTTCTTTCTTTGTGCAGAGTTCTCTAGAGAAAAGTTTGAGATACCAGCAGCAAGACGAAGAGCTGCAGAAGCTTCGACAGGACTGGCAAAGAGTGCAGACTCTGTGCACCTCAATTGAGAAAGAGCTGCAGTTGGAACGGACGAAAAACTTTGATTTAAAGCAGCAGAATAACTCACTTCAGGAAGAGAACATTAAGGTAAGCATGGTTCCCTTGCTTAACTAGGAGTATAAGTGCTATTCAGTCACTCAGCAAGCACTTATTAAGCACCTACTGTGTGCTCAGTTCTGGGGAAATAAAGAAAGACAAAAGACAATCCCTGCTCTCAAAAAGCTTACAGTCCAGGGGGAAGACATCTTGCAACAAAATGCAGCAAGGATGAGTTGGAGATGGTCAACAAAGAGGAAGGTGCTTATATAAAAAGGGATCTGAAATGGCTTCTTATAGAAGGGGGGATTTTAGCTGTCACTTGAAGGAAGCCACGAAAAATGCTCAAGAGTCAAGTCTTGTGTGAGGAATAGCAAAAGGCCCAGTGTCACTGAATATCAGAGTACATGATGTGAAGTAAGGTGTAAGGAGCCTGGAGAGGGCCAGATTAGGAAGGGCTTTGAATACCAACCAGAGGATTTTATGTTTGATCCTGAAGGCAATAGGGAGCCGCTGGAGTTTACTGAGTGGGAGTGGATGGGGTGACAGTCAGATCTGTGCCTTAGGAAGGTCAATTTGACAGTTGCATAGAGGATGGAATGAAGTAGGGAGTGAATTGAGTCAGGAAGGCCAGCTATAGAAGGCTGTTATAATAATCCAGGAGCAAGATGATTAGGGCTGATAAAAGGTTGGTAGCATTGTCAGAGGAGAGAAGAGAGTGTACAAGAGATGCCGCAGGTGTGTATTGTCAACACATTGGGAATGGGAGATAAGAGAAAGAAGTGGAGAAAGATATGTAGGTCATAAGTCTAGGTGACTGGGAGGATGGTGGTACTTTTGACAGCAATAGAGAAATTTGAAAGAGGGGGAGAAGGGAGGAAAATGTTGAGTTCAGTTTTAGATAAATTGAATTTAAGATGTCTATGGAACATCCATTTTGAGATGTCTAGTAGGCAGTTAGAAGTTTAAGACTCGAAATCAGAAGAAAAGTTAGAGAATTATTACATTCTCAATTATTACATTACGTGGTCATTACAGATGATTGTCCAATCCAAGGAAACTGGTAGATGACCAAATGAAATAGTATGGAAGGAGAAGAGGAGAGGGCCCAAGACAGAGCCTGTTATTGGGCATGACATGAGTGAACATCCACTTGATTCATTCATACCTGCTAGCTATCAACCTATATCTCCTCCTTTTGGACCTAAATTCCTTGAGAAAGCTGTCTACAATGAGTACTCCTCCTTCTTTTACTTTCACTTTCTTCTTAACTCTGTGCCATCTGACTTTCTCATGATTAATTGAAACTGCTCTCTCTAAAGTTACTAATGATCTCTTAAGTGCCAGATCTAATGGTCTTCTCTTAGTTGTTATTCTTCTGGACATTTCTACAACCTTTGATGCTGATGATCAGTCCTTCCCTCTGAGATTATCTCCAATTTATCCTGTTTATACCTTGTTTGTATAGGGTTGTTTGCCTGTTGTTTCCCCCATTAGACTGCGTATGTCTGATATAGAAAGAGACACTTAGAAATTTTGTCCAGATCCCAATTTGGATGGTCTAGTGTGCTGAGGGACTTCTGGCTTTTCACCTGAGGGTGAAGAGATGACTTCTCATCAACCACACACCCTAAGTTCCTCCTCTAGTAGGGGAGTAGCTTCACATACTCTGGGAAACTCTGTCTGGCAAGGTTTCCTTCTGAGAGAGGAAGCTAGATTTTCTTTGTCTTTTCCTTTGGGATGGGTAATGCCATTTCATGCATCAAGACAGGCCCTTGTGAAACAGGAACCTTTGACAAGCTTTGTAAAATGCTCTTTGTTTGTTAAATCTGCATAACTTTGTGGATGATTATAATTTTCACCTGTACCTTTGATACTGTGTAAGAGCTGTGTAACATTGATATAAGAGATTGTATAGCACTGGGGGAACATGTAGAAAGAATGATGATTATTCTTCCCTGAGACCCCAGAAAATGTTTGGACTGGGGATGTGGACAGTGTGTTGAGAATGCACCCTGGCTGACAGTTGCTTAGCAATCTCTTCTTTGAATTCTTTGAGTGCCCCCAAAATGTGGTTCACCTGATCTGTGTGATTTGAACTCATCAAGGGCAGTGAAGCACTCTCTTACCATCTCTGTTTGTCCTGAGTATCAGCTTCCTCTTGACCATCTTTGTTCTGATACCTGGCACAGAAAAGGGAAGTGGAATAAAAACTGAACTCCTCTGCCTTCTCTCTTTGGCCTGTTGTCATCAAATGCTCCCAAGTGGAGGGTTCTGGCCTTTCTTGGATCCTTGTCTTTCTTCCAAAATAGGAAAACAACATCAACCACAAATTTTGCCTCTTTTGATGTCCTTAGTTTCCCCCACTAACTTTTGTAACTTCCTTCTCAAAGAGGATCATGACAACAGGGAGATGATGACATGACTTGCAGTTGACTTTTATTTGAGTGAGGGAGGGCTGTGCAAGGTCCCCAGCCTTACTTTCTCCTCCTGAGCCATTTGGGTCCAGGAGCCAGATATTCATCAGAAGGACTGGAGATGACTCAGGATACAATGGGAGACCCTGGCCCTTTTAGGCTAAGAGGCCTTTTCAGGTTCTCACTTAGAGTGAGGTAACACCCATTCAGTGAGTAGACCTCTTTAAGAAGTGAGTCAAGGGATGGCCCTTTTAATGAACAAAAAAATCATACTGGGAGGGGAAGGCAGCAGTCTAGTTGGTTGGTTGGTAGGTCGTTGTCCTTTGTCTTCAAAGACGACCAAAATGACAACATTTTCACAGAATGTTTGGGGTTCTTATATTCATTCTATTTCTTCCATCCTCAGTGTGTAGCTACCAGGTGGGACTGATGAACTTAGCCAGCAGAGCTGTCAGTCATCTGTTGGACCTGGATACAACTGGCCATGCCCCTCCCCGCCACTCCCTTCTTTTGTGGCTGAGGCTTCTTTAGTCCTTGGTTCCCCTCAAAGGTGCAGTCTCCCGGCTTTCAATACAAAAGACAGAAATGAAAACCGTATCTCACTACTGCTGTTGACTTGTATAAGATGTGTAAGGACTCTCCCTGATTCTGAGGTTTGCCCTCCTTGTCCCTCGAATAAACTAGTAATTCTCTTACTACTTGGCCAGCAGTCTCCCTCTGGCTTTTTAAATTTATAGTAATAACCTCACAGTGTTAGAGATTTCCTCTGAGATTTTCACTCAGTCATCCTCCTTCCAGTTGCATCCAATAATAGTTAGTGCACACATTTTAATAGCTAACCATGGATTTTAACCAGAGAGATTGAAGCAAACAGAGGCAAAAGAAAATTCCAAAACCCTGCAGTGGTGTAGTCAACCATGGAGCAACCGCAACATTACTGTGGCTTAGTAGTTTATTTCTTTCAAAGGGAACCTTGTTTTGTAGAAGACACCTCTATCTTGTGTCTTGGTATACCTTGAGCACAGCACATATTACCAAATCTTTCCTTTACTCTGTCTGGCAAAGTAAACTATCACTAGGGAGTAGATTTGGGATTTTTCTTATTTTCTTTTATTGCTTAAATTCAATAAAGACATAATTTGGTTTTGGGGGTTTTCCCATTTAAAAATTTCTGAATTTAACAAACATGAAATAAAATAAAAGTACTTCTAGAGAACAGAAGAAAAAAGAAAGGATTGTAAAAAAAAATGGTGAATTTCTATTATGTACAGCTTGCTTTTCTTTTTAAATATATAATAAATGAAGCATGGTACTTTCAAAATTATCCTACTTACCTGTGACTCCTGATCTTTCTGTTCTCTTTTGTGCATTTAAAAAAAAACCTGTTTTCATGCTTTAAACCTTTTTCTCTTTGTTTTCTTTTTCTGTTTGCATCCCTATTCCTAGCTCCTGCCCCTCCTTGTTACCCCATCACCCCAAATAGAAAAAAAGAGAAACAAAACCTTTGTAACAAGTATATGTAATAAAAAAATACTCAGTATGTATAGTCAAGCAAAGCAAATTTCTCCACTGGTTACGCTAAATTGAGTCCATCATCTCTTTGTCAGAAGGTGGGTAATGTGCTTCATCACCAGTTGTTTGCAATCACAGTTGGTCAGAGTTCATAAGTCTTTCAAAATTGTATTGGTTAGATTTCTTAGGTCTTTCAATATTGTCCTTATAGCGTTGTTGTTATTGTATAAATTGTTTTCCTGGTCCTGCTCACTTTATCGTGCATCAGTTCACATAAATCTTTCCAGGTTTCTCTAAAACCATCCCTTCTTTCATTTCTTACAGCACAAAAATATTTCATTGCATTCATATATCAGAATTTGGTTAGCCATTCTTCAGTTTATGGATATTCCTTTAGCTCTACCAAAGAGAGCCATTTTTAGATATTTTTGTACATATTAGACCTTTTTCTCTTTTTTTGAGCTCTTTGTGCTATAGCCAAAAAAAAAAAAAGTGATAACTGTAATGCTATCACTATGTCAAAGGGTACACACAAATTAGTGACTTGGGAGGCGTAGTTTCAAATAGCTTTCCATACTGATTGGACCAGTTTTCAGCTCCATCAGCAATGTCTTTTTGTCTGCAGTACATCTAGTAATCCTCATTTGCTTTTGGGGGTTCTACAATGTCAATTTGGTGAGTATACAGTAGAACCTCACAGTTATGTGCATTGGCTTTTTTTCCTATTTATTAGTAATTTGGAGCATTTTTAATATGCTTGTTGACAGCTTGGGTGTTTTCTTTGAAAAATTTACTTGTTCATATCATTTCTTCATTTACTTGTTAGGGAATGGCTCTTATTTTTATAAATTCGAATCTGTTTCCTATGTATCTTGGATATGAGACCTTTCTCAAAGAAACTTTCTACAGAGATTTTTTTTTCTGTACTTGAGAAAAGATATATTTGATGTAGAGTAGATTCATTTGGAAGATTTTTCTCGGGACACTGAAATTTAGTCTACGCTAAGATTGTCATTTTTATTCCCCAACTCTAGATCAAATCTGAACTGAAGCAGGCCCAGAAGAAACTATTAGATAGTACGAATATGTGTTCTTCCATCACAGCAGACTGGGAAGGTAGTCAACAAAAAGTAAGAGAACTTGAACAGGAAATACTTAAACAATCCGAGAATATTCAATCACAAAACAATTTGCATGAAAAACTTGCTCAAGAGAAAACCAGAGTGGCTTATGCAGAGAAAAAGGTAATTATAAACATTTACATTTGGCCCTTTCCTATAACTAGGTCTTGGAAACTATCACTGAAATCCTCTTTCTCAAGATTCCATTAATTGTGAAGTTCATACAACAACTCTAATCAATTTTGGGTATTTGCAGGAAAAAAATACTTAGGATTTTACCTCTTCTTCATCTCCCCATGTTCCACAGCTTCTAAATTCTGAGTGGGTTTTCCTTTCTCCCCTTCCCCCCATAGTGTGAACTTAAAAGGGTAGGATCTATGAATGTCATAATCTGACCTTCATAGGATCACAGGATGTCATAGTTACTGGAAGGGTCCTCAGCTGTCATCTTGTCTAGTCTATACATGTAAAAGAAGTCTCCTTTTCAAAACTCTGAACAAGTGATTGTAGCCTCTCCTTGAAGACCTTGACTATGGAAGAATCCTCCATGCCAAGAAGGTGCATGTAGATAGGTGTAATTTTCATGAAGTTTTCCCTGCCTCAAGCCTCAAATTTCTGCTCTTTGGCTTCTATCCACTGCTCCTAGTTCTGCCCTGGTTGGCTCAATATAATAAGTGTAGTGCATTGTAATGTTAATTAACCTTTGCATACCTTAATGTTAATATAAATGTCAGCTATTATTATTTATAATAATTATAATAAAATTAGATATCGTGCCCCTAGGTGGTTAGAGTGTTCCAGTGATATGGTGTAAATTAGAAACTAGTTCTTTGACTAAGATTGAAAGTTTTAGTTCTCTACTCAAACCCATCAAAATTTCATCATGAATTTTCTACCATTTATATTAAATATCTACACATATTAGAACAGCTTGATTCAAACAAACATGAAACATCAAGCAGATAACATTTATGTACTCAGTCAGCAAGCATTTACTAAGCACCTACTATTTGTCAGGCACTGTACTAAACACTGGGGATACAAAGAAAGGAAAAAAAAACTAAAAACCAATCCCTGCTCTCAAGAAACTTACAGTGTAATGGGGGAGACAATGCACAACTATATACAGACAGAGATGTAAATAGAGAATAGTCTGAAAGGGAAGGCACAAAAACCAAGGAGGATCAGGGAAGGCTTCTCACAGAAGTTAGAACTTTAGTTGAGACCTAAAGGAAACCAGAGAAGCTAGGGGGAGGTGAGGAGGGAGGGCTCTCCAGGAATAGGAGACAGCAAGTGTAAGTTGTGCAGGGAACAGACAGGAGGCCAATGTCACTGGCTTGCAGAGCACCTAAGAGGACTAAGGCCTGAGGAGACTGGAAAGGTAGAAAGGAGTCAGTCAGTAAACATTTCTTAAGTACCTTCTCTTGCCAGGCACTGTGCTAAGTGCAGGGGATACAGATAGAGAACAGAGAGTCCCTGCCATCAAGGATGGGGGAACCACACGCAGCAGGGAGTGCAGCAGAAGGGAGACTACTGGCCTGCTCCACGGGGAGGCGAGAGTCCTGAGAAAATTGAGGAGGCACACATCCCAAAACTGATTGGATCTTGAAGGAGGATGAGCCTCATAAGGGTCAGATGGAGAAGTCTGAAGGAGTGTAGCAGTCTGAGAAATGACAGGTGATGACAGGCTCTGAAAGTTATGCAAGACTGGGGGTTACTGAGTAGTGAGTTAACCATGTCTACAGGACATACAGTTTGAGATGTCCAGAAGACAGCTGGAGATGTAAGGCTAGAGTTCAGGAGAGATGTTAGTTTTATTTCGGTCACGTCCAACTCTTTGCCTATTTGAGGCTTTCTTGGCAAAGATGCTGAAGTGGTTTGGCATTATTTTCTCCAGCTCGTTTTACAGTTGAGGAACTGAGGCAAACAGAGTGAAGTGACTTGCCCAGGGTCACACAGATAGTAAGTGTCTGAGGCCAGATTAGAATTCAGTCTTCCTGCCCCTAGGGCTAGCACACTATCCGCTGTGCCTCCTGGCTGCTCAGGAGAGAAGTTAGGACTGGAAGAGTAGATATAAGAGTCATCTGCATAGAAATGATCATTGAAACCATGGGAGCTAATGACATGAAGTAATATATCAAAAGAAGAGGAGAAGAGCCCAAGGCAGAGCCTTGGGGGATACTCAATATCAGGCTTGACATGAACAAAGGTCCAGCAAAGGCAACAGAAAAGGAGCAGTTAAACAGGTAGAAGAAAACCGAGAGAAAGAAGCATCATGGAAACCCAGAGGACAGTGTCAGAGGACACAGAGAAGTGAAGGATGAGGGATGAGAAAAGGCCTGGAGGTGTGGCAGTTAAGAGACTATTGTCATTTCAGAGAGCAGCTTTGTTTGAATGATGAGACCAGCACTCATTGGTTAGAGAGTTAAGAGGAAAGGAAGCAGAGCAGCACTGTTTCCAGCAACATTTAAAGGTAACTAGATGGTGTAGTGGAGACAGTACCAGGCATAGAGGCAGGAAGACTTTGTCTCACACACTTAATGCTAGGTTTTCCTGGGGGAAAAAATCACCCTCTTTTAGCCTCAGTTTCCACAGATGTATAATGGGGATAAAAATGGCACTTACCTGAGAAGGAAATGAGCAAGTATAAACTGCATTATAAACCTCAAAATGATCTATCACATTATCAGTATTAACTAATATTAAGATTATTATTTAAGCCCCAAGAGGAAATCAGCTATCTTTCTTACCAATAACTGATAGCATGCCTAGACTTGTACATGTTCATCAAATAAAGGCTTTAAAACAAAATTAATAAAAAGTATTTCATAGACATTGTAGTCAGTCTTCAAAGCATCCCTGACATCCAGAGTAGGAGTTGCTGGTACTTGATTTGAGACAATAGCAAATATTTTATTTCTAAAAATGTTTTATTGTATTTTGTTTATTTTGTTGACATTATTTTTTTTTACTAGAATATGGACTTTTGGAAGAGTTTTTAAAAAAATGTTATTTTCAGTTCCTATTTCTCTCCCTCCATCTTCCCCTCTTCTACCTATTGAGAAGGCAAGAAATTATATCCATTATATATATTAAGTCACACAGAACATATTTCCATGTTAGATGTTATGAAAAATAAAAAGCAAGAAAAAATAAAGTAAAAACCAATACGCTTCTGTCTGCAGAGTTTATCAGTTCCCTCTCTGGAGTTGGATAGCACTTTTTATCACAAATCCTTTGGAATTGTCATGGATTGATCTGAGTAGCTAAGTCTTTCACAGCTGATCTTCATTACAATATTGATGTTAGTGTGCCCAACGATTCCCTGGTTCCACTCACTTGATTTTGCATCAGCTTACCTAAGACTTCCCAGGCTTCTCTGAAACCAATACTCCTTGTCATTTCTTACAACACAATTGTATTCCTACTCACATTAAACTGCATTATAAACCTCAACTTGTCATCCCCCCATTCCTGCCAAATGTTCCGTCATCAGTGCAGAGTGTAAAGATTCTAAAGTTGTTTCTACATGTCAAGCTACACTTGACGCTAGGCCACAGTGCACAACAACACTGTTCATTTCAGGATTTGTCCAGAATTTGTCTGGTTGAAAAGCAGTTTACAGTCTTCTGAGTCTTAGTTTATTTCTCATCATTTTCTCCTCAAGGTCTTGGAACTCCAGGAGAAATTAGAAGCTGCAAATGAGTCTTGTGCAAAAACTTGCATTTTAGATAAAAAGCAGCTTGAAGAAGCAGTAAAAGAAGCAAGAAAAAATGAGGCCAAACTCAAAGTGCAGTATCAGGAAGAGCAGCAGAAGAGGTAGCGGGAACAACAATTGTGGTTTTCTATAAGGAGAGATTACCTTCTAGGACACAGCTGTCTGGTGAACACAGCATCCTCAACTCTCTGATGAGGCTCATCCACACATTCATTAGAACTCAATTGTCTGAAACTTTTTAACATAGAAACAGTGCTTTCCTTTGCTTCCTCAGTGTCCCCACAGAGGCCCCACTAACCCAAATGTAACTGAACTACAGCAGTAACAATTATGATGTCTTTTAATTTTTATGGGTCAGTGTGTTCATCCAGGAACTTTGGATGCTGGGAATACATCTCCACCCCTGCTGCAGTCACAGTCTCTAGAAGAGAATCTCTCTTTCCTTAGCATCAGTCTCTTCCTCTACCTCAGTCAGAGGTCAGTGGGAATTATTTGCCCCAATTCATATGCTAGGGTCAGGAATAAGGACAAACCAGAGTTGTAAGGTGGGAGGTGAGTATTCTGGTAGAAGCTCCCAAGGGTTGTGGATGGGGGTAGAAGTGGTAAGGAATGGTGACATGGTCTTGACTTGGAGGAGAATAGGGGGAAGCAGAGATCATTAAAAAAGAGTGTATGAGATGCAATTGTTAATGAAAGGGTATGGGAGGTTACAGGAGGTAGGATGGGGGTCAGCTCTCCGATGAGGGTCAGTGGTATGAAGGATAGAAATTCATGTGTACCGGAAGAATTAGAGGTGGTAGGAAGGCATTACTCATTGAGAGATTAGAGGATTTTCTATAGCTAAACTATCTGGGGTGGCTATTAGTATATCAGCAATGCTTAGAAGGCATTTGTTAGAATATTTGTAATTGTAATTATGTAGCCCCATTAATCTTAGACCCATAGTCTACAAATTGTGATAGCATAGGAAACATTGGGCAACTAGGTGAAATGGTAGATAGGTAGATATCACCTAGATATCACTAGGCCTGGAGTCAGGAAGATCTGAGTTTAATCTGGCTTTGGATACTTACTAGCTGTGTGACCCTGGTCAAGTCACTTAACTATTTGCCTCAGTTTTCTTATCTGTAAAATGAGCTGGAGAAGGAAGTGGCAAACCACTTCAGTTATCTTTGCCAAAAAAACCCAAAGGGAGTCATGAAGAATCATATGCAACCTAAATGACTGAATAACATATAATAGTAATCTCCCAAACTTGTATACAACAAAATTCATATTATTCGTGATGTTTTATACTTATCCAATGTTTTCCTCTAAATAGGTTCATTGTACCTTGAACCATCTCAATCACTCTACAAATATTATCATAATTAGATATATTAATGACTAATTATATTGCAATGTTCAGTTATAGGGAGAGAATGATCATGGCTTTTATCTGGGCTTGCTGTTTTCAAAAATGTTGATCCAGTAGAATAGATCTTTGGTCTAGAGGTGTGCTGGTAAATGTTTAATAATTGATTGACTGATTTAAAAAAAGTACACATAACACTTCTAAGTTTAATCTTCATTATTAACATTTTCTCCATTTAATTGCAGAAAATCAAAGAAACTAAATCAAGTTGTGATTTGTAGTTTTTGCTGGTATCCAAGGTGTAAATGCTCATACTGAGAGTTTACCAGTCTGCTCTCACTCTAGCGTGCTTCTGCCTTGGTCCTACAGAATGTTCAATTCTAAACCAGTTGCCAGTACGATAATTAGCCTCGTTGCATTGTCAACAGTTGTCATACTTTATTGAATTCCTCTGACAAAGATAAACATATTTTTACATAGGTTTTATGATTCAACCAAATGGAACAAATTATGCCAGCAAGTTCCACTGCTCCATTATTTTTATAAAACAGTGTAGCTTCTGATTTATGGATCAGAATTTGTCATTGATTATTATGGATGATCTCAGCATATTTTATATCAGTTATTTTCTAAGGTGTTCTTTGGTTATAACTTAAAATGTCTGAAGTCTTATTGAATGTTGTCCTTGATATAGTTAGCATATTGCACCAACTTGCAATTTAACACAGACCAGTCTTAGCAGAAAATGGGAATAGAACCACATGGAAGAAGGAGCTAATGGGACCAGAGAATTGTTAGGGTTTGCTGGGCCAGGAGCAAGGAAGACTCCTCTTTGTAAATTCCTATCGGGCCTCAGGCACTTACTAGCTGTGTGACTCTGATTGCCTCAGTTCCTTCTTTATAAAATGAACTGGAAAAGGAAATGGCAAACCGCTCCAGCGTCTTTAGTAAGAAAACCCCCAAATGGGGTCACAAAGAATCAGACTTGACTACAAATGACTGAAAAGCAGCAATAAAGCACAGAAGTAGGAGGAATAGAGATGGGAGGGAACCAGCACAGCAGGCTGTATTTATAAACCTGCTCCTTGCAAATAGAAGCAGAGGCATTAAAGAGGTAGATATAAGCAGGCTCGCTAGTCAGAGTCTCTCACAAATATTGCTATGAGACTCTTGTGTCGGGGGAATGAGAAACCTATTTGTCCACTCTAGAAACCTGTGCCCCGTGACTGTGAATGAGTTATATGGTCTTAGTTGCTTTATCATTGTCATGTTACTTTAACCTGCCCACAGGAAACTACTAGATCAAAATGTAGACGAACTACAAGAGCACATACAATATTTACATGCTAAAGAGGCTCTTATGGAACAGTCTAACTGTAAGCAACAACTTAAGATTGAACAACAAGAGGTCCAACTTCAAATATTAGAAGATGTAAAGAAAAGATCTGATGAGGTGAGAATAAAAAGAGAATACTTTTCCTTGCTTTTGCGTTTCTTGAAAGACCTAAACTCTTTGATGAAATATGGAAAGCAATAGAAGATTAATAACATTATCCATTAGATCATATCCAACATCTATCCTATATTTTGCAAGTAATAATGTGTACTGTGTGTTCATCCTTCACTGCCAAAGAAGGCCATGCCATTAGAGAAATGATGACATGACTTGCACTTGACTTTGTTTTGAATGAGAGAGAGCTGTGCAAGTCACGAGCCTCACCTCCTCCAGAGCCATCTGAATCCAGGGACCAGATGTTCATCAGGATGACTAGAGATGACCGAGGATGAGGCAGTTGGAGTTAAGTGACTTGCCCAAGCTCACACAGCTAGTGAGTGTCAAGTGTCTGCGGTGAGATCTGAACTCAGGTCCTCCTGACTCCAGCACTGGTGTTCTATCCACTACACCACCTAGCTGCCCCAATAATGTCCTATCACATATAAATATGGTGGTATTAGCCCTTTGGAAACAGAACATTCTCTGAGAATTATTTTTCTTATAGAGTGAATGATTCCATTAATGTCTTCCTCCATTGCTTTGTCATGGTATGGAGGTAATTCTGGGTTCTCAAAGGCTGTGCCAGTAGAGTACAAGCTCTGAGAGGTCCTACCAAACTGGAGGGGGTTTCCTAGTGGTGTTTCTTGTCCAACAACTGGCCTATCTAAGTTCAAAGAGGCTCATCATCAAAAAGTTGTTGATGAATTTTGAGTCACAGTAACTTGCAAAAACCATCTGTTAAGGTGTAGAGGGGTTGTGATATGTGTTGATTGAGGGAGCACCTACACTGATGAAATCATGGATTCCTGAGGAAGGTTTGCAGTGAGTCATTCACATGATTTCACTTGATTCCCCCTTTGTGGGGAAAACCAAGGGTCAGAGTCAAGATGGCAGAGTAGAAGAATGGACCTGCTCTAGCTCTATCCCCATAGCCCATAAAATACCTGTAAAGAATGACTCTGAACAAATTCTAGAGCAGAAGAAGTCACAAAATGACAGAGTGAAAGAGATTTCCATTCCAAGGCACCCTGGAAAACTGACAGAAAAGGTCTATTGCACAGGACTTGGAGCAGAGCACAACCCAGCCTTGGCTGCACTGCACAGCAGGACTGGAGCAGGCTTTAGTGGGCTCTGAATCATGGGTGGCAGCTGCGATTCCCAGTTTAGCAACCCACAAACGCCAAAGACTGCTTCAAAGGTCAGTAAGAAAGCTCTTTCACCTGGGTGAGAAGGGAGCAGGGTTCAGCCACAGCCCTGGCCCCCAAGGCATCAGCCATCACTGCAGCAGCAGCAGCGTCCATTTTTGGAGCCCTTACCTAAAGATCCTGGGGGAATCGAGTGGCTGATCTGGGTCTTAGTCCAGAGTAGTGGTCCTGGAGTAAGGAGGAACACTGGTGTGGTAGAGCTGATAGAGGCTCTGGAGAGGGAATCCTACTCACAGATCCTGGGAAAAAGAGTGCTTGTGGTTGCTTGCAGACCATAGCACAGTCCAGGAGAAGAGTAAACTCCTCTCCCTTGATTGTGCCACCTTGGAGGAACTGAGGACTTATAGGTCCCTATAGTCCACTTGACAAAGGATTCGAAAGTCAAGTAACTGGCTGGGAAAATGCCCAAAAAATGGGAAAAAAATAAGACTACAGATGGTTACTTTCTTGGCAAGAAGGTATTTTCTTTCTTCCTTTCAGATAAGGAAGAATAAAGTATCCCATCAGAGGAAGATATAAAAGTCAAGGCTTCTACATCTAAGAACTCCAAAAAAATATGCAATGGTCTCAGGTCATGAAAGAGCTCAAAAAGGATTTTGAAAATCAAATAAGAGAGGTGGAGGAAAAGTTGGGAAGAGAAATGAGAGCAATGCGAGAAATTCATGAAAAGCAAATCAACAGCTTGCTAAAGGAGACCCAAAAAAATGCTGAAGAAAAACACCTTGAAAAATGGACTAACCCAAAGGGCAAAAGAGGTCCAAAAAACCAACGAGGAGAAGAATGCTTTAAAAACAAGAATTAGCCAAATGGAAAAGGAGGTTCAAAAGCTCACTGAAGAATAGTTCTTTAAAAATTAGAATGGAGCAGATGGAAGCTAATGACTTTATGAGAAACCAAGAAATTACAAAACAAAACCAAAAGAATGGAAAAATAGAAGACAATATGAAATATCTCATTGGAAAAACAGTTGACCTGGGAAATAGAACCAGGAGAAACAATTTAAAAATTGTGGGACTACCTGAAAGTCATGATCAAAAAAAAGTCTAGACATCTTCATATATGAATGTGTATGTATATATGTATATGTTGGTGTGTATATATGTATAGATGAACAGGTAGATAGATATGGATATAGATATAGATATTGATATAGATATAGATATAGATCTTCTCATGAGATAGGGCCATCCATCTCCTGTCTAACATACCACTTTCATTTCTTCCTTCTCTTTGTGGCTATATAATTCACTTTGAATGAGCCCTGTTGGCCACTGTTTCATAGTATTCTCCTCTTCCTCTGTGCTTTCTCTCTATAGTTTTGTTTGTCATTTAATTATCTTAATGATCTGTGTAAATGGCCACTAGGATTAATTTTTACCAAATAATTTTTTGAAGTTCTGTGCACAAAATTCTTCTGTTTTCCAGCAAATTAAGAACAATAAGGAACTACTGGAGAAGGTGTCTTTGTTACAACAAGAGAAGACTTCTTTAGAGAAAGAATATAGTCAATTCTTGAAGCAACTTGATGTCCTTATGAGGTAAATAAGAGGTGGTAAGATACAGTGTAATGATGATCCACTAAAGTAGAAGTCAGAAGACCTGAGTTCATGTCCAGATTCCCCTACTTCTTAGTTGCAAGTCATTTTGTCTCTGTTTTCTTTTATCCATGAAGTGTGAATAATAATAGAATATCTATTTCACAAAGTTAATATGAAGATTAAATCAAAAGAGATTTTAAAGCTGTAAAGCACTATATAAATGCAAGATATTTGTTATAAATTCAGAGAGTTAAGAGTTGAAAATTATCTTAGAGAACATCTCATTAGATCTCATTATTTTATAGATAATGAAATTGATAAATAATAGTAGCTTTAATAATAATGCCAGCAATAAATCCATAATCATAATTCAACCAGAAAACAGGTATATGTTAAATCCAATTCATAGAATAATTGCTTTGGGTTAAGTAAGAAGGGATATATATCCCTTCTGATATACAATTAAAAACTGTTACAGGGCATTCAGATTGTCATATCTGAGAACTGATGCTTCCCTGGGTCATCTCTGTCCAAACTTCACCCCATGTTTATGTGTTTGCCCCATGGTCCTTTTATCTTACTACTGTTTTTCTCTGGGGTAGAAACTCCTCCTGATTCCATTTAGATTCTATCAGTGATTATTTCAGAGTAACCAGTCTCTGCTTGTGTCTTTGGCTAGAAATATTGTCTCGTTTTCTCCTTTCTCAGTTTCTGGACAGAACCCTTTCCAGGGCTTTGAGTTTTTATTCCTCATGTTCTCTTCAATATAGAAAATCCTCTCTTCTTTTTGGCTAAACTAACCTACTATACTCCCTTACTCCAGAGGATCTCTGGTTTCATCATAGTGGGTATTCCTACCAACCAACAATGGAGATCACATCTCATCTGTGGTTGTCCTTAACTCTTGTATAGGTCTTCCCATAAATTTGCCACAGGAGGCCTTCCTCAGTCATCTCTTAGCATCACAGGAACATCACTGGAGATTGGAGGTTATCTAAGTGATCTCCTATTTTTACTACCTGACCTGTCTATCTTTTTTTCCAATCATCCGTTTCTTTGATCCTTTACTCTGTTTCTGTGTAATTCCTTTTTGTAATATGTTACAAATATGCAGTTCACCCTTTCTCTGTATTTCATTATTGCCCTTCACTTTATGATCAGTATTCCAAGGAAGAATTGTGTTGTTTAAACTTGGTGTCATTAGAAAAACTTTACAGTTTTCCAAAGGCAATTGAGCTCACTGTTCTCCTCCTCTTCAATGTTTGGCACAGATCATTGTTCATTTGCCATGTCTGTTTAAGTATGATTATAGTTACAAGTTTATAGATACGTATACATATGGATATATAGCTAGAGAGATAGATATGCCCTCTAGGCTGTCTGTCCAGCTGTACATGATAGTCTGGATAATTGGCCTTCTTCATCCACTTGTTTTTTCCTTCCTTAGTTAACCCCAATGTGGGATCTCATTAGAATTTTCTGCAATGTTCCAGGGTCTGGTACAACAAGTCTAATGTCATCCACAAACAGGAGCATCTAGCAGATAAATTAAACTCACCCTCTCTAGGAGAAGGGTTCCTCTTCAACTTTGACTCTGCATTGGCTCTTCTTCATGCTAGTGGTAAACACTTTGGTCAAACATACATTTCCTGTTTTATGCCTCATTTGGTAGTACTAATCAGAAAGCTGTCATATAGCTGTTTCTACAACAGAGGAGACAACATATGCAATATTCATTTCAAGCTGTAAAATATTATATGTGTCAGCTATTAATGTTATCATTGTTACTGTCATATCTTTCTAGGCATCTTGCCTACTTTTGACATGTATAGGAGTCCCTTATTGGAGGGGAGTCTTCAAGGTGTCATTTTACTCTACTGAATATCTTTTCCATAGTCAGCAAACAATAAGTATAGTGTGATCTTATATTCTCTATTTCAGTTCATTTTTAGATTTTAAAAATGACATCTACTGCAATATGTCACTTACACAAGATAGCCTTTTCCTTTCAAGTATAGTCAGAAGGGATGCTCTTGATGTATACACGTTATTTTCATAAAATTATATGAAATGAGTATCTGTTGTATCAATAGACCCCCTCAGCTTGCCGACATGCATGTCCTCTAGGATACTAGGGGGCTCCTTCCAAGAAAATCTTAATGTTACGCAAGGGAAATGCCTTGGAGAGATTGGGGCAGGCGTGGGTGGTGTCTGGGAAAGGAAAAAAGCAAGCATTTATTAAGTACTTCTTATGTGTGAGGCACGGCGCAAAGCCCTTCATCAACATTATGCCATGTGGTCCTCACAACAGCCCTGGGAGGAAGGTAGTCTTACTTTGCCCATTTTACACATATGAGTTGTAGAATGTCCATACGTCTTCCAGTCCTCGTAATTCTCCCGGAAACAGTTCCCTACTGTCCTCCATGTGAATGACACAATCTCAGCAAACTGATCATGTCTGCATGTGCATCAAACCCCCATTACATTTTTAGAGATGAGAAAATAGGGATGAGCTGATGCAGCAGTTATTGAAATTCTATCAGTTCCCTTTTAAAAAAAATGCTTTATTGAGATCTTTTATCTTTACAACATAATTCTTTCCTGACTCTGCACCCAGATTGAACTTTCCTTTGTAACAAAGAAAACCAGTTAAACCAAAGCACCTGAGACAGAGACAGTATCTGACATCATACACAACAATGTGTCTTCATTGTCTCCCACTTCTCTACCGTAAGAGAATTTCATAACTTCTCTGGGAATTTAGTGGCTTTTCCATTACTTCAAAAGGAAGTTGTTAGAGGGAATTTAGTTTGCTTTTAGTGATCTCTTCATGCCCTCATTGTAGCTATTGTGTATTTTTCATTCTCTTGATTCTGATTTTGCTCTGCAAATGTTCATACAAATTTTCTGAGTTCCTCACATTTGTCTTTTTTTTTTTTACTAAACATTACATTCATATACAATAGTTTTTTCAGCCATTTCCTAGTTGGTGGACACACATTTATTCCAGTTCTTTACCACCACAAATTGCTGCTATGAATATTTGAGTATATATTGGATCCCTGTTTTCTGTTTCATTTCTTTGAGGTCAAAGAGTCTAGACTGTCTAATTCACTTCCCTTAAAAGATTTCAAACTGAAATCCAGAACAGTTTATCTAATTCATAGCTCTACCAATAATGCACTGGTATTTCTGTCTTCCCACCTGGTGAAATTTTTTTTGGTAATAATAAGGTACAAGATTTTTCTCCACACTTTTGGTATCTTCTCTAGGCACAGATACTTTGAGAATTGAGCCCTCAATACCCATAGCATTGTGTCCTTTATGGCATTGACCTCCTCTACAGAGTTAGCTTCACATCCAGTTGCTTTTCCCTTTTCTGTTTTCTTCTTTGCCAATTTCCCTTCTTCAGGCAGCACCAGCACATTTGTAATTGTGAGATTCAATAGTGTACACATGTTGTTTGTTCTTGATGATGAAAAGACTTTGTTATAGAAATCTTTTTCTTTTCCATTTTTAATTTGGTGTCCTACTTCTGATTTCACCTTTAAGTGCTTTCAGAGCTACTTTTCTTAATTGTGATTACCATACTTCCTTTTAACTTTTTTATCCTTCCATTTTTTTTCCTCTGTTTTATAAAATTACTTATAGTTAACAAATTAATCAATTCTAAGCTGACATTGCCTTTGACTGCCAAGTGTCTCTATTTAGCTAGGATATTAAGTGTTTCTTCACTTAGACAGTTTTTAGGCTTTTTTGTCCTTTATTTATTTACATTATATTTATTAACATTAATTAAATTTCTGTAGGAAATTGATATGGTCAATATTTATATCTTTCTTCCGTTCACTTCCCACTTTCCAGCATCAATTATTTGTTTAAATAGGTCATATCGAAATTATTTTAATTGCATGTCATATACTTTTCTCATTTTTATTATTTTAGTTTTGTATTAATTTTGGTTTTTGTTATCAGAGGTGATTTAGGAATGATCCACCGTAAGGAATCATCTCCTGTCTTTTAAATTATAATCAGAGGAGTGATACATAAAGAGGGCATTCTGTCCTTCAAGGTATTCCTTCCAATAATTTTAAATGAGTCAAAAGGCACTAAGAAAAAGCCAGAAAATCAAAGAATTGTAACCATGGCAAAGTCACCCAATAAAGTAGGAACCAGGATCTGCAACACTGCCGTAGTGGACACTTTACTTGGAACACATATGTCATCTAGACATCATCTTAGATGTCCAAAACATTGATGTCATGTGTACAATAGGTCCAGCATCCCCTTTTATGGAAATGTTAAAAAGAGATAATTAAAGCTAGAATGCGTGTTGCTTGCCTAAACATTTCCCCAAGAACTCATGAGTACCAAGCGGAGATTGTTGAAAATGTACAAAAAGCCACAGATAACTTAATTTCTAAAGCCTTTCTTTACTAGCATATGGTGATGGCACTGAGAACCAAAGAACTTGATACTCGTCAGGGGCTGTGGCACAGCTGAAGTAGAGCAGAAGAGGGCAGGACTCTGAAGATCACCATGGATGAGGTATACATAGGGACGTGTGATGACAGGAACAGAAGAGTGCAGGACTCTGAACAACACCACGAATGGTGTGTACTTGGAGATGTGTGATGATAGTATCCCGTGGGTAGACTACAAAAACACTTACAAACTGGTAGAAGTTGGCAGCAAAATCTTTGTGGACAATGGGTTCATCTCTCTATTTGTAAAATGATAAGTTAGTGATTTTCTTGAGACTGAGGTGGAGAATGGTAGCATTTTGGGCAGCAAGAAGGATGTGAGCCCTCCTATGGCAAGTGAAGACTTGCCTATAGTTTTCAGGGGAGGATAGAAAAGATTTATATTGTGGAAGAGAACAGATGTGGACCCAGTATTTATATCTTTCATTTGAAAGGCAGCTGTTGTCATAAAGGTCCTTAGAGAATGAATAAAAAACATCAATATCACCAGCAAGATTGAAAGCCATGAAGGAAGTCCAAAGATATGATGAGATACTGGAAGCCAGTGAGGGCATCATGGTGGCTCTGGAGACCTGGATGTTGTGATCTGCACAGCAAATGTCTTTCTTGTTCATACTGTAGTCGGTAAAAGATATAATCAAGTTGGGAAATCTGTGATTTGGGCCACTTAGATACTAGATAGCATGAATGAGAAGCCACACTCCACATGCCCTAAGGGCAGTGATTTGTCTTGGAAGGAATTGATATTATGAATTATTCTCTCTTGAGAGACTGCCAAAGAAGACTACCAAATGGAGGCTATGTGAATGCAACACTTTATTACATGAAAGACAGAGGCTTCCATTTTTTACTCCTAGCTCTTTGTGGAGTTTCACCATCAGCCTCTTTTGACCAAAAATCTGACTGATGCTGCTGCCATGCATGCCATGGAGCTTCCTTCAAGTGTTACAGTGGGGTTATTAATATCCTCATCAAGTCTAGAATGTCTGCTCCTTAGGTAGCTAGGTCCCACCCTTAAACTTGCATCATTGCTGTGACTCATGGTGATCGGGTAACACCCCGGTTTCATCTATACTAAAGCATCTTTCCTGTGATATATGGGGAGCCTATACATGAGTCAGGCTGAAGATGTGGGATTCAAAGTTAACTTTGGTGTGGAAGTTGTAAAAACTTGTGGCTTCTTCATGAAAGATGACTTGGTCGTTGGACAGATCCCAACCTCTCCAACATTATGGTTGTGCTGCCAGTTTCATCCAAGGGCCCTTGGTTCTCCACAAAACACCAGCATCCTCTTTTCCTTATCCCTACCTACATTCCTTTATGGTGACCATTCATAGCTTTTGGTGGTGTTAGGTTACTAAAACACCAGAGAAGAAAGGTTGAAGTTTCTTCTTAAACTTTCTTTCCCTCCCAGCAACATTGATTTCAGTGTAGCACACCCTTGGTGATGTGTACAGGCAGAACAGCCTTGGCTTAGCTTTTGGCCTCAGTGCCCTTTCACCTACAAATCATCTCTGATAGAGGGGATTAAGATAACCAATAATCAACCTTAGGTTTTAAGTTAGCTTAAACACTTTCTTTAACACAAAATAAGTAGCACTCTTAGTCCATTTGTGTTCAGGTGCTTTCATCTTCCCGACTAGAATACCTCCCCTTTCTCCACTTTCATCATGTCTTGGCCTGGCTAATATATCTTCCTGAATAATTATAGATTTAGCCTACCTTCTAGGAAAGCAGTAGAGTAACTTCTGTGTGTAAGCCACATTTTTCCTGGGATATAGAGGGAATTCTGTCTTAACTAGTCCCTATTAACCCAGGCTACCAGCCTCACCACGTTCCTTACTACTACTCCCCACCCTCAGCCTCTCATGTTGTGAGTATTCATGTTTCTCCAAGACTTCTTTTCTGTTGTCAGTTTGGAAAAAAAGAAGCCTTCCACTTTTGTTGTGATAGGTCTGGCTATAGAACGTGTCATTTGCCAGTAAACAATCACTGGAGCACAAATGTAATATAATATAAATCTTTTTTTGAAGTGTTGATATTTGCTACAATCAATCATTCTTGGATTGAAATATATGTGACATATAGTTATAAGGCTATTGTGTAATCAGTAAGACTGGTCTTTCTCATATCTTCCAGCACATTTTTCACTTTATTTACCTATTGTCCATCTTTGCAAAAAAGAAAATCAATTTTCAAAGTCTAGTTGATTTAATTTGATGAGTTTTGTGATGTTTATCAGGTGGTGGAGTCAGTAGCATGCTGGGCCTAAAGTCAGGAAGACTCATCTTCCTGAGCTCAAATCTGGTCTCAAACCCTTCCCAGCTGTGTGACCCTGGGTACATCACTTCACTCGGTCTCCTTTTCTGTAAAATGGGCCTAACAGTTTCCAACAGAGTTATTTTGAGGATCAAATGAAAGAACCTTTGTAAAGTGTTTTACAAATCTTAAAATGCTTTATAAATCCTAGTTAGCAAGTATAAAAGGGGAAAACCTTCCCATTTAGTGTTTCTTTCCTCCTTGTCAGAGCTCTGCTACAATATTTTTATTATTGTTTTTGTCATTAGCTCTATTCCATGTCTGTACCATGTTACTTACTTTCTAGAAGCTTTCCACCTCCCCATCTCCTACTGAATGACATTTTTTGCTTTGTTTTGTTTTGCTGATTTCTGCTCTAGTTACTACTCCTCAGAAACTGGTACAAGTTACTTCTAAGGTCAAGGTGTTATACAGCAGGCCTATTGATTACATGGTATATACATGATAACCAGAATCTCCTCTATCAAGGTATCAGTTCTTCCAGGCCTCTGAAGCCAGAATCAGTCCAGTCCCCTCTGTACCTTCTGTTGTTGAACATCTGAGTCCTAATCACAATGCCATCTTTCATGCAAAGGTCTTCTCTAGAGCCTGTAGGAATGACTCTTTCTTAGATTGCCACATCTGAATCTTCCACTCTGAGTTCATACTGTTCATCTCCTCCCTCCTCAGCAGCTGGACACTGTGCCCAAAACCTGGTTAGCATTCCCTACTTGGTCTTTTGGAAGTTTAGATAGGCGCTCCCACTCTCTTTCCATTTGTTTTTCCTCACAATATAAGCCTAATGCTTATAACTTTAACTGCAAATGGATTAAACAGTCCAATAATGTGGCAGGGGGAGTGGAGAAATGACAGATTGGATAAGAAAATGAAGCCTTGCAATCTGGTGCTTACAAGAAACATATTTAAAAAACAAAGACACAAAAAATAAAACTGAGGGGATGGGAAAAAAATTTGCTATGCATCAAATGAATCCAAAAAAGCAGGAGTGACAAACATGCTGACAAAGCAAAAATGAACATTCAAAAAATAACAGAGATAAACAAGGAAACTGTATTATGCTTAAAGAAATCATAGGCGACAAATCAGTATCAGCAATAAAGGTACATGCTCCATATGTCTTAGCATTCGAATTCACAAAGGAAGCATCATCAGAATGACAATTTTCTATGTGTAGAAACAAATAGGATCAGTCAAATTGATAAACAACAAATATTTGTTAGGCATACATCCCTGCTGTGCAAAATCCAGAAGGGGTTAGATTTACAGGGGTTAGGACAATCACAAATAACCATAACCTGCAATATGATACATGAGTGAAGGAGAGAGTTCAGTTGTTCAGTCATTTCAATCTTGTGTAACCCTTCATGACTATGTGGACCTCCCTCTCCGTGGGGTTTTCTTGACAGAGATGCTGGAATGGTTGGCCATTTCCTTCTCCGCTAAAGTGACTGGCCCAACGTCACACAGCTAGGAAGTTTCTAAGGCTGGATTTGTCAGGAATTCCTGACTTCAAACCAACACTCTATTCTGCATCACTTAGTGTTGCATGAGTGCGATAAGGGATTACCATCAATGACTGATGGGCAGGAAAGGTATATGTGAAAGAGATGAGTTTGAGACTGGTCTGAGGACTGGTCTGAATTCACCAGGTGGGGAGTTTGGAAAGGGAGGTGAGGAACAAAGAACAGTGTGACAAAGGCATGGTTTAGGAAAGGGCTGGCTGTATTTGGTGGATATGAGTAGCACATTTTGGTAGGGTTATGGAATATGTATGAGAGCTCTATAAGATAAGGCTAGTTTTAAAGATGAGGTGGCACCATATTATGGAGGGCCTTAATGCCAGGCAATGACATTTGTTCTAAAGGCAGTATGGAGTCACTGAAGATTTTTGGGCAGAGGAGTGGGATGACTATCCTTTTGCTTTATGTATAAAAACATCAACTATAATCACTTTAATGGGGCTTCCATATAACTCTTCCCTTAGCAGCTACTTGGGCATTTTTATAAAGGATTTCTTTTCAGATACTGATTGGACTAGATGCTCGCTGAGGTCATTTGAAGAATTAGGCATCATAAGATTCCGTTTTCTGAGTCACTGCTTAGTTAAAATAAAGCCAGATCTGACTGTGAGATGCCCTAGTAGTAATATCTTAAACTTTCAGTCCCTGGAGTCAGATCATCTCTATGGTCATGTTTTACTACATCCAGTATGATTGCCCACCCACAAATCCCTCTCCTCTGTGCTCTTTTTAAAAAAAAAAATTCTGCACACATGAAGGTAACTGAGCCCTAAAATCTTTTAGTGCTTACAGTAGTTTTGGCTTTCGTAAGTTTCATGTATCTATAATTTCATTGGTGAGGCTCTTTCTCTGACTGATATAGATCAAAGCCAACCCAAACCTTTTCATCCTATGTGATTCTTGTCCATGAGTTCCTATAAATCTTTCACAATCGATCTTCCCAAAGCCTTGGAGGCTTGTACCCATTAATGCCTTCCATCTGTTACCTCTCATTCTTTGCACAAATTTGCTCTATTCCTTGTTTGTGTTCCTAGATAAATGGTTTTCCACTACTTTAGGTGCATGTCATTGTTGGTGTTGTGATGTAGACATCATCCCATTGCTTTTTAGGTTATTTATAGTTTTTATTTCTCCAGAGACTCTGCTCTATGATTTTCAGCCATGTAGCATCACCAGCAGATTAGTTGGTATTAATAAAGACAGGGCTTTTGCAGCAGCAGGCAAAGGAGCTTATATTCAACTGGTTGAGGGTGACAGGGTTAAGGCAGGGGGAGATAATATGAACATAGATAAATAAATCCAAGATAATTTGAGAAGGGGAGAACTGCCAAAGGAATCAGAGGCAGCTTCACAGAGAAAGTGATAGCTGAGATGAGCCTTGAAATGAGGTAATTAGAATTCTGCAAGGCATACGTTCCAGGTAGGGGCGATAGGATCCCAAAGGAGAAATCAGGAGACCAACCTGATTATTCTTCCTGCTCAATTTTGACAGCAGCCTATTTTCTATCAGTTGTCAAAGATACACATATTGACAGATTGATTTGATTGACTGCCTGTGTCGTCCATGTCCAAAAGTTGAACAATATTAATGTTGTATACACTTTATTTTTCTGGGGGTTTTTGCGTTATTATGGTTTTTGCCTTTGTATAGTGTCCAGGGGCTCTATTCAATTAGTATCATGTTCTTTATAAATAAAAACATTCAAAGAACCTCAAATCTAGTACTCAAAATGAATAAAATGTACACTGGTATTTTGTTTAATATAAAAGAGGCAGCCTGGTATAACAGAAAAAGAACTAATTCTGAAGTCAGAGAACCTGGGTTCAAATCCCACCTGTGATACCTACTACCTGTATGACCTTGGACAAGTCACCTAACCTTCCTGAACCTCAGTTTTTTTCATCTAGAAAATGATAGGGTTAAATTTTGTAGCCTCCTTGGTCCCTTCTCCCTCCACATCTATGCTCCTTTGAAATTTAGAAAAAATAACAAAGGCTAATTTGTTTAAAAAAAATATCCAAGTCATTCTTTTAGAGGCATTAAGGTGCAATGAAGAGTGCTGAACTTGGACCTGAAGTTGAATGCTATACATACTGTCTATGTGACCTTGGGCAAATCATCTGAGAATTTGGACCCTCCCACACCTAATATGACTCCTAATATTGTTCCCAACCCTAAATCTACGGCATCATGAAATCTATGGTACTATGGTACAGCTATTTTCTATAGAGCAAAACTTGTTGTAAAGGTGAATCTCAGACCCCTTGCTGAAGAATTTTTGTTCCTAAAGCCTCAAAACAATATTACTTTATTCAGTTTCAACTAGAACAGTATTATAATGGGGTTCCAGTGTACTTAAGAATACATAGAATGTTGCAGTTTCAAAATTAACTCCACAGATTCATCCACACTAGTAATTTCGTAGAATTCTAAGATTTTGGATTTAGAACTGGAAGAGACTTTAGAGGTCATCTTGTCCAACTACCCTATTTTATAAATGAGGAAACTGAGACACAAAGGGTTAAGTGATATCACTCAGAAGTAGTAGATGATAGTGAACCGACTAGTCCTAAGTCAAAACAAGGGTTGAAGTAAGTGTTAGAAATAAGAGATTCTTTATAAAGACACATCCAGGGCAAGTTTTGAACTAACAAAGTGCTTGAACTTTCTGCCCCCTTTTATGGGAAATGCCAGTGGATCAATTCCCCATACCATTTGGGGGCAGATGTGAGGAAAGCCAAAAGTCAGTACCTGCCACTAAGATTGCCAGGCCAGAAAGGCCAATCAAGGAGGAGGATGAGGGGGAAAGGTATATCCTGACATTGTGTTATGGTTGTACACTTATGTTTATTTTCACAGAAATTATAATGAGAAACACCGTCACCATAAAGCCAAGCTTCGGAAAGCCAAGGAATATTTAAGAAATGAAGTAAAACAACGAGATAGAAGGATTAAACAACTTGAAAATGAACTTGAGAAGGTGCAAAAACTAATAGAAAAGGTGAGAAGACTACACAGTGTGTGGCACACTGATGGTGTGGGTGGTGGGGATAAAGGATTCTTTAGAAGAGGAAGTCTACTTATTCCATTTATTACATGCCTACTAAGTATCAACCACCATGCTAGGCACTAGGAGTACAAAGACAAAAATGAATTTACCATAGGCTTTATCCTAAGCTATGTTTAATGTAAACATTCCTACTACAGTTCAACCCCATTAGCTCTTATTCTCAGTGGAGATGGAAATCAAGTGATTACTATTCTTTATATAGGTACTTGGCTGTGTGTCAGATTTCAGGGTTTTCTTCTCTAAATAATCACAGCTTTTTTTTCACTGCCTTCATGGCTGTCATCCAAGCAATATGGGTGAAACTAAAAAGAAGGTAAACTTCAGGAAGCTATAAAAATCCAATATAATTTCTCACTGTAAACTATGACTTAGAACCACAGGTCTCACCTTACATGGAACAGATTCAGTCTGGGGGTGTTCTACCTATCACACTTCTTTGGCTCATGCCTTCCCTCAGATTTTCCTCTGGGAATAGCAAAATTTCTCTTGTGTCTAGGTCCCTGTAGAGTTAAGGATCTCTCTTTCTAAAGAGTTCCTGGATCTACAAAGACCATATGTACCCCTAATGGGAAAAAAAGTCTGAATTTGCTCATCAGCATCATGATTCTGTCCCTTGTTGCTTCATGGCTCCTAATTTCTCCGTAATCCAGGAAAGCTTCCATTTGGTTGAGAAACTCTTCTGCTCTGCACTTCTGCCTCAAGTTCCTGCAATTCCTGGCCTTGCAGATATACAGACCTCCACTCTGAGGCTCAACTCCACATCTCCCTGTAGTCTTTCTTCTGTCTTTGTCTTGGTTTTGAACTGAGTCTCCTCTTTGTTTATTTAAAGGATAAGGATAAGGTATAGATCTTCATTGACCTCACTCCTCCATACCTTCCCTAATACCTCATATCCCTCCAGAGATATTTGAACTAACCTTGAATCAATCAATCATCCTCAGCATGGTATCCTGGGTAACTCAGGACAAGGCAAGGAATTCACACCAATTCATAATAAGAGTTTCATTTCTTATTAAGGAAATTTCACACCTTTTAAAGGTACTATTCAGTGTCAGAACACAGTCTTCATCAATAGAGCAAATTAGCATTTTTATGCTTCATATTGAAAATTTTTTAATGTAAGACAATATCCTTATCAATAAGATCAGTGGGGACACAGGAGAGATATATGGGCACATTCACTACATTCTCCCTTTGAATTTAAAAATGTATGCAAATTATATCATTGTGCCTTTGATCAAACTGTTCCATAGGTCTGGTTCTGGGGACTATTCTGGGAATCCAGGAACAATCATATTCTACATGGAAAACTATTCCTATTTAAAACTTGCCACCAATATAATATCAAGAACAATTTACCTAAAACATGATGTTTTCCAGGAAGCACCTTCTGATTCTGCCTAGCCTTAAACATATTATTGTTTCTCACAAAGTCTCTGATTGTGGTTTCCAGGTTAAAGATGGAGGAGCTATATACAAAAGCATCTTATTAATCGCTTGATGGAGGTACACAATGACATAATGTTATATAGATCCACAGACAGATATAATACACAGCTTCTCCATCTTTTAGAACCTTTCTCAGTTCATATTAAAATGTCATTTGAACCCACTCAGTATAAATTTCTTTATATTCACTGAGGGAAGATACAAGCTAAAGACTATGAACTTGAATCCAGAGGCTAAATTGAACCAATGGATCAAGGTAATACTTACAGATACCTTGTTCTCCTCAATATAAGACACATTAAGAATAAAGCTATCAAGAAGAAGGCTGTGGCTATGCATTATCAGGAGACTTGTTAGCATTCTAAAAGCAAGACTGAGTGGGAAGGACACATTTAAAGCAACTAATATCTGTGCAATACCAGCCTTGACATACATTTTTGGAAGTGTAAAATGGACTGTAACAGATTTGGAAAGTAGACAAATAGAAAGTCATTCAATTTTAATGAAATGCAGGACCCATCTTATTGAGGCTACTATGGAAAGATGAAAACTTGACATTGACATGTTTTCTATCAAGAAGCTTCTTTTTCTCTAGGAGAAGGCATCCCAGGACCAAATTATCATGCAGAATGACAATCTGCTCCTTGAGAAGAAGCAACTTTTAGAGAAACTAACAGAACAAGATGAAACTATACAAGGCAACATATATATGATCTCTTCAGTCCAGAATAGGTGAGGATTTATTCCCAAAGAATATAGATCTTTTCTGTCAAAATGCTTCCACAAAAATGATATTACTAATTAAGCAAAAAGAAAACCAAGACACTTTTTCATTTCTTTAAAATATTTCACAATCTACTGTCCTTAACAGTCTTGTAAGAGCATAAATTTAGAACTAAAAAAGGAACCTTAGTGAACATGTAATCTAACCCTCCATTTTATAGACAAGGAAATTGAAGCTTAGAGAGGTTAAGTAATTTGTCAAAGTTCAAACAGTTAGTAAAGGGCAGAATTGGAATTTGAACTTAAGTACCCCAACTTCAGATCCATCATGGTGTCCGCTACAACCTACCAGCTCACATTGTGGCTATAAGTAGTGACCATGCACTAATCCCCAAACCCCTCTTTGGGAATTGGATTATCTTCAGGAATAGTAACATTAATTACTGTCTGATAACTGTTGTAATGGATTGACTAGTTAAGTGTATTACAACAACTGGACCAGGGACTGGACTGGGGTGAGATATTCATAATTTATAATTTGTTAGAATTGGCATCTCAGGGATCCTCTCTATTGTAGCTATTGAGACTCAGTCACCTCATTAAGTGATATTAATGGACAAGTACCAGCTATGTATTCTGTTGTCACAAAGACAAATGTCATAGTGAACCATGGAAAAAGAACTCATTGGCATCAAGCCAGGTTGGCAGGCACTCCTGGAATCATTCTTTCAGAATTCTTTGAATAACAAGCTTATATCTGATAACATACCTGGTAGCTTAAGGGAAGATGTGAAGATTGATTTTCTGATCCTCCCCACCCTACTTACAGCAACATTCCAGAAGTTACTGATTATCTAGTCCTTGGATAAACCTAGTGAATGAAGGGATGGGAAAAAATGATAAAGAATTATGGTAACTACTTTAAAATGGGAGGAAATTGGTCCCCTGGGGAATACTTTTTTAAAAAGTACACTTCCACTCTGCATATTATCTGCATATGAACCACAAGAAATAGTTGAGGCGTATATCCAAAGTAATCTAAAGTTACAGTACCATACACCATCATAAATACTAGTCATAACATTTAATTTCCCTTGGTTTGTCCCAGTGACATAAAGGTTCAACTACAATATTAGAAGGGGTATTGTTAGTAGAAATTAGGCTTAGACCAACATCTTACATCACACTCCAAAATACATTTTAAATGGATTCATGACCTTAATATTAAAGATCATACTGTTAAAATTACAAGACAAACAGATCATATGCCTCTTACATTTATGGGTAGGAAATTTATTCTTAACCAAACAAGAGATAGAGGCAGTTATAAAAGATAAAATAGATAACTTTGATTACTTGAAACTAAAAGGCTTCTTCATAGACAAAATTAATGCACATAGGATAAGAAGGGAAGTGGAATAGGAAAAAAAATCTTCGTATCAAATTTCTCTGATAAGGATTTGGTATTCATAATATGGCAACAATTAAATATATATAATTATATTTTATATATAAGTGTAATATATATAAAACCTGAATAGTAATTCCTTAATAGATTAATGGTCAAAGGCTATGATCAAACAGTTCTAAAGAGAAGAATGCCAAAGTCTTCACAACCACCCAAAAAAATACTCCAAGTCACTAATAATAAAAGAAATATATATCAAAACAACACTGAGGTTTCACTTCAGACCCTAAACATTGGCATAAATGACAAAAAATGGCAATACTTAATGTTGGAGGGGTGTAGGAGGATAGATACACTTACAGAGGCTACATGTGAAAAATGCCATAGAGAATATTTCCGTTCAAGTTTGGGTTAGACTGGATGATTTCTGAAATTTCTTCCAATCAATCCTATGATTCTTCTGTTTCTCCCATATTCCTTGGTTATACCTTGCTCACTTCTTCACTTAAGAGCTATGTGTTTATTAAATTTCTAGGCAGTTGGCATTTATTTTTATTTAATGATTCTTGAGGTAATGTAAAGTTGTCCTATTATTTTACGATTCTCAATATCTGGTCAGGAATCTGGGGCGTTGGAAAAAATGGGAACTCTTGGGATTACGCAGGATTCAGACAAAAATTTGTAGTTTTACCTCTGATTTATGCCACCCACAGAGTGCTTTTCCTGGGTGAAGAAAATAAGCTACTGCAGGAAAACAGCGATCGGCTTACCCAGCAAATCAGCCAGCTAGAGCGGATCCTCAGGAGCATCCAGGTGCGGAGAGGAGAGGTAAGAAGCTTGCTTCCTGTTTAATCTTCATGGTCCTGCTCACCTCATAGTGGGCATTGACTGCAAGCCAGAATGATTCCTGCAGAATCGCCTTCCTCTTCAGAACAATCTTTCTGTAAAGAATTCTCAGCATGTCTAGTGGGGTACTGCGTGCTTTCCATTTGGTCTGCTGCATTTTTTCATGGGTGCATCAAGAACAGAAATGTCACACAAAGGCAGGGGCAGCAGCAGGAAAAGCTTCAACTAAGGAGATATCTAGCAGATACCAGAGGCTAGGATGGGAAGGGACAATGGGAAGTGCACCGCAGCTCTTAGAATTCATAGAAGGGACTTCTAAGATTTCAGTCCTCTCTACAAGATTTTTGATAAGTGCTTATCAAGGTTTTGCTTTAAGATGTTCACTAAGATTTTCATTAATACCTTTGCTAATGAAAAGCCCATAGTTGAGTAGGGAAACAAGCTAAGGAAGCAGCATCAATGTAGTTCAGGGTCCCTCAGTCAGCTAGAATGGCGGACTCTTGCCCTTGGTTGCTTCTTGTGGGCCGTCTTAGACTGTAGGTGTTGAGTCTAGTCCAAAAGGGGTTAAAGAGAGAGGTGAATCCTGACTCTTAATTAATCAGTCAACATTTATAAGATGCCTACTATGTGCCAGGCACTGCACTAAGTACTGGGAAGGACAGTCACCACCCTCCAGAAGCTCACAGTCTAACGGGGGAGACAACATGCAAGCTGCATGCAAGATAAATAGGAAACAATTAACTGAGGGAGGGCACTAGAATGAAAAGATTCCAGTAAAAGATAGGATCTTGTTGGAACTTAAAGAAAGTCAGGGAGATCAGCAGGCAGAGTAAATTAGAGAGAATTTCAGACATGGAAGACAAGCAGAGAGAATACCCGGAGCTGAGAGGAAGAAGAGCTTGGAGCCCAGTGTCCCGGGATCAAAGGTACCTGTCAGCGACTAAGGTGTGGAAAGAGTGGAAAGGGAAGACAGGGCTGGGTTATGAGGGGCTTTGAATGCCAAACAGAGTCATTTGTATTTGCTACTGGAGAAACTAGGAAGCTGAGTAGGGGGCTGAAATGATCAGATTTAGGAAAAGCACTTTAGTGTCTGAACAAAGGAGGGCTTGGAGTAGGAAGGGACTTGAGGCAGGCAGCTGCACCAGCAGTCCAGGCCTGAGATGTTGGGGGCCTGCTGCAGAGTGGTGGCAGTGTCAGAGAAATGGTGCAAAGGTGCAACTGGCAGACCTTGGCATCGGACTGGATAGGGGAGGTGAGATGTAGTGATGAGTCCTGGATGATGCTTAGGTTATGTTGTCCTCTATAGTAATAAGGAAGGGGGCAGAGTTTTGGGGGGAAAATAATGAGTTCTGTTTTGGATATATTGAGTTTAAGATATCTACTGGATGTCTAGTTCAAGATATCTGAAAGGCAGTTGAAAATATGAGATTGGAGATCAGTATAGAAGTTGGGACAGAAAAGGTAGATCTGAGAATCATCCATATAGAAATGGTGATTAAATCCATGGGAGCCGAGGAGATCAATAAGTGAAGTAGTATAGAGGAAGAAGAGGATAGGGCCAAGGACAGAACCCTGAGGGACACCTACAGTTAGAGATCATGATCTGGAAAAGTATCCAGCAAAGAAGACAGAGGACTGATCTTAACAACCAGGAGAGAGTGGTGTCTCAAAAATCTAGAGAAGAAAGTGAGAGTGATCAATAGTGTCAAAGACTGTAGAGATCAAGGAAGATAGGAATTGAGAAAAAGCAATTAGAGATCATTGGTAACTTGGGAAAGGGCAGTTTTAGCAAAATGATAATATTGGAAGCCAGATTGTAAGGGGGAAAGAAGAGAGTGATAGGAGAAGAAGTGGAGGCACTTACTGGAGATGGCCTTTTGGAGGATCTTAGCTGCATAGGGCAAAAGAGATGCAGGACATAGCCAAGCAGACATGGAAGAATCAAATGGTGGATTTTTCAATATGGGGGAGATAGGGGCATGTTTGTAAGTAAGAGGGAATGAGCCAATAAAGAGGGAGAGATTGAAAATAAGTGAAAGAAGGGAGAGTGGACAGTCTGTTGGAGGAAACAGGACAGAGTGGGATTGCCTGAACAAGTAGAGGGCTTAGCCTTGGTAAGGAGTAAGGTCACTTCATCAGGAGAGACAGGTAAAGGAGGAGAGAGTGGCAGAAGGCACCTGTGCGGCAGGAGATGAAGAGGAGGAGAGAAGAATACGCTCACAGCAGATGAGGTCATATTTTTTTCTGTAAAATATGAGGCAAAGTTCTCTCTCAGGTGAGAGAATTTATCAGGGGTGTAGGGAGCCATAAAAGGTCTGAGAAGGAATGAAAAAGTTTGGAAGAGTTGCTGTGGAGAGTGGGATAGTGAGTTGAGATGAGAGGTACAGCAGGATTGCCTAGCAGCAGCCAGGGTATAGTTGAGATTGTATAAGAAATCTGTAGTGAACACAGGACAATTGTATCATTGTCTTTTCATTCAGCAGCACATGTGTAAGATGGAAGACAGCAAGTACTGAGAGTGAGCCAAGGCTGGAGCTTGGATGGCAGCAATCAGTAACATGATAAGTGGTCTAGGGATTTAAGGAAGGACAATGTAAAGTAGAAGTGGGTCACCAAGGGGTCAAGATGGGTAAAAGAAGAGAGAGTAGTTAGTGCTGGGGAGATGATCTACAGAGATACTTAAGAGGATAAGATTAGTCACTCATTTACTCTATGAAGGTTGTCATTAACTGGCTGGTTAGTTTTCTTAAGGACAAGTTCACAGTTAGACTGGGCCTGAATGATAAGAATATATGCCCTTAGTACTGCTGAGGGTGAATTTCAGACTGTGCTTTGTAGATGCCACAGCCATATTCAGAAGTGTTTGATTCAATACATACTTTGCAGATCTCTTTGCTTAATGAAAAATTAGTGTACGAAAGAAAAATGAGAAAAATAAGCAAGGAAACTGTGAGGTCTGCCTTAGTCAGTCAATCCGCAGGCAATTTTTAAAGTGCCCTAGTCCTATATGTTAGGCACTGGGCATACAGGAACAAAAATTATAGGAGCTTATATTCTTTTGGGGGAGGGAGACAACATATATATTTAAGACATTTTTAAAAATAAGGTAATTTGAGGGAGAGTACTAGAAATTGGTCGTCAGGAAATTGATTTCTTAGGGAGTGGTACTTGAGCCAACATCTGAAAGAAACTAGGGATTCTGTGAGTCATAAAGGGGAGAGTATATGTTACCAGCATGCTGGGACTGTCTGTTCAAAGGCACAGAGACTGAGGAGAGAGTCAAAGATGAGCAGCTGAGCTGGACCTTTGAAGTGTGGAAGGTGTAAGCCAGGCTGAGGAGGGATTTAAATGTCGTACAGAGGAGTCTGCATTCTGGAGTTTGTTAAATTGGGGTTAGACCTGCGGCCTAGAAAAATCTGCTTGGCCGGTGTGTGGAGGATAGATTGGAGAGGAGAGGGGGCAAGGAGACCAATTAGGAGGCTCCTGTGATAGCCTGAGTCCGTGGTATGGAGGATGATTCAGGGCAATGACCCGGGCGGCAGAGAGAAAAGGTTAGATGTTACAGATGTTGTGGAGGTGGAATTGGCCAGGCTTGGCACTGACTGGAAGTGGGAGGTGAGGAAGGAGGGGAATCATGTATGAATCTGAAGTGGCAAACATGAGTGACTGGAAGGAAGTTGGTCATCAAAACAGAAAAAGGGAAATTCCAAAGAGAAGTAATTTTAGAGGCAAAGATAATGAGATGTGTATTTTGGTCAAGTCAGCAAACATTTATTAAGCACCTGTTATGTGCCAGAAACTGTGCTAAACATTAGGGATATAAAAAAAAAGACAAAAGGCCATCCCTGCCCTCAAGTGCTCATAGTCTAATGGGTGAGATGGCACACAGATGACTGTGTACCAACTAGACGTAGATGTGGTAAATTGGAAATGTTCTCAGAGGAAAAACACTAAAGTTAAGGAAGATTGAAAAAGTCTTCTCTGAGAAGTTGGAACTTTAACTGAGATTGGAAAGAAGCTAGGAGGCAGAAAAGAGGAGGGAGAGACTTAAGGCAGGAAGACCAAGCATCAGGTTATTCAGGCATGAGAAGATGAAGGTCTGCACCAGGATGGAAACAATGTTAAAGGAGAGAATGAATGTATAAAAGAGATATTAAGAAAGTAACTTGAAAGGACTTGGCCATTGGTTAAATAGGGGCAGTAAGAGAATACAGAATCACCTAGGTTGTAAGCCTGGGTGTCTGGAAACATGGCAATCTCAAGACAATATAAGAAAGTTAGGAAGAGGAGAGGATTGGTGAGAGGGGAGATAATGAACTCAATTTAGACATATAGAGTTTGAAATACCAATGAGCCAACCGGTTCTAACTATCTAATAGGCTGTTGATAGCATAGTGCTAGACCTCAGAAGAAGGATTTGGGCTGGATGTATGGGTCTGGGAATGGAACTTATAAAGTCACTAAAAGTGTCAAGGGAAATGAGAAGAAGACTCAGGGATTGCAGCCAGTTAGGGGGCATGATATGGATGATGATTTAGCAAAGGAGCCTGAGTAAGAATTATCAGGAAAGAAGAGACCCAAGAGAGAGTCATGTCACAGAAATCCAGAGATGACAGAGTCCAGGAGGGAGGTTCCACTGTACGAAATGCTATAGAGAGGTCAAGCATGAGGATTGAAAAAGGCCTTCACGTTAAAACCAAGAGATCATGGGTAACTTTGGAGAGGACAGTTGAAGAATGAGGCAGAAGTCAGATTGCAAAGGGTTGAGAAGTGAGTAGGAGAAGAAATTGAGATTTTAAAGCATGATATATTGAGGGAATGGTGGGTTCAAGTGAAGATTTTTTAGGATGGGGAAAACATAGGAGATTTGTAAGCATCCAGAGGGGAGTCAGTAGACTAAAAGAAATTGAAGACTGAGGAAGAAGGATGATTGTGGGGGCAATCTTCTACAGAAGACAGGAAGTGATAGGATCAAAATACATGAAGAGGGGTTGATCTTGGTAAGAAGGGTCATCCTCTTAATCAGAGACTGGAATAAATGAGGAGAAAGTAAGGGATGTTGTTAAGAAATTGGAAATGTGGAAAAGTGGAGAAGAGGGAGCTCTTAGTGAATACCCTCTGATTTTTCAGAAAAATATGAGTCAAGGTCCTTAGATTAAATAGTAGGGAGAAGGCTGGTATAAGAGGGTCTAAGAAAAGGACAGGTACTGTGGGGAGTACAATCAAGAATTCATTGGGCCTCATTTCCAAAATATATATAGAACTGAGTGTATTTATAAGAATACAAGTCATTTCCCAACTGATAAATGGTCAAAGGATATGAATAGGCATTTTTCAGATGAAGAAATTAAAGCTAATATAGTCATATAAAAATGCTCTAAATCACTATTGATTAAAGAAATACAAACCAAAACAATTCTTAGGTACCACATCAAACCTATCAGATTGGCTAACATGACAAAACAGGAAAATGATAAATGCTGGAGAAGATGTGGGAAAATTGGAAAACTAATGATGTTGGTTGGAGTTGGTGGAGTTGTGAACTAATCCAACCATTCTGTAGAGCAATGTGGAACTATGCCCAAAGAGCTATAAAAATGTGCATACCAGCGATATCACTTCTAGAGCTGTATCCCAAAGAGATCATACAAATGAAATCAGGGCCCACATGCACAAAAATATTTATAGCACCTTTCTTGATTGCGGCCAAGAATTGGAAATTGAGGGGATGCCTGTCAATTGGGGAATAGCTAAACAAGTTTTGGTATATGAATGTAATGGACTACTATTGTGCTACAAGAAATGATGAGCAGCTGGACTTTAGAAAAACCTGGAAAGACTTATATGAACTGATGCTGAGTGGAGTGAGCAGAACCAGAACTTGTACACAGTAACAGCAACATTGTTTGATGACCAACTTTGATAGACTTAGCTCTTCTCAACAATGCAAGGATCTGAGACAACTCCAAAAGACTCATGATGAAAAATGCTATCCACATTCGGAGAAAGAAGCATGGAGTCTGAATGTAGATTGAAACATACTATTTCCTCTCTTTCTCTCTCTCTCTCTCTCTCTCTCTCTGTCTCTTTGTCTCTCTCTTTTGTTTTGTTTTGATTTTTTCTTTTTTCATGGTTCCTCCCATTTGTTCTAATTCTTCTTTATAACATAACTGACATGAAAATATGTTTAATAAGAATGTATATGTGGAGCCTATATCAGATAGCACACCATCTTGAGGAGGGAAGGCAGAGAAAATTTAAAACTCAAAATCTTATAGAAGTGAATGCTGAAAATTAAAAATAAATACTTAAAAAAAAAATTCACTAAGAAAGAGTAAAAGAGTATAGAGCCTTGATGCAGGCTCTATAAAGTGAGATAACTCCACTAAACACTAAATGATCACAACAAAGTTTACAAAGCACTTTATATGCATTTTCTCCAGTCTCCTTTCATCTTCCTATTATCCTTATTTTATAGATGAGGAAGCTGAGACTCACAGAGGTTAAGTGATTTTCCCAGGATTATACTGTTGGCAAGTACATAAGGCATGATTCAAATGCAGGCCTACCTGATCCCTGAGTCTAGCACTCTTTCCAATGTGAGGCATAAATTAGAACTGGAGAATCTTATCATACATATTCCTTAGGATCAAGTATGATCATATATGGAGTGCTTTGCACACCTTAAATTGCAATATTAATGTTAATTGTTATCCCAAGGAGTAGTCTTCCAGCTTGGAAATTCTGTGATTTCATGGTGGCATCATTTCTTCGTAGTTCAAAATTGTCTTATGCAATATTTGAGGTTATTTTTGTTCTGCAAAGGCTTGGAAAATTTTACTTTAAGTCTTCCTCATTCAGATGCTTTTTTAAGGAAATAGTGATTTATCAGACAATCTTGATTTATCAGTCTTTTATATTCACTCAGCTTTATTTCTGGGCCCTCTATTCTTTTATTTTCTATCTATTTTTCTGTTTTTATTCAGAATTGGTTTTTTTAGAATTACTTCTTTATGATACGGTTAAATTTGACAGGATCAACTTTCATATTGTCTCCTTTAAGGACTCTTATCTATTTCCTAATGTAAATATTGCCTTCTTTTCATCTGATACTTAGTGCTATAAGCAAGGCAGGGAGCCAAATGTGGATGATGCTGATAGTACTTTGGCAGTCCCTTGGAGTCCCGCTCAGGGATGTACTGGAACCAACTCTTGATAAATGAGTCCATTTCCATTGTGAACATTTGCACCTCAGAAATCAGCAAATGCCACAAATCAAGGCTTGATTTGTTGGTTTGTGGATTTGTCTAGGTTTAAGGAAATGATGTAGAATTAAATTTAAAGGTATGTTAGGTGCATATCTTTCCTCCCCAAAGAGTGAGGTGTTAAACAGTCACCAGCACACCCTTGTTCTCACACTATTTGGCCACACTCCAGGAGGCCTTCCTGACCTAGACTTACCTTACTCAATCCCCTCAGAAGGGACCTCCCCAGAAGTAGCTTTTTGGTTTCTAGGAATCTTCTCCATTGGACCTTTTTTTCCCTAAGGCCTGAGATCAATCAGTAAATCAGCAAAAATGTGTTAAGAACTTGCCCTGTGGCACTCCCTGCCCCTCACTTGTCCCAGATATATTGTTTGGCCATTTACCTAAAATGCACCCTCTTACATTTTGATTGGCATTGCATTAAATCTATAAAATAATTCACAAAGTGCTGGTACTTTTACCCATATTTTCTTAATTTACTCACATATATGGGATAGCACCCTAATTATTAAATTCTTCCTTTCTTGTCATCAAAATTGTTTTAATGTTTTCTTTGTGCAGGTTGCTCATGTTTTCTCTGAGTCAGAATATATTTTATAATGATTGTAAATAACACTTTGTTCTGATCAGTTTTCCCCAGTTTTACTGATGACATGTTGAAATGCAGATGATTTTGTGGCTGTCTTAAGCAAGATCTTGCTCAAGTCATGAACTATCTTAATCTTTGCTGAACCTCAAACTTTTTAGTTATATAACTGTTATTTCAAAACAGAAGTATCTTCATCTTTCTCTTACCAATATTTATTACTTTATTTTCTATACCTTTGAGTAAATAACATTTCTTAAAATATGTTAAATAGATGTGATAACAGTAGACAAATACCCAGTTGTTTTTTAATGGACTTATCTCAGAAGTTTCTTCACCACATGGAATGTTAGGTCCTGGTTTAAGCCAGATAATTTTAAAAATAATTTTAATTAAAGGTTTCCTGCTTAAATCTATTAATACTGTATAGTATTTCTATTTTAACATAAATGAATGGTTTATTTTTATTGTACTGATTATTTTGCTAATATTTAACCAATTTGAATCCAGTTAATCAATCTTACTTGCTCTTAATGAAAAATGAGTATTTACTTATATTTTTGTTGGTATTTTATTTAACAGTTAATTTTTAGTGAAATCATGACATTGGACTATAATTTTATTTTTCAGTCAGATTTTTGCCAGATTTTGGGATCAAAACTATATTTGCCTTATAGAAATATTTTCTTTGTGATAATATCTAGAAGTGAGGAGAAATCATGGGTGGAAACTTGAGTGAAGGTCAATGGAAGCAGGTACAGAAGCAGTATTGTCATCACAGCATACTATAGATCACCATGAGGAGTTCAGGAAATAGCTCACAAACCTGGCACAAAGAAATGATGTGGTGCAGGGATAAAGGCTGCATTGATTATCCTGCTCCACTTCAAAGTCATTGCCTTGGGTAAGAACATTTCTTGACTGAATCAATAAATCAGAACTAGGTACTAAGGCCTTTTGACCTACCTTCAGAAAATCTCCGCTAGATGCCCCCTTCCCTTTGCTGACATCACCACTGTCTTCATCACCTGCTACATAGACGTCTGCAAGGTTGGTCTACAAGCTGGTCTCCCCACATCAGACTGGTCTTTCCCTCCACTCAGCTCTCAAACTGATCTTCCTAAAGTACAGATGTGATGATATCACCTCTATTCAATAATCTCCAATGACTTCCCATTACTTCCAGGATCAAACATAAAATCTATTATCTTTTAAAGTTCTTCATTATCTAGTACCTTCATACCTTTCTAGTCTTACTACATTTTATACCCCCTGCCAAGATATTGTCATCGCAGCTCTTCCATCCAGCAACAGTGGCCTCCTGGCTGTCTCATGCACCAAATACTCCATTTTTTGTCTCTGGGCCTTTTCTTCAGCTGTCGCCTATCCTTGGAGTGCCTTCCCTCTTCATCTCTACTTCCTGGCTTCCCTTAAGCCCCAGTCAAAATTCTGCCTTCTATAGGAAGCTGACCATCCTGCTTCTCTTCATTCTAATGCCTCTGTTAATTATCTCCAAACTGATCATAGTTCTTGGCAAGTGATCTCCGATGTCAGATCTGAGCTCCTTAAGAGGAGGGACTGCTTTATTTTGTATCCCCAGCCCTTCACTCAGTGTCTGGCACACACCAGTAGGTGCTTATTAAGTGCTTATTGACTTGATACCTCCTGTATTGAGGGAAGTTCCAAGGAAAAGTCTCTGCTCTTCCCCCAACTTCTCTCCTGGTGTCTGTCTACTAACAGTAATGTATTCTACTTCTTTATTAAAAACATTTCCTGTCACTTGAATTCTGCTTCAACCACAAAGAGTCTAGGAGTTAGCTAGAAATAAATATAAATGTCTCTTAAGGCAGAAAGCTGAACCTTGGCCTGTTAGGCTGTAAATGGGGACTCAACATGATTGTGATTGTAATCCTAACTTTCTCTTCAAAATAAGCTCATTAAGGTGACAGGAGAGGGAATCACAAGGACCTGAAGGGCCATGATACTGTCCCTAAGTTTAAAACAAACTTAATTATTGAAACAGTATAATGTCCAGATAATTGAAGGTTCCCTCATCTGTAGGAGTTCTCAGTCAAAAGCAGAGTAGCTAAACATTTCTTGGTGTACCTTAATAATTTAATCTTTCGAAAGGTGAAAGAACTCATAAAGGGAATTTTTCTTCTTGATCTTGATCTCACTGACTAGGAGAAATTGATGTTTGTGTAGAAGTGAGGGAGATCTTTGGGGAAAAGGCATCTTTCCATCTTAGAATTTGTTATAAAGGAGTGAAAAGCTTATAATCTCACATATAGTTTAAATTTTGGTAGAATAAATTTCAAAAGTTCAGAGGAAGAATAGGTGGGGAGCCTGTGGAATAATATTCTAACAGTGAAGTAAACTGAAAATGAATAAGTAGGACACTCTGAAGAGTGAAATTCTCTACCTTGAGAGATATCTGGGAGTACAATAAGCTTGTTAAGGATTATCGAAAATATCTGATAAATAGCTATATTATCGTGTTGAAATTAGTCCATTTTATTTCTTATGTACCTATGTACAGTAAACTCTAGAATTTATTTCCTTTCATATGAGGGGGTATGGAAAGATTTGCTGAAAATCAAGGCTGTGAAGACAAAAAAGGGGAAGCCCCTGTTATAAGGGGTGCACATAGGGGTAGTTTTTCTTTCTTCAGAAAAACTTGCTGTTAAGTTGTTACTGGATCTGGGAAAAATAAATAAACAAACAAATAGTTGTGGGGAACAGACCATGGCCACTTGTCTAGGCCGGGAGGGGAATTGGTTGGGGTGCACTAACCCTGGAATGCTTGCTCAGAGTGCAATCTCTGCGTCGGCCACCAGGGGATGCTCTGAACTCAAGCTACCTGCTCTCAGCTTCAAGTCAATCGCTGGTGAAGGCAGGAACCTGTTAGACACCATCCTGAGTCCTGGGTTTATTCCCCTGGGCCAGTGGGACCAACCTGGGATCCTCACGATCCTATCTTTCTAGTACCTGCCCAGGTTCCATCTCATTTAGCCTAGGTTTAAAATGTAAGATTATTATGTAGTTTTTGATAACTTAAATAGCTTACTCCAGCCATTCCTATTAAGAATCTTATCTCCTTTCCAAAACTTTACATGACCCCACCCAAAATGCACACTTGCATTATAGACTAGGATCTATTTTACTAAATGCAGTTCAGAAAATATCAATTCCCACCCATGGTGCTCCCCAAGTGGAAAGAATAGTCCTCATGCTACATCTTTTTGTAGTATGCTTGGCATTTTTACCAAAAGGCAATCAATTATCCTTGCTTTAAATTTGCCAGTTGCCCACAATTAAACAATGTTTTGGCAGTTCTCCCCTTGGGCTCCTCAGAATGGGAAGAATACAGGGAAATAAAAAAAAGACAAGACTGACAGAGGGCTGTTACAGTTTTTGTGAATGGAGAAGTTTGTGAACATCTAGAAAAGGAAACAGTGATCACAAAGAGCCAACATGATCCTTTTTGACAGGCTATTAAACTGTTAAATGAAGGGCAGATATAATTTGCCTAGATTTAATAAAGCATTTGATAAAGTTTTTTATATTATTCTTGTGGGAAAGATGGATAGATGTGGTCTAGAGTAGACAATAGTAAAATTGTGCAGATGTGGCACTGATTGACCAAACCTGAAGAGTGGTCATTAATGATTCACTGTCATCTTGCTAGGAAAGCTCAGTTGGAGTGCCCCAGGCAGCTGTGTTTGACCCCTGTGCTATTTAATATTTTTTATCAATGACTTAATAAATGGCATTATCACTTTTGCAGATGGCACAAAACTAGGAGAGATAGCCAGCATACTGGATCATTGAATTAAGATCAAAAAGTTCTTGACAAGCAAGAACTTCAGGCCATATCAAATAAAATAAAACTTAGTAGATGTAATGCAGTATCTTACACTTGGGTCAAAAAATATCATTTTTATCTTTTACAAGATAGAGGAAGCATGATTAGATTGTAATTTGTCTGAAAAAAATCTGGGGGTTTTAATGTACTTTCAGTACTTTCAGTTCAGTATGAATCAAAAGCATGATATGGCAGCCAAAAAAGCCGATGTGATCTTAGGCTACTGGAGAGTGTCCAGCACGGGAATCATAATGATGAAGGGCCTTAAGTCCATTCCATATGAAGATAGACTGTAGGAACTGGCAGAAGAAAAGACTTCTGGGGAAGAGGGAGAACATTATAGCTCTTTTCCAATATCTGAAGGGTTGTCACATGGAAGAGGGCTTGTTGGGCTCAACCTTAGAGAATAAAAGTAAGATCAATGAATAGAATTAACAAAGAGAAAATTTAAATTTGGTATGATTATAAAGGAATTGATCTTTCATAGATAAAGGGCTAGATAACAAGGTGTTAAACCACCTATAAGAATGTTACCATTGTCTGCTGATTCCCTTATGAGGTACAGTGAGTGAACTGTAAAGCAAACAAAAATGATAAGATGAAGAATGAGAGGTCAGACCTACAAGGTGGCCCTTGAAAGTCATTTGATGAATCCAGGGGAGAGAACTAAAGAAAAGCTTCGTGGAGATGGGAAAATAGAAGCAGAAGCAGAAACAGCCACGACAAAAACAGGAGCCAGGATTCTCAGATCGAGGCTGTTTAAGGCGTTCAAGCACAAGGAGTGTTTGGACAGATACAGTATTACTACTGAAACCATGCCTTGACTATGAACCTCATGGTGGTAATCTTGGATCTCCTTTCTCCCCTTGAGATGTCTCATAGAAGGCTGAAATCCTTCCTTGTGGGCATAGGAAAGGTCTGCCTACCTTTCTTTGTTTTAGACATTTACTTTGATTTTATAAGGAATATTAACTATAGGTCTTTACTAGTCTGAGTGTACTTATTGGAAGTGAACTTGGGATGAGATAACTGGAGAGGGAACATATTCGAAGGTGAAAGAGATCTAATACCAAGGTATTTCGCAAGAGTACTCTCTCTGGATGGGGACTTGGAGCTAGAAAAAAAAATACAGATCCTTTGATAGAAGTTAAAGTAGGAAAGGAGGGAAACTTTTAAGCAATGAGTCAGCAGTGGGGTGGGAGAAGGGGCAGATAGGAGTGAAGAAACAATCTTGTTACCTATCCCCACCCCTCTGCTGCAAGTCAGGGGTGGGAGGGGGAGTTGTCCAGAGATATTTTTTCCCTGTTTTTGTTTTCCTTTGCTTATAAAATTTAAACACTGCTTTAATTCTTCCTTCCTGCTTAAGCAGAATTTTCCAGCGTTATTGCTACATTGGTATTTTCTTTTCTTCTCTTGTGTGTAGCTGCCTCCCTTATACCTTCTCTGCATTACTGTATTACATTTATGTATGAAAGGCTACATTTAACACTGAGTAGGTTTGTTACTGATCACTGTGCAAATAAAATGCTATTACTGTTTTACTTTTGATTTGCACTACTCTTATTCAGTATCATTTGCTTAGAGCACCACGTTATAGTATGATTGTGGTATATATATGCCTATGTGGATAGCTCATTTTCATAATGCTGGCAGTTAAGTATTGTCATTATGGATACATACTTTTAAAATATGAGTATTCTTTGTGAAATGTATTTTGTTTAATGAACATCAATATCTTTGTCGGATGACTGATATTTGCAACAGACTCTTTATGAAGATGAGGATGTTACAAAAATACTGAAGGACATAGTAAAAGAGTTAGGGATTCTGATTCTAGTTTCTAATGCAGAATGGTCAGGAGAATTCACTAAGGATATGTTTTGTGAATTGCTAGATCCATTCAACCATTCAAATTGATGACAAAATCCATGTAAGGGACAACCTTCTTAGAAACTGGCTTGCAGAATTCTGTCTAAAGTGGAGAAGTTGTGTTTTATTTTTTAAATGTAACATTAATGAGTAAAGAGAAAGACAGCACAGCAGTTCAGGTATGATAGAAATCTTTCTTAAAGGCACCCTTTATAGAAGAAACTGAGGTGAGATTTTCATCCTTAGAAACAGACATCTAGTCTGTAGGTCAAGCTAATTCCATAATTCTCCATGGCAAAAATTAAAGTTCTGTCTATTCAGAGTTCTTCTAAGCCAGGAGTGGAGAACCTGTGGCCTTGAAGTCACATGTGGCCCTCTAGCTTCTCAAGTGTAATCCTTTGACCAAATCTAAACTTCACAGATTAATAAAAGGATTTGTTCTGTAAAACTTGAACTCAATCAAAAGGCCACACCCATGGACCTAGGAGATCAAATGTGGCCTGGAGGCCTCAGGTTCCCCATTCCTGCTCTAAGCCATAAAGAGGAGCCCCTCTTAGGAGGGCCACAGCTAGGTCCTCTGCAGCAGAGATAAGTTACTTGGGTGTAAGGCATGGACATATCCTCCTAGGTGACTCAGGGATGTTTAGGAACATATCTGAGACTTCATCACAGCAGTAAAAAGGAACTTCCTCAGGAACATCCCCTTGTTCTGCTAGAGAAGGTTCACTAAAGGTCCACTGCAAATGTGCAACAGAACTTTGACAAAGCTATCAGGCAAATTTGATTTCAGATATATCACTAAGACTTGTGAGATAAAACTCATGACTGGATTATGGCTCTTGAGGAAGATAGTTATTCAAAATAAATAGAATATATAAAAGGAGATGGATATAACATTGTATATTAAAAAAACTATATTCTTGTGGGAAAATTCAGGAATCAGAGTGGAGAAGCGTGATGGAGAGCATCTGGTTAAAGGTCAAAGGAGAGAGGAAAAAGGGAATGATTTTATCATTGGAGTATGCTATAGACCACCTGGACAGGAAAAGAAAAATAGATAAGGATATAGAAAACAGATCACAACTCGGCACAGAGGCATAATGTTGCAGTGATGAGTAGTAGTAGGAGATTCTAGAGTTCTCTCTCTATGCCCAAAGCAAGGCAGCTAAGACTTCCTTTAGTGATGCTTACTAATTGGAGCTGGCAGCTGGGGTGGAAATGATGGGAACTTGGGGAGGAAAGGGACTGAACTATCCAAAAATTTGTGATATAGGCAAGGAAATCTGGGCGTAGTTGAACGTATACCCTAGATTCTGGGAAAGTTGATTTCGGAGTGTTCAGAGGAAAGATAGGGAGGATCAGTTGATTAAATATGAGCTGTCCATCCAGGCTTTGAAAATAGGAGGTATGATGGAGATGCCAGACACAGGAAATCCTGTTTGGAAGGGGCAGCCCTGAGGAATCCATTATGATCCAGGACATTTCTAGAATTTGAAGGTTATTATTGCAAGTTTGTTAAGAATGATGCTAAATGACTGGATGACCCTACTCACGCCTGTATGATCAAAAAGAACCAGAAGTAAAAAGACAAAAAAGGATTTGTTTTTTGAAATTGATGGCCAGACAGATGTGAAAAAGCTATCAACTGCCTTACCATGTACTAGTATTACCTTGAACAGACCTCAAAAAAAGTCTTTTTGTGATGCATAAAGATACCAAGTGTGGAGAATCTAGAAGTTCTTACCAAGAGAATGATGGTCACCAGAAACCAGTTGCATTTGCTAGCAGAGGTCTGAATGACAGTGAAATTCATTATCTTATGCACAAGCTAGAGTTCTTGGTTTTGAAGCAGATGATCACTGAGAATTTCAAAGATTACTTATATGGAGCTAACATATTCTGACCAGTGCTAAGTTAGCTATGGCTTGCCAGAAATGAGGAGAAATACTATCCAGCAATAAATTCAGCATATGTTACTGACCAGGGAAGACTAATATGGACACAGATGTTCTTTCCTAAAGGCCATGTGATACCTAAACTATTGTAATTACCCTAAGGAAGGAATGACCTTATGTGTCACCCATGGAGCTGAGTTACTGGCAAATAGCAGAATGTCTAAGAAATAGGGACTCCTTTCAGATTGCATGCTAATAGTACGTATGTGCTTTGTTTCATTGAATCTTGCTTCTCAGTCTGAGTTGTCTATGGATGATTACTATTGAAAGCAGATTGCTGATAAGAGATCATGAGGAGTGATATCACAAGGCAAAGAACAAGAAAGTGAGGTTTGAGTCTCCTAAAGAGACCCTATTTTTGAGATAGTGGCAGAAGTTAGAGCTGTGCAATAGAATGCTGCCCCAGATTGTTTCTGATCTTCCAGATGAAAGTAGCTGATGCTACCTGGAGCACATTGGATTATAGTTTGCCCCCAGGTATAGAGAAGTAGACTTGACTCTTGTCTATGGTACTACCAATCTGGGGTCCCACTGGTCTGATCAGAGAGATCCCCTAGGGCCTGTTATTTCAGGTGGGCCTCAGTCATGCTTCACTGTACTCTCCCACCATGTTTTCACTAGCTGTCCTCATACTACACATATGCCCTGCCACATCCCTTTCCAGTTCTGGAATCATAATCAAATCAAAACTGCCAATACTTCTGGAAATGATGTGTCTACTTCCCTATGATTTTACTTACCAATGCAGTAACTTTCCAAACTAAAATAACCATCTCCGACTGTTACTCCTGTATATGTCTTGCCTCTTAGAATATAAACTCCTTGAGAGCAGAAACTGTTTTTGCTTTGGTGTTTATATCCCCAGTGCTTAGCATAATGTTTGGCACATAGTAAGTTCTTAATAAGTGATTTTTTTTATTTTACTTGGCATCAGAAAGATCTTGACTCTGGAATTCCCCTTCAGGTTCTTGCAGGTTATGTGGCAAATTTCTTAACTTTTCAGCCTCAGTTTGCTAATCTGTAAAATGAAACTAATAATTCTTGGAGTATTTACAGGACTACTGTGAGGATCAAATGCCTATTATTAAAATTTCCCCCCACTAGAGCTCTTCAGACAAAGAAAGCTGGATGATCACTTACTTATTGTCCATGTTGTAAATGGGATTTTTTTTTAAAAATGTTGATTAGATCAGGTAGTCTTCCAACTTGGAAATTCTGTGATTTCATGGTGGCATCATTTCTTTGTAGTTCAAAATTGTCTTATGCAATATTTGAGGTTATTTTTGTTCTGCAAAGGCTTGGAAAATTTTACTTTAAGTCTTCCTCATTCAGATGCTTTTTTAAGGAACAAGTCATAAATTACCCAGTTTTGTCTTTTGCTAGATGACGTAGTGGATAGTGTTAGGCCTGGGATCAGAAAGGCTTGCTGACTTCAGGTATGGCCTCAGCCACTTATTAGCTGTGTGACACTGAGCAAGTTACTTAACCCTATTTGCCTCAGTTACCTTATCTGTAAAATGAGATACAATTCTGGTGCCAAGAAAACCCCAAGTAAGGTCACGAAGAGTCAGACATGACTAAAATGAATGAACAACAAAAACTCTGTTGCAATTGATAGCTTTAAGTTAGAAAGTATCCTGCTTTGTCAGTTTGGGTATTTCACATTTTTGTAGGTATTTACTAAGTTGTTTCAGTTTCATCAGTGTATTCACTTCAAGGTATGTAATCTCAGATCATTTCATTTTCATTCATTGGGATTTTTTCCTTTCTCATTTCTAATTTTGATAATTTCAAGTTAGTCTTTTAAAAATTTAATATAGATTCAGTCTTGTCCTACAGGAAAATAGGAGAAGGAGATAAGAGAAGGGAAGGGCTGATAGAAGGGAGGAGGAAGGGAAAAGGGGTCATCAGAATGTATGGTGTCTTGGGGTGGGGGGAAGGGACAGATGGGGAGAAAATTTAGAACTCAAAATCTTGTAGAAGTGAATGTTGAAAACTAAAACTAAAAATAAATCTAAAAGGAAAAAAATTTACTATAGATGCAACTCATGCTTTCTTTTTCTCTCCTGTAACATAAGCTCTCGTATTATAAATTTAATTGTGAAAATGACTTTGAGTTCTATAGAAGTTGATGTGTGGTATCTGTATTATCATTGTCTTCAAGGTTCTCTCCCGTGAACCCTCATTCTCTCTTTCCTCTTTTTTCCCTACATCTAGTTACTGGATGGTTCTTTGTGGTCTAACCTTTTGAAAGTCTCTCAGATTCACCTTATCTGCTTCATTCTCACTTTCATGCCTTAGTCCACAGTTCAGTCCTTTGCACCTGGATTGTAGCTGTATCCTAACTGATTTTCCTGTATTTTCCCTTTTCTTCTTGATATGCTGCCAACAAACTAATCTTACCAGAACACTGCTCTTATTAGCTCAGTCTTCCTTCCCTTTTCTGTCTTTTATTGCTTACCCACACTTGCATACATGATCAAGTTCAAACTATTCAATCTAGAGTTCAAAGCCCTACACTATCATTCCAGCCCCACTCTTCCTCAACACAAAATCTGTTCCAGGTAAATTAGTCTATTCACTGGTAATTCAATTCAACAGCAAAAATCAGTTAAGTACCCATGATGTGCAAACCTTATGGGAATAGTGGAACATGTACCTTAAATTTTGGCTTCAATGGACAAGTGCCAGCTTTGGAGTAGAGGACTTAAGCAAACTGTGGCCATCTGACACTGCAAACAAGTTACTTACCCTCTCCATTATAAAACGTGGACTTTAGACTTGATGACCTCAGAGTATTCTTCCATTTCTAAATGCATCTAAAGTCCTTTGTGAAGGATTCTGGGAGACCAAAAGGTAAATTGGGCACTTCTAGACCTTAGAGTCTGGCAATTAGGGATACCAGCACACACACAACTCCTGATAATTCAGACAAGAATGTGATCAATGCATATGAGAGGACTTATACCTTGTGGTTTTTGATCTCTGTGCTTTGGATTATGGCATTCTTCTTCCCTAGGAGGTTCTCTCCTTCCCTCTCTGAAAGCTACCCAACTCAAAGCTATGACAAAGCACCGCTCCCGGCTCTCTCTTGTCTCCTGGATGCTTCTGCAGTTTCTTCCTCATCTCCTCATTGAGCATGCCAAGCTGCTGCTTTGTCAGTTAAATCTTCATGTGTCCTCCTGTTGTATTGCAGTTCTAAAAGAACTGGACCATACTGAATGTACCTCTTTTAGTGCCCAGAGCAGTACTTTTTCACAAGTGCTTAATATATCTCTGAGTTTTTTGATTGAATGAAACCCTTCCCAAGTTCCTGGCTTTAAAAATGGATGGTGGGAGACTCTGGAAGTTTTTTGATCCTCAAAAGAAAAGTAGCACAGATTTTATCCTTACTGTAATAGGGCTTCAGATACCTAGAAGTTTAGGCAAGATCCTGAAAAAAAATCACAAGTAAGCCTCTGAATGACTTAGAGGGACATTTCCTCTTCAGACAGGACTGAGGATGATAGAGCAGCCTAATATTTTACTCTAGGCACTTACCCTCAGTACTAGAGACCATCTTAAGAATCTCTCTCTTTATATGCAATGAGGATAAGCGTATCCAGAATATCAAGGGAATTAATGAAAAGAAATGCTAAGGAAGGTGGCCTAGACCTACCAGATCTCAAATTGTATTATAAAGCAGCAATCATTAAAATCACTTGGTACTGGCTAAGAAATAGAGGAGTAGACAAGTGGAATATGTTAGATACTCAAGACATAGTAGTCAATGAATATAGAGGTCTGATGTTTGATAAACCGAAGGACCCCAGCTTCTGGGATAAAAACTCAATGTTTGACAAAAATGCTGAGAAAACTGGATAACAGTGTAGTAGAAACTGGGCATAGACCAGTGTCTGATACCATATAGAAGAGTAAAGTCCAAATGGATACATGATCTTGGTATAAAAACTGATACTATAAACAAATTAGGGGAGCAAAGAATAGTGTATTTGTCAGAATGGAGAAATACATGACCAAACAAGAGATAGAGAACATTATGAAGTACAAAATGGATAATTTTGATTACATTAAATTGAAAAGTTTTTACATAAACAAATCCAGTGCAACCACAATTGGGAGGGAAGCAGAAAACTGGGAAAGAGGTTTTGCAAAAAGTATCTATGATAAAGGCCTCATTTCTAACATATATAAAGAACTGAGTCAAATATATAAGAATACAAGTCATTCCCCAATTGACAGTTAAAGGATATGAACAGGAGGTTTTCAGAGGAAGAAATTAAAGCTATCTATTGTCATATGAGTCTAAATCACTGTTGATTAGAGAGATACAAATCAAAACAACTCTGAGGGACCATATCACACTTATCAGATTGGCTAACATGACAAAATAGGAAGATGATAAATGTTGGAGAAGATATAGGAGAGTTGAAACACTAATACATTGTTGGTGGAACTGTGAGCTAATCCAACCATTCTCTAGAGCAATTTGAAACTATGCTCAAAGGGCTACAAAAATGTGCATACCCTTGGACCCAGCACTTCTAGGATTATCCCCAAGAGATCATAAAAATGGGAAAGGGTCCCATGTGTACAAAAATATTTATAGCACCTCTCTTTGTGGTGTCCAAAAACTGAAAATCAAGGGGATGCCCATCAATTGGGCAATGGCTGAACAAGTTGTGGTATAAGAATGTAATGGAATACTATTGTGCTATGAGAAACAATGAACAGAGAGGCCTGGAAAGACTTATATGAACTGATGCTGAGTGAAAGGAGCAGAACCACGAGATCTTTGTACAGAGTAACAACCACAGTGTATGAGGAATTTTTCTTGTAGACTTAGCCCTTCACAGCAATGCAAGGACCAAAAATATTCCCAATGGACTCGAGGTAAAATGACATCCACATCCAGAGAAAGAACTATGAAATTAGAAAGCAGAATGAAGCAGAATATTTTCTCTTGTGTTTTGTTTTGTTTGAGTTTTTTATGGTTTTTCCCATTCATTTTAATTGACTAATGTGAAAATGTATTTAATAAGAATGTATGTATAGAACCCATGTAAGATTGCATGCCTTCTCAGGGAGGGAGGAGAAAATCCAAGACTTATGAAAGTGACTGTAGAAAACAGAAAACAAACAAATTTTAAAAAAATAAAAGAAAAATAAAAAACATAAAAAATTTTAAAAAATCTCTCCCTTTCTTTCTTTTCAGGAGCCAACAATAAGTGAGCTGTCTGAGAATGAGTTATTGAATAAGAAGCTGATTTTTCCCAACTTAAGGTCAGTAACATGGGGGGAACAGTTTCATGGTCAGGACTCCTGAATCCTTTCCCTTCTCCTACACCATTAGAATTTTCTACCAAATTCATTTACTATTCCAGGGAATTTGCAGGGAATTCTAGTCTTGTAGAAGAAAACCAGCAAATACTATTCCAAATTGAATTTTACTTGATTCTATTTGTACTTGATAACTCTGAAGAACTCCATGTAATCTCATAAATTTTGGAAAGGTATGGTTTTTCAAAATTCCCTTTAAAAAACAAACCTCTTTCCAAATACTTACATAGAAGGAAAATGACTCTGTCTCTGAATCCTCACCCATTCCCTCTTTCAGTTTTTCAACAACAGGTTTGGCAAAGTCAACTGAAAATCTTAAAGTGACTGAAATCCATAAGTCTGAAGAACTACTTGGAAGCCCCAAGTCTTCTCCGTCTTCTTCACTTTCACAACCTTTTGAAGTGGGCATCTTAAATGTGGCTTCTCTAGGAGGCAAACCCAGCAGCCATGACCAAGACAAAAATCAGAAGGATGGAGCTACTGACAATTAACAAGGGCACCAAGAAAAGCTCTAGGAAAGAACGAAGAGAAGAGGCACCTCAGAACACCAGCCAGAATTTCTAGATCAAGTCTAGCCAATGAAGTCATTAAACCATTTAGAGAAACTGGAATATGTTTCTGTTGTTCCTCTTTGTTTGTGTTACACAAAATCTCACAGTCTAAAGGGACCTGGGAGGTAATCTAGTCCCATATATACTTGAACAAGAATCTCTTATACAGTATCCCAGGAAGGGGCTCACCTAAAGACCCTCAGGGATAGGGAACTCAGTGTCTACCTCGATAGCCCATTCCACTTTTAAATCATTATCTTTAGGAAGTTTTTCCTGATGTTCATAAACAATCTTCTTCCTACTGACTTCTAGGGTCACAGTATAGAGCACTGGAAAGACATGAGTCTAAGCCTCCACTAGGATACCGACTAGGTATATGACCAGAGGCAAGTCACCCAAGCTCTTTTGAAACTATTTCATTAGTCCTTGGAATCTTTGGGAAGGACCCTTTCACTGAGAATTGGTCCTCATCCATAAAACTGGGATGATGTCTATATTATCAAGTATCACTGTAAGAAAAGCACTTTGTAAATCTTCAAATGCTTTTACATGTGTATTATTAACATTTCATAAAGCAACCTCCTAAATACTTTGTCAGCTATCCTATCTTCTACCCAAGTCTATCTTCATCAAACTAAACCTATCCAGCTCCTTTAACCAATCTTCATATGGCATGACCTTTAGTCCTCTCAATGTCCCTTCTCTGACTGTGCCCCCCCCATATGTCAGTGTGCTTCCTAAATTGTGACATCCAGTACTAAACACAGTCCCACCAGTGCAGAGGACAGTAAATTATTCTAAAAAGTAGACAGTATTATTACTCTTAATGGACATTGGATTAGATTGTTTTGACTGCTGTGTCACAGTATATTGACATCTTCGGATGTTTTACTGTCAATGTAATGGCTTATGCTGTATAACTTATGTTCCACTAGTATAACATAGAAACCAATAGAGCAACATTCTCTCTCTAGAGGAGAGACCAGCTAACTATGGGCCTTTTATACTTAATTGTATGGCCTGTGATCTAAGAAGCATTTTTATTTTTTATAAATAAAGCTTACATTTAAATATTTTACACTTTTAAAAATGTAAGCACCCTTCTTGGCTCAGAGAGATACAAAAACACTCTTCAGGAACTTAGCTCTCAAGCCATAGTTTACTGATCCCTGCTCTAGGGTGCAGTGATTTTAAAAAGAGGTGGAACCTTTTAGCTTGAAGGACATTTATATATTGAAAGAATGGGAATCAAACCAATAAAACATGAACTGAATAGTGGAACAAAACATTGATTTAATAGGCCAACTTAAATTCTCATCTGCTCTCAGATGAACCACTCTGAACCTTTATATTTTCTGAACTGGAATATCAAAGTATTTTCTGACCTGAACCTCAGATGAGCTGATAAAAATATCAGTCAGCAAGTATTTGCTGAATGCTTGCTTGCTGTTGTGCTTAATTCAAATCCCGGGTTTATGCCCTAGCTGCCATGTGCTGACAGCTGCACCCTTAAAGGGATCACATACAAAACATTTACGGAGCCAATGCTAGGTTTGCAGAATCTCTAGAATATTGGGGCTAGCACTTTGATGAAAAGTGAGGTCATTTATACATCACCCTCTCCCAGGCAGTCAATCCACTCCTACCCGAGTGCTTAGATCACCACCACTGAAAGTACTACCACTTATTTCTAGAACTGTAGAGGAAATTTAAAATGTAGTACTTTCTACACATTGAGGCAGTGCTGAACAATCTATCCTGTTCCTTGTAATAGCTTTTAAATTTCATGCAATATTTTTCCTGCTTCATTATAATATTCCAATTTGTTCCTTTCCTCCCAGAGTGCTAGACATTTTTTTTTCAAACAAATGGCATGTGATTTTGAAATTTGGGGCACAACTTTTATTTACAGAAAATTGCAGAATATTAGAATTTGAGAAAGGCCTTAAGTTAGGTTATCTAGCCACCTTATTATACGGATAAAGAAATGGGTCCAGAGAGATATGGAGAGAGGGAGACAGAGGAGAGAGACAGACATACAAAAACAGAGGGATGGAGGGGGAGAGGGAGAAAAAGAGTGGAGAGATCAAGAACTACACTTGAAGCACTGTGCTTAGGGTTGACAACAATACATTGTTATTGTTTAGCTGTTCAGTCTTATCCAACTCTTTGTGATCCCATTGAGATTTTCTTAGCAAAGATACTGGAGTTGTTTGCCATTTTCTTCGCCAGCAGATTAAGGCAAATGGAAGTTAAGTGACTTGCTCAGGATCACACAGCCAGTGAGCATCTGAGGCTGGATTTGAACTCAGGTCTTCCTGACTCTAGGATTCTAGGACTAACATTCTTGTATACTAAGCCACCTAACTGCCTCCAGGGATACAAACACAAAATATTCTCCATGGTTCTGTACCCTCAGGGAACTTACATTCTAATAGCTGAAGGTAAAACATAAGAGAAATCAGGAAATGGATGGAAGAGTCCCTGTGCCTGGTAAAGCTGCAAGAAGGGAACCTTGAATGAAGTAAGTAGGGCCAACGTGCTCAGGACCCAAGGAAGAAGGCATCCAAGGATGAGTTAAGGGAAGCTGCTGAGGAGATGAGGCCCATCAAAGTTGAGCTGGGAGTGTTGGTTATAGAGTGCCTACAAATACTTTGTAATTTGAGTTGGTTATGTGAGACTGTAACAACAAACCACAAACATTAAATCCATACCAGGTGCTTAAAATAGAAGTACAAAGAATGAAACCATTCCTACTTGGAAGGAATAGAGGTTAACAGTTACTTGTATGAGCAGATACAATATAAATACAAAGTGTTTGAGTATAAATACAAAGCAAAATGTGAGGTTGCCTGGGAGGGAGAGCATTAGCATTTCAAGGATCATGAAAAAGATGGTGCTTACCCTGCATCTTGAAGGGAGAGAGAGTGCCTGCAAGTGTGAGGTAGAAGGACTGAGGGAGTTCATTCCAGGCATGTGGCATGGCCAGTACAAATACATGGAGGTAGGAATGTTGTGTGTGTGTGAGGAACAGAAAGTCCAGTTTGGCTGAATCTCAGTGGGAGAGGGGAAGAAAGTAATGGGCAATGATGCTGAAAACATATGTTGGTCGAAGCCTGATTGTGCAGGGTTTTAAAAACTAAACAGTTTATATTTGATCCTAGAGGAAATATCAAACCACTGGAGTTGATTAAGAGAGTCACATGGTCAGATGTGTGCTTAAGGAAAGTTACTTGGTGGGGCTGTGTGTAGTTAGGGACTGAATCAGTGGGAAATTTGAGACAGTGACACTAATAACAACAACTAGCCTTTACATAGCATTTAAGGTTTGCAGATAATATGTGTAAACATGTTATTTCATTTGATCCTCTCAAACAACAACCTTTGAAGTGGATGCTATAATTATCCCCATTTTACAGATGGGGGAAGAGGACTGAGGTTTAAATGACTTGCCCAGCGTCACAGAACTACTAAATGTCTGAGGCTTGATTTGAACTCTAGCCAATCAATCAACCAATGAACAAATCTTCATCACTCCAGGTGCAGCATTCTATCTACTGTGCCAAGTAGCAGCTTTGGTAAAGGAGGATAAGGACCAAGAAAAGGCTATTAGATTTGGCAATTAAGAGATCACTGGTAACTTTGTAAGGAGTATTTTCAATTGAGTGATGAAGTCAGAAGCAGCATGTAAAGCATTGAGGAGAAAAAAGTCAAACAAGGATTTCTTGTGTCTACTTTGTGCCAGTCACTGAGCTAAGCCCTGGGAATACGTTGAAAGGCAGAAGTCAGTCCCTGCCCTCAGGAGCTCACAATCTAATAGGGGAGAGAGAAAACAAACAAATTACATACCACTAAGCTATATACAGGATAACTAAGAAATAGTTAACAGAGAGAAGGCTAAAATTAAGAGGGGCTGGAAAAGACTTCTAGAATAGGGCTTCTTAAACTTTTTCTACTTGTGACCCCTTTTCAGTTTTGGCAGCAGGATTTGTTGGCATTGCATGGTCAGAGGACATGCACAGTACAAAGTGTGCATGCTTTGTGTTCGAAAACAAGGTTGGATGCAATATGGGCAAGCACTCCCAGAAAAACCTCTAATTCATTTCGAGTTTGACTTTGAATTAATTTTTGGTTATTGTGCATTCAGAAACCTTTTACTGATGCCAAGTTTTTCACAACCCCATATGGGTCATGACCCACAGTTTAAGAAGCACTGCATTAGAAAAAAATATTTTAGCTGAGATTTGAAGCTGGGGAAAACCTGTAGGCAGAGAGATGGATGCCAGGCATGAGGGAATAGCCAGAGAAGACATCCAGAGCTGAGAAATGGAGTAACTTGTTCATACAACAGCAAGGAGCCCAGTGTCACTGGACTGAAGAATATGTAGTGTGGAGTAAGGTGTAAGAAGACTGGAAAGGTAGGAGAGGGCACGTATGATAAACTTTGAATGATAAACAGAGAATTTTGTATTTGATCTTGGAGGTAATAAGGAATCACTGGAGTTTATTGAGTAGAGAGTGGGACCTGAGCTTTAGGAAAATCACTTTGGTGGCTGAACGGAAGACGGGTAGGAGTGGGGAGAAACTTGAGGCAGAAGAATTGAGTGTAATACAGGTTTTTCAAGGAGTTTGGCATAGAAAGGGAGGAGAGATGTAGTAGGGTCTAAGGAAAGTTTTCATGGGTAGGGGATCCTTGGGAGTTTTTGAAAACAGTAGGGAAAGAAACAGGTAAATACTGAGAAATGGAAGGTTACAGAGAGGGGATACAATCTGCTGGAGAAAATGGGGTCAAATATACATCCAGTTCTGCTATAATGTGACATATGCATTTTTTAAAAATCACCATAATATGCAAAATCATGGAACAAAACCCACAAGACTTATGGGGGAACTGAGATTAGAAATAAAACACTCAAAAACTTTATCAGTGACATAAAAACATTTATGAAAATAGAAAAGTTTGATATGTTTAAAAATAATTAGGAAACATTTAATACTATAATAAATAGTGTGTGTGACCTTGGGCTGCTGTTCAGCCTGCACCTTGGTTCCCACTGGACACAGGCTGTCAAAGTCAATGGCTATGGCCCAAGAGAATGGCTTGGAAGGATGAAATTTCAGATGTGAGGGGTCAGCAGAAGATGGAAGGGAGTAGGGATAGAGTTCTGATCAGTCCCTACTGCACCAAAAAATATACAATAAATATGACACTTTGCCTTGAAAAAGAACTGGTTTGCTAGAGGAAGTGAGCATCAGAAAGGTTTTTGTTTGCATATTATTGTGAAGTGACATAGTTTTCTGCGTTCTGTTTTTCATGGATAAAATTGCATATAAGTAAAATTGAAAGCTCAAATTGTTCCCTAATACATCAATTATATTTTAACAAATTTGAATTTTCAAAACAAAGGAGGATGGAAAATGGTATCTAGTGTTTTAAGATGAAGAGAATATGAGAAGATGTTGGAAGCAGCAAAGATGTAGGAGAAGATGACTTTTCAACATATGTCTGATTTCCAGATTGTATCTCTAAAGACTTCAGGGCATTTCCTGTGGAGTGAGATCAGAATCTCTCACTTGATGAAACCAAGATGTCATCTCATCCGAAGACCTCATTTACTCTTGTGCCTTTTCTGGAATATTCTAATCTGTGTAAAATATGCAATTTCCATTTCCTATTTGCTTGGATCATTGGGTTTAGTCAATATTTGCTATTTGTGATAGTCTTTCATGTAGCTCTAGCATTTGGTGAGAAGGAGTCAAGTCAAGAGGTTTGTGCCTGGGGTGTCTTTCCTCTTTTACAGGAGGACACCAGGAAAGCTAGCACTTCAGTAGTTTTTGTTAGAGACGCTTGACACTAATAAGGTATCAAGTAAAATTTATTGCAGCAGAGTTCAGATGAATTGATCAGTCTGGCCAAAGCAGGCCCCTCCCTCTTTTCAGGAAGAGGAAACGCTGAATATAGAAGGAGATGAACTATATAATTTTAGTTCAAGACAGATCCTCCCACCAGGAGAAGGATTGGTCAGTCCTCCATTAGGTCACCATCTTCTCTACATGCCCATTGTGTAACCTCCCTTAGTATGACTTCCCCTCCCAAACATGCTCTATAGGACCCATGATCAGAAATTGGAGGGATAATTTTATGCAGGGTATGTCTGCTTATATGCATGAAGTTCATTAAGCAAGTGCATTGAAGAAAAATCTTCTCCAGATAACTCTAGGTCATTTTTCTTGGTTCCAGCTAGCTGTAGGTTTGGTTCCTTTATCAAAAACTTTGTAATTTTCTGAAGGCTGTCTTTTCATTGGCTAAGTCCACCTGCAGTCTGCTGGCCTTCTTATTATCTAACTTATTCTCAATGACTTCATCAATTAACAATAACTTATTGTGGAAACTTAACTTTTGCTCTCTCATACTTTGGAGCCTAAAAAATAGAACCCCAGACCTGTAAAATTTAGTAGGACATATAGACAATAATTTTATTGCAGTACTCCTCAGTCAGTCAATATGTATTTATTAATTGCCTCTGTCTCAGGGAAGAACAATGCAGCCAACTTCCTGGCCCCTTTTCTTGCTCTCCTCTAAGAGGAAAGAATGGTCTGTCTTGAAGAGGCATATATGCAAGATCCCAGAGCTATCCATGGTCCCGTCCCCTACCCTTGTCTATACATTGAGACATCCCGTGTCAATATATGTGATATATCTTAAGATCCATAGCATGCTTCTTCAGTATAGAACTGTGGATCACCTGCATAGATAATTGAAATGTGAAAAAAGGTTACCAAGAGATCACATGAGAGCAAAAAGGGAGTTGTAAGCCTTTTGTACACAGGGTCCCCGATCCTGGTAAGGACTGTAGCTCCAGCCCCTCTAATGCACCTACCCACGTGATACATAACCAAACTCAGCATCTCTGTTGTTATTTCAATTGCCTCTAAACAGGAGAACCCGGCAAACCTCCAGGGCCGCAGCCCACAGCCGCAGACCCATGCCAGGGGCTTCATTTTAAGGGCTGGTCGTGTGCATGGCACACAGTGGTCTGGTAATAAATGTTTTATGAGTTTATTTTAAGGTTTGAGAAAGCATATGCGTGAGGGCGGGGCGGAGGAAGAAACAAGATGGCAGTAGCGGTCCCGACAATCACAAAGGAAACGGGAGACACGTGTACAGCATCTGGCCGTCCTAGGACCTGGGTCCCACGGCCATCGGCCCACCGGGCCTCCGTAGCTCCGCCCCTTCTCGCAGACGCCAGGCCCCGCCCGACCTCGGCCTAGGGGGCGGAGCCGAGCGTTCAGCCTGCAGCACGTCTGCGCCGCTGCGGGAGCAACTCCGCGATCTCAGCAGCCCCGCCGGCCGGCTTCCGCTTCCGTGTCAGGATCATGGCCGTGGCAAATTCCAGCCCCGTCAACCCCATCGTCTTCTTCGACGTTAGCATCGGTGGCCAGGTGGGACGGGGATGGATCCAGGCAGTGCAGGATGACTGGGGAAAGGGCTGAGGGGGATCGCTGCCCGCCGCTCGGGGAGCGCAGGGGGAGCAGTAGAACCCCGCGAGCCGCATGGCGAAAAAGGGGGCCGAGTCTGAAAAGTGGGCGGCACCATGTGTCCGGAAGGTGGGGGAAGTGGGCGGGACCATGTGTCCGGAAGGTGGGGGAAGTGGGCGGGACCATGTGTCCGGAAGGTGGGGGAAGTGGGCGGGACCATGGGCGGGACCAAGAGACTCGAGGATGGGGGTGGGGCTGGGAGCGGGCGGGACCAAGCGGCTCGGAGATGGGGACAAGGGACAAAGAGAAGGGTCAGCATCCGGGATGGGTCGGACTGACCGGGACCTAGACCCTGGAGCCTGGGCAGAATGAACTGGCAGAGCCCAATATGGAGGTGGGGGAACCATGGGACGGGGCAGTGACTTGGGAGGAAGAAGATGAGATGACGTCACCCACACGCCCTGGCATTGCCCCGCCCTGCAGGAAGTTGGCCGAATGAAGATTGAACTGTTTGCGGACATCGTGCCCAAGACGGCGGAGAATTTCAGGTCCGGGAACTGTCCGCCACCCTCCGTCCCCGATTTCAGTGGGACGGGCAGGGCGTGGGGAGGTGGGGGAGGGAAGGAGACTTGGCCCACGTGTCCTTACCCGTGTCCCTCTAGTCTGTGTCAGCGTCTGTCCGTCCGTCTGTAGCATCTTTCTTCCCTACAGTCTGATTTATTTTGCTGGTATCCTACTTTAGAGCATAAGCCCAGTAGTGGGGTTTCTGGGTTAAAGGGTAACAGCTTTTCTTGCATAATTCCAAGAGAGTTGGGTCAACTCACGGTTTTATTTGAAGTACGTTAGGGATCTTTTCTTCCCTGGCATCCTTATATTTTTCCATATTTGCCAATTGTTATCAATCTAACTTTTGTCTGCATTCTTTTGATCCTTAGTAATTTGGGCAGTTTTTCAGATGACGTGTGGATGACATATATCTTTGAAAACTGGCACATAGTAAGCGCTTAATCAATGTTGTCTTTCCATCTACTTATTTTTATCCCATAATCGCAAGTCTGTTGGAGTCATGGGTATGTGACTTCATAGTCTTAGAGATTTCTCTTAAGATTGTGACTCCAGAGGCTTGATGACTTAATATTAGGAGGTTTGCAGTAATTCTCTATAGATTTTGGATGTTAGATTCTCGTAAGATAGGTTTAATGAAAATATTTTTCTCATGTCTTTTCCTTTTTTCTAGTTGCATTATTTTTGTTTTAATAGTTGAAATTGTAGGTTTTGTTTTATATAAATATAAAAATAAAAAAGAAATATGATATTTTAATATAATTTTATTTGTTTTACATAAAATAAAAATAAAAAATATATAGTTTTATATTTTAAATTTTATAGTTGAAATTGTATGTCTTGTTTTATTGCAGCTGGTTGATTAAAGATTGATTCTTTAATCCACATTTGTGGAAGATGACCTTCCATGGCCCTCTAATTTCTTTTTTTGTGCAACATTTTATATTTAGATTGTTTTTTAGAATCATGTTTTTGACTGGAAAGAAACCTCAGGGACCATATGTTCCCACCCCCTCATTTTGCAGGTGTGCCTTATCTCCAGGGAGGTTTTCTGCCTTTGGTAATAAGTATCTGAGGCAGGATTTGAATGCAGGTCTTCTGACTTGAGAACTAATGATCTTTCCTACCAGACTACTATCCTGTTTTCTCAGTGTTTCTTATCAAATAAAGACGCCAGTAATTTGTGTACTTAGGTTTGTCAGACATTGGATGCTGTGCTGATTTGATTCTAGATTTTGCTAGCTAAGATAATTCATCATTCTAATTTTTTATATTTTCTAGCACCATGTAGTTTTTATGGTTATACTGCTTTGTATAACATAACTTAAGACCAGATTGTACCAAACACCCTTCACTTCTACTTCTTTCCATTTTCCTCGAAGGTGGTGTTTTTTTTTTTGTTTTGTTCTTGAGCTGGGGAGATCATCTGTGTGCTTGTCTGCCTGTCTTTCTGTTCCCAGTATCTGAGGGTAGGGAGGGAAGAGCAGAGTCCCTATTGTTGTGTACCTGTCTCTGATGTTTGTGATTATTTTGTTACTGTCATCTCTGTATATATGGTGGCCTGTAAACAGTGTGAGGTTGTACGTGTACACACGTACACACATGTACACACACGCACACACACCCTCTCTCTGTTGCTAACACCTCCCTGTATGTGTGTCACCATCTGGGAACCTCTGTTTATAGATGGCTGCGCTATTTCTCTTACCCAGCCTCCAGGTCAAGGTTTCTCTTTTCTATCATTTCTCAATATATATGGTTTGGCAGGTAATTTTTTTCTTTCTTTCAGGCAATTCTGCACAGGAGAATTCAGGTTAGTCTAGAAATTGCTTATTTCCCTCAGGCATGGCTTGGGTGGGAGCCTCCTGCCCAAAACTGGAGTCAGTACCCTTGGGAAGCTTCCATCAAGGCCTAGGAAAGCTGCTGGGATTAGGGATGCAGGCACAATTCTTCTCTGTCACTCTTCTCTAAAGATTGACTAAAAAGTCAATCACCCTGTCTTCCTACTTCCCCAGAGGCAATTTGGGAATGGGTCTTTCTCCACCTCAGGGGTGCTTTACAGAGGGCCCTGGGATTGCCTGTGGTCCCTGCATTTCTCGTCTTTCTCCTTGGTTGTAGGAAAGATGGAGTCCCTATCGGATACAAGGGAAGCACTTTTCACAGGTAAGGTTTGGGGCTGCCAGGGACACCTCCCTGTGTGTCATGAGTTACTTTCTCCTTTCTGATCCCTTTGTCCTGTTTTTAGGGTTATAAAAGATTTCATGATCCAAGGAGGAGACTTTGTAAATGTAGGTACTGTGTAATTTTGTCTTGTCTCAGCTTTGCCAGAGTTTTGCTTTACTCCTTCTGTGACTCACTATCTGATTTACTAGAGAAGCGGTTGGAGGGAGGGGTGGTTGAGGCGGGCTCTTTCTGTGCTGCTCACTTCCTTACCAAGTAAGTGAACAGTGCTGAGGACATACAGAATCTGTTTCTCTTACTCAGCTTTAGTTAGTGTTTTAATGCCTGGTAGTCCTCTCAGGCATTTCTCTTTTTCTACAGTAATCCACAGATCCCATGGCATCAAGCCAGATTCCTGGCTCTGCCTTGCTCCCAGGCAGACCTCTCCCTCTCCCTACCTCAGCTCTGCTGTAGAGCAGGATAGAATCAGGTGTGAGGCAAGGTTGAGCAGATGCTTTCCAGAGTCTGGGATTTGTTTGGTTGCCTTCTCTAACCTCAGTTCTGGAGAAGAATGGAATATGTAACTATAGACATGGAGGGGTGTGGGAACTACCGAGGAATTATTGGTGATGAGCTGATTTTTCTCTCCTGCTTATACTAGATATGAGCATGTGTGATGAGAGAGAGGCTAGGGAGCCAGAATGGAGATGATTTTATTGGCTGGGTTTTAACCAGATGCCCATGGAGTTTTAAACCCAAATAGCAATTACATTGCTCTGGCTTTAGTCCAGATGCTGTCATATTCTATTCATTTGTTCATTTATTCTGAGTTGTGTGACAAGCTAAGATAAGACACAGTCACTACCCTGATAGAGCTCACAGTCTGGTGGTAGATATAATTGTCCTACTCACCATGGCCTGACATGCACTAGAAGCATGGCACACCATGTGCTAGCCTGTGTTGTATGTGCATTTGAGTTGAACTTTAAAAGAGGGTACTTCTTGTTTCTGTCAGAGGGGCACACTTCATCCTGGCCTGAGGCCCGTAGTGTCTTTATCCCTAGTAGAGTCTTTAATTCCTGGAGTTCTCACTGCTTCCAGGGCCCAAGCTCCTAACCCAGAGGCTCTATCTCCCCTGCGTCACATGCCCTTGGATCCATCAGATTAGAAGCCTGACTTTGACCCACACAGTTTTTATTTGTGATTCTGTGTGGTTGGCTCTCTGTACTAGGATGGACTGTGTTGGGTAGAATCTGATTGGTCTTTGGAGAACTTCTAAGGTGAAAGCATCCAGTGGATGCCTCTAGTTTTCATCATTCTCCACCCCGCATTGAACCCTGCCTTGTAACAGGGAAGAACAGTTGTGGTCTCTTTATGCAGCTTGACTGTGTATGTAGCATTCCCTACCTGTGATCCTCCACCTCTTTCCTGAGAGCAGGGAGGTGTTAACTTTAGAAATGCTTCCCTTTATATGAAATTTGATGTCCTTCCTTTGAGGTCTTTTCTCTTTTTTCTCTCCCTCCTTAGGGAGATGGCACTGGAGTTGCTAGCATTTACCGGGGACCATTTGCAGATGAAAACTTTAAATTGAGGCACTCAGCTCCAGGTCTGCTTTCTATGGTATGTAGATCCAGTACAGGTGTTGGGTTGTTAAATGCTAATAATCATCTGAGCCCAGATTCGAACTCTGGTCTTCCTGACTCCGGGCCCAGCCCTTAATCCACTGTGCCACTCAGCTGCCTCTGATCCTTGGGAACAAGCTAGCCTGCCACATGGGCAGTTTTGTGTTGTTTGGCCCTGAACTTAAACTCATCTGAGTAAAGTGACCTTGAAAAAGTTGTGACTGAAATCAGTTTTCTTCTTTACTTTCCCATGTGCTTTAAGTTAAAATATGCCATTGGTTCAATTTCTTGGAGTCTCCCAAAGGGAAAGGATGTCCTTGGGCCCAACCCTGCTCACACTGTCCCCAGTGTCAAATTTATAAGAGTTCTGCAGTAGCCAAACACAGGAAAGCAACCTGCCAGCCTTCCTTTTGTGGAATTAGGTGGAGGTTGTCCTGGCATTGCCTCTCTAGATGTCAGGTCCTGGTGATATCAACAGGTACAACCTAAAGATGGTTGTAGACCCTCTCGTTGAGTATAAATAGTGACTACCTAATGAGCACCTGCTGTGGGCCCAGCTCTGCGTCTGAAGCTATGGAGAATAGCAAGTTCATTCCAGGAGGCTAAATGACTTTCCCAGGGTATAGTTAAATGTCTGGGGCAGTATTTGAATTCAGGTCTTCCTTACACCAAGTCCAGTATTCCATCCACTGTACCAACTAGCTGCCTCTAAGGTTAAGGGGGTGGGAATCAGAAAAGGCATCTCAGAAGAGATTTGACCAGGGCTTCAAAGATAAATAGGGAACCTAATCAACAGAGTGGGGAGAAAGACATTTTAGCCCAAGACTTTAGAGCATTGGGAAGTGTGGGACATATACAGTGGACAGTTGGCAAGATGGACTGGAGTGTAGACTATATGAGGGGTGTATTATGAGCTCGGGCAGGTGGTATTGAAGCCAGGTTAGGCTGCTTGAGCTTGGTACCATAGGTGCCAGGGAACTAGTTTGGGGCAGAGAGGTGAAAAGATGAAAAGTAGGTAAGTTATTAGTCTGATGGCAGAGTAAAGGATGGACAGGAGGCAAGGAGAGAGCCCCAGTGGGAAGCAGTTACCACAGGAAAGATGGTAGTGGTGAAGGCCTGAAAGAGGCGGGTGCCAGTGCAAATGGAAAGGAGTGGGCAGAGAAGAGAGTAGAATGGGGAAATAGAATCACTAGGATTTGGTTATTGATTGTGACCTCGTGGGGTGAGGAGGAGGAAAGGATCAAGGATAATCCCATGCTTGAAGCCATGGGAAACCAAGCGTCATTGCCAGAAATAGAGACAGTAAAATCATAAGGACAAGCTGGGTTAGAGGGAAAGATGACAAACTCCATTTTGGACATGTTGGAGTTAACGTGCCAATGGGTACATCCCTTGAGAAATTTCCTTTAAGCAACTGGGTATGGACATCTGCAGCTCAGGAGAGAGTCAGAGCTTACGATCCAGATTGGTAGTCATCTACTGTAGTCCAAAAAGTGAATGAGATTTATCAAGGGGGAGAGTGTAGAGAGAGATGAAAAGAGGGCCAGGACTATAGTCAGTTAACCAAAAAAAGTTTAAAAGTGCTTCCTGTGGGCCAGGGGCTGCATTGGGATAGAGAAGAAGCAAAAAGTAGCCCCTGCCTACAAAGAGCTTATGTTTTAATTCAAGAAGACTTAAATACATCAGTAAATACATAGAAGGGAGCCTTGGAGGGGGAGTCATTGACAGCTGAGGGGAGCGGAGGAGAGCCTGGGAAAAATCACCTGTAGAAGTTGGCTCTTGGCTGTGTTTTGAAGAAAATCAGGGGTCCTAAGATGTTAGGACAGGGCGCATTCTACATGGTTCTGCAGCCAGTGCAAAGACACAAATGAGAGAGCGTATATCCTGTGGGAGGAATAACTTGGAGGCTATTGCTAGATCCTGAAGTGTATCCAGGAGAGGAGAAGAGCAAGAGGAAGGAGGGGATGTGTGCAAAGACTGGAAAGGGGGGAAGAGGCCAGATTGTGAAGGTCTTAAGAACCAACCAGAAGTTGATAGTTGTAGAAGGAGCGTAATTGAGGTTTACTACATAGGTGGATGACTTGGTATGAATTGAGCTTTAGAATATCTCTTTGGCAGCTGAATAGAAAATGGACTGAAGTGTGGAGACCAACCAGCAGTAGTCAGTCTAGGCCTGAGGTACCTGGGAACTGTGGGGCTGGCTGGTGAGTAGAGAGAAGGGGAAGATTTAAAAGTTGTAGAGACAGAAATTATAAGCATCTCAGGAAAAGAAAAAGGAGCCAGACAAACAGAAGGAGTAGTTAGAAGAAAAGGCCTAGAAGCAAGGAGGACTGAAGGGAAGAGGGGATATGCGGAGTAGGTTAGTGGAACAGGGTTGGGACCTGACGTCTGACAAGGCCCTTGAAGGGCCCCTGGATTTGGTGACAAAGGTATCCCTGGTGACCTTTAAGAGGTATTTCAACAGAATTGTGACAGAGGAAACCAGTCTGCAAGTGGTTGAAGGAGAGAGTGGGTGGGGAGGAAGTGAAGTTTCTTAGTCTAAGTAACTATCAAGAAGTTCAGTGGTAAAGAGGAAGAAAAAGATGGAGCAGTTAGTGGCTGCACGTAAAGGGAGGATCAAGAGAAACCTTTGGATTCAGGAGCTCTGTCTGTGAATAAGCTGATGGGAAGGAATAGTTGTAGAGGGAAAGGCTGCTAGAGGAAAGTCCCAGTGGAGACAAGAAGCAAGACTGAGGACTTCGGTATCATCCAGAGCCGTGAGCAGGAAGAGAGAGAATGAGTGATGAGGCAGGGAGTTCTGAGGAGTGGGAGAGGGAAGCTGAGAGGCCTCAGTGTATTAACAAAGTAAAAGTATGGCATGAAGCATAAAGAAGAAGCAGAATGTATGGCGTCTGCCCTCTAGGAGCATCCAGGCTGGTGGAGACATCAGTAACTCACTGGAGTTTCCCTTTCTTGGCCTTGGCTCCACATCCTTCTAGGACGGAGGCAGCCCTGTTCTCCCTTTGCTTCTCACTGCCCCTTTCCTTAATTTAAATCAGGCAAACAGCGGCCCCAGCACCAATGGTTGCCAGTTCTTCATCACCTGCTCCAAGTGTGACTGGCTGGATGGGAAGCATGTGGTGTTTGGTGAGTTCAGCTGCTGACTGGCTTGGGCTCTTCCTGGAGCTGTCCATCTGCCTCATGCTCTGTTGATGGGCTGTCTCCATCTCCAGGTCCGGAAGGGGCCTGAAGTGCAGACTTTGTTCTGTTCTGGACATGGCCCCTCTGCTGTGGAGCCAGCTGCAGAATGGGGGGAGAGACGCAGAGAGAGCACGCAAGAAACATTGTCATTTAGCTCTGATTCTTTCCGCAGGAAAAATAATTGATGGACTTCTAGTGATGAGAAAAATTGAGGTGAGTGCATTTTGGCTTCTTGCCTCGAGGGCACTGACAGCCACCTGTTTTAAAGCTGATCCCAGAGTGCCTCGGTTTCCTCATCTGTAAAAAGGGAAGTTTACATCTTCCCGGTCAAGGCATCCAGTCTACATTGTCTCTCTTAATTCCTCCATTTTCCTCCGAGAAACCTTCAGTGAATGTGAGGGACAGTTGAGTGTCATTAGGACTGGAACCACATTCAGCAGGTGTGGCTCACTTGGACTGTGCTTCCTTTCCCTAGAATGTTCCCACCGGACCCAACAACAAGCCCAAGCTCCCTGTGGTCATCTCCCAGTGCGGGGAGATGTAATGGAGACCAGTGCTGAATCAGGTAAATAGCAATTTTTTTTCCACCTTAGCCAGGCTGAACCAAGAGAGTTGAATACCCCCCACCCCCATGGAGCTCCAAAGCCCCAGGAGGTAAACTGGAAACCACTACACGCACAAGAATCAATGAGACTGCCAAGAAGAGAACATAGCGAGAAAACAGCGTTTCTGCCTTTAGTGCTGTGGTCTCTTAGGAGAGAGAAGCCAAGGCTTCCTGAGACTCTCCTTTGACCCAGTCTTTGAAATGATAATGACAGTAGCTGACTTCTATATAACGTTTTCAGATTGAGAAATGCATTAACTTATCTGGGTGTTAGAACAGCTCTGAGAGGTACAGGAATTGAACTTGTATGGAATATAATAACTAGCATTTGTATAGTGTTTTAAGGTTTGTAAAGCGCTTTACAAATAACAGTAATTACTAAACCAACATTTATTTAGCTCTTAATCTGTGTCAGACACTGTGGTAAAGAAAGCTTTACAGATATTATCTCATTGGATCTTCACAACAACCCTTCGAGGCGGTGCTGTTATCTGCATTTTAACAAATGAGGAAAGTGAGGCAGATAGTCTTTAGGGCTCAGAGTGACACATCTACTAAGTGAGGCCGCATATGAACTCAGGTTTTCCTGACTTTGTCTGTGGTGCCTCAGCTACCCACATGAGTATGTGAGACCAAGTGGTTACCTTGTAAGTGTCAGAAACAGAATGCAGATCCAGGTTTTCCTGGTTCTGAGTTCATCACTCTTTTTTAATATTGTTGTAGTGTTCCCTAGTGCTCTTCCCCCTCCAAGAGAGCTAAAGAAGAAAAGGAATATCCAATCAATAAAAAAATCCACAAAACCGATCAATACATTGAAAGCAGCTGGGTCAGCCAAGCCACAGTTAGGGCGTGACTTGGTGTTCTCCCTGTGCACAGGCACCTTTGTTTTTTTTTTTCATCTTTGGCTAAAATATAGAAAACCAAAGCAATACGAGATGTGTGTGGCTTTTTCTTACTCCACTGTCTCATGTTATTTCATCTCCATCTTCCATATTTCCTTATCATCTTCATTGTTCTTCCCATTTTTGATGTTTTAATCATAGTCTAATATGTGAGTAGATCACAGTATATGTAGTCCTTCTCCAGTTGCTGGAATGCTCAAGGAGAGGTTGCTCCTAGTTTTGGCTGTTTTACAGACTTAGAATTCCTTTCTGATCATTTTTTGTTCCACCTCTCCCTCTGTCTCATATCCCCTAAATCTCTTTGACCTCTAGTGCCCCAGAACCTTGTGTCCTCACCCCTGCATTGCCCCAGTCTCTTCCCAGCTCAGCTCTCCACTCTCTTCTCCTGTCACTAGCTATGACTGGCTGGGCCCCAGCCTTGGATTATTCCCTCATGGGAATAATCTTTGCTCCTATGCTCCTCTACTGAATGGAGCTGGAGAAGATCATGAAATTCAACTGAGACCACTATGAATTGGTTATGGGACCCTCCTCTCTCTAATCAGTCTACTATCCCACTCACCACTGAGGCCATTCCAGACCTTTTCATCTCTTTTGTAGCTCTCCATGGTACCTGCCTTTCCTGAACCTTTTAGCTGAGAACCTTGCCTCATAATTCACAAAAAAATTGAAGTCCTTCACCCACCACTCTTCTCCCTTGCATCGCATCTCAGAGTTCTTCTCTCACTCTTTTCCTTCTTCACCATTTGTGCACGAAGAGGCTTTTCTCTTTGCCAAGGAAAACATGTCTATGTGCATCCTTGATCTAATTCTGGCCTGTCTTTTCCAACAGATGGTCCACTCTAGCACCCCCAGTCTTTCACTGATCTTCCCTGTCTGTTGCCTACAAACACACCCGTGTCTCCCTCATCGTTAACACTCCCCAGCCTTCCATCCTCACTATCTCCTTATGTTTCTTCTCCCTCTGATGGCTAAAGTCCTTAAAAAGGCTAACTACAATTGATGCCTCTCCTTCCTTTCTTCTCACTGTCTTCTGCAGTCTGACTTCCAACCTCATAATTCTGCCAAATTTCCAGTAGCCTTTTCTCAATCCTCATCCCTTTTTGACCTCTCTGCAGCCTTTGACACTGTCACTTTCTCCTTGAAACTCTTTTCCTTTTAGATTTTCCTGACAATGCTCTCTCCTGGTTCTTCTCCTACCTGTCTGACCATTTCTCAGACTGAATCTTCAGTCAAGTCGTGGCCAGTAGCCATGAATGTTCTCCAAGGATCTGAATGAGGATTTCTTCTTTCTCTAACCTGTCTTGTTTGATAGTATCACCTCCCTTGGATTCATTTGTCATTTCTGTGCAAATGGTTCTCAGATTTGTCTGTTGCTGACATCTCCTTTCTGTTTCCCTTCACCAGCTGATCTGTAGACATCTCATAATCAGAATATCCAAAACAGAAAGCATTATCTCTCCCTCCAAAGTCTCCCTGTACTGTCTAGACCAGCTGCGATCCACGGGCAGTCCAGAACTAGGCAGCAGACCAGATTTGACTTGTGGGCCACAGTCTATTGACCCCTGATGTAGGTAGCCAACATTCCACTAGTTCCTCTAGACCTTACCCAGGCTCACAACTTCAGCATCATTCACAACTTAACCAATATGTTGAATCTGTTACCAAGTCCTACTGTTTCTGCCTTCAGAACCTCTCCCCATTCCTGTTTCTGTCTACTCACAGGTGAAGCCACTGTGTAGGCTGTCTTTGCCTCTTGCCTGAACTGTGCAGTATTTTCTTGTGATTGGCCTCTCCCCACTGTAATCCATCCTCCACAAAAGATCTTTCTAATGTATAGGTTTGACCATTTCACCTCATTTTTTCCCATTATCTCTGAGATCTAATGTAGAATATTAGATTTTGAGGTTTTAAAGACTTTCAGAACCTTCTTGTCTTTTTACATTTTACTGTTCTCCATGTACTCCTAGATCTAGTACCACCAGCCTTCGTGCTGTTGTTTGAATGAGACACTCTGCGCCATGTTGCTAACTGTCCCTCTGGCCTAGGATGCTTCACACCCTCACCTCTACTTCTTGGTTTTACCTGGCTTCAAGATTAGGCTCAGGTTCCATCCCATGGAAGAGAAGTACCCTGGTTACCCCCCTGCCACCCCCATTTGAGTCCTTCCTCTGAGATTTCCTCCCACTTACACTGTTTGTCTCCTGTATATACATAGTTGTTTATATGTGACCCATGAGAGTGTGACCTCCTTGGGGGTAGGGACCATGTTTTTGCCCTTTTTGCATCCCCAGTTCTTAGCACAGTGCCTGCCATACAATAAGCACTTAATACAGTCAGCAGTGAAGAGTTTATTGTGGTGTATGGTTTTAGGTGGGACCCTGAGACCCTTTTCCATCTTGCACATAAATAAGTTTTCCAACGTAATTCATTGACCTAGGTTTTTGCCATTGATTTGTCAGACATTCATAAGTAGAGTCATTGACATTCAGTCATCCATTCAGCTCTATGTCACAGTTCTGTCGGTTTGGTAGTTTTTTTATCCCGTGCTAGTTTTTGTAATTATGTTTTATAACATACTAAAAGTTGGTAGTTAGTTCTTCTCCATAGTTCCTCTTCCCAATCCTGCCCTTGTTTTTCCATATCAATTTTGTTATGGCTTTAATTTATGTAGTAGCCTATGCTATTTTGACTGGTTTTGCATTGTCTATAAGTTAATTTTCAGCTTACTGATGTTTTCATTATATTGCTTTAACCTTGCATAGGGAATTTTATGGGCCCTCCTCCAGATATAGATATACTTGGAATCTGGAATAATTTCCTTTGAAAGAATATTAAGCCCCTGAGGACAGGGACTATTTTTATTTTTGTCATTTTATTTCCCAGAACTTAGCACCGTACCTGGCATATAGTAGGTGTTTAATTAATGCATATGGATTAAGTCCAACCTTATAATAAGAACCAAGTCTTCCTCCCAGTTCTTACTTTCCACTTCCAACTTGTGTATTGACTGTCTGCCATACACATGGTGGTCTGCTTGGCCCCACCATGGTACATACAAAAGTGTAAGCCTCAAAGCTTGGTCCTCAAGTTGTTTCTCGAGTAATTGAGGTCAAAAGATGCACAACATAGGTGAGAGAAGGTGGATCTGCTCTGGAGTCAAAAAGGCCTGGGTTCATGATCTGACTGGGTCTTTGCTCCCTGACCCTGGGCAAGTCCATCAACCTCTCAGAGCATTTCTCCACAAGAGACTTTCCTCCTACACCAATGAAATCACAGATCCAGGTACTTCCTTACCACCAGAAACCCACCTACCCACCGCCCACCCCTCGTAAGTCATTGTACAGGCCTTATATGCCAAATGACCAGTGTTTGGCAGAGATAGGATTATGAGAGTTCAAAGAAGCGAGAGATAACTCCAAGCTGGGGCCAGAGGGAATGAATACTTCATGGGGCTGGGGAGTTGGAGGTGGGTATTAAAAGGGTAGAAGGATTCAGCTAGATTCACAGCAAAAGAGAATGTCATTCCTTGCAGATGGGCCAGCATATACTGTGGTGTACAGGGAGGAAGTCACAAGGCAGAATAAGGGAGCACTGAGTGGAGCAAATGAACTGAATGGGCAAATTCCCAGTGTGCCCCACCTGGTAGAGCTGGATCAGAACCTTGCCATTCTAGCCCAGGATCTCTGAGATGTCCCTTAGTGGGTGTCTGCGCTTCTCTCTCTCTCCTCAGGCAGGCTTCTCTGCCCAACAGGGAATTAAGAAGTGTCCATAAGAAAGCCTTGTCCCTTAAGTTGTTATGACTAATTAGGAGATGCAAACTCTATATATATGTAGCCCAGGTTGGAATAAGGAGACCTGAGGACTAAAGATGAGGTAAATAGGATAGAGTTTTAACCTGTGGAAGCAAATTCTGGGGGAGATCCATTGTAGAAGGATCTGGGTTTGAACTGGATATAGCACTGCTGCTTGTTCCCTATTTGACCACTGCTAGATTCTTTCCCTTCTCTGAACTCTTGAGTAGGGGGTAGACTAGGTGATCTCTAGGATAATCCCTGTTCTCACTTCAGTGTCCCTAGGAAGCTGGAAGAAAAGTCAAGCCAAAGATTAGATTCACAGTCTCAGAAGGATGGATAGCCCCTACTTATCTGACAATACTGTAACAGGGCTTCATGTTTTAGGTAGGGGTTTGGACTAGGTGACCTTGGTCCGGTGTTGCAGGACCTCTGATTTCTCCTAATGCCATAGAAGGGATCATTGTATGAGGAAGAGGGTGGAATTCTTCAGTTTGGTCTAACGTGCACCTGCTGTAGATCTGTTTTCTCAGTCTTTTTCCTCTGACCCCTCTGTAGCCTTTGATGCTGTCCATCACCCTCTTCTCGTGGATATATTCTTTTCACTAGGTTTTCATGACATTCCTCTTACCTGGTTCTCCTACCTGACTGTGCCTTCTTTACTGACTCTTCATCCAAGTCAGTCCTGCTCACTCTACTTTTCTCGAAAGACTCTGTCCTGGGTCCTCCTCTGTTCGAATCCTCTGTGCTATTTTGTTAGGTGGTCTCAGCAGCTCCCTATGCTGATGATTCTCAATTCTCCTTTTCCATCTCTAACCTCTCAAAGACCTGATCAGTGAATGGAGGGCAGGATGCGAAAGACAGTTACACAAACATTGATGGCCCAGAGGGGAGAGAGATAGGTGTCCAAGTCCTGGGAGAGTGGGAGAAATGTGACAAGGAAGAGATATTTGTGTATTCACATGTCTGGGTATTGGGGGGATATCAGGGAAGGCTCCAGAGGGTAAGCTTCACCTTTAATTATCTCAGTAGTCTCATATTCTTTTTCACCCACTGACCTCTCTGCTAGCTTCCTATCTTCATCTTCATCTACCCTTTAGACACTTTGGAAATTATATGTTCAGTAGATGTCTTAAACTCAACAGGTCCAAGACAGAATTCATTATCTTTTCCCCTATACCAGGGGTAGGGAACTTGCAGCCTCAAAGCTATATGTGACCTTCTAGGTCCTTGGGTTTGGCCTTTTGACTGAGTCCAATTTTTACGGAACAAATCCTTTTATTAAGAGGATTTGTTCTGTGACGTTTAGATTCAGCCAAAGAGAACCATGTGTGACCTCGAGGTGGTAGGTTCCCCACTCCTGTCCTAAACTCTCCCTTCCAAACTAACCTATTGCTACAAGAGCACCACCATTCTCAGTCCCTCAGACTTCCAACCTAAGAGTTATCCTGGACTCCTATCTCTCCCAGGCCTCCTCCCCTGCCATATCCAAGTTATTTCCAAGGCTTTTGGATTTCACCTTTGCAACCTTTCTTTGCATATGCATTCTTTTCTCTCCTCTGACACTGCTATCCCTTCTAGTGCAAGCCCTTATGCTAAGACTATTATCACAACTGCTGATGGGTCTGCCTGCTTCCAGTCTCTTCCTCACACTAGGCCATCATCCATTCGGCCACTAACATGATTTTCCTATAACTCAGGTCTGATGATGTCACCTTCATACTCCACAAACTCCAGTGACTCCCTGTCATCTCCAGGATCAAGTACAAAATCCTTGGGTATTCCAAGTCCTTCCTAACCTTGCTCTCCCCCCCATTTATCCAATCTTCTATCTGCATTCCCTGACAAGTATTCTTCAGTCCAGTGACATTGGCCTCCTGACTGTTCCTCAAACAAGATGCTTCATCTCTTAGCTCTGGGCATTTTCTCCATGCCCAGAATGTTCTCCCTCCTCATGTCCACCGACAGCCTCCCCTGCCTTCCTTTGAGCTCCAGCTAAAATCCCAACTGCTACAGGAAGCTTTTCTGAACCTTTCATATTTGTGGCACCTTCTCACTATTTCCCATTTATCCTCAGATGTTGCTTGTTTACTGCTTGTCTTTCCCCATTACATTGTGAACTCCTTGAAGCAGGCCACTATCTCTTGCCTTTCTTTCTATCCCTAGAACTTGGTACAGTGCTTATTTTAATAAGCCCAGGCACTCAATAAATGCTTATTGATGGACCTCAGTTGGGGCATGACGGGACAGGGAAACTTTGGGCAACGTAAGAACTGACATTTCTGTAGGCACTTCACATATATTATCATATCTGAGTGTCACTGTGGCCCTACTAGATTTTACAAGTATTAAGCCCACTTTACAGATAAAGAAACTGAAATTCTATGACTGACCCATGATCCCAGAGTAGTAAGTGTTGAAATGGGTTTGGAACCTCAGTGTACCTGGTGAAAACTTTCAAAAGCAAGTCCCTTCCCTCTTACAGGAATCAGCTTCTTCCTCCATCCAAAGCAAGGCTGCTAGATGATCTCTCAGATACATGTTTTCTCTGTATCTTAGGAGCCTGTGATAGCCTAATTGCTCTCTCTCTTCGTGGGACCTTGACCATTCTTACACTTAGGCTTATCTCCTATTTCAGGCCCATTAAAAAGGCCACACCTGCCAGATTTAACAGGTCTGAGCCCTTGGGCAGCTTACTGAGAGAAGGAATCCCTTATTTTTCCAAGAATGAAAGAGCTCGCCAGAGGCAGAGGAGGTTCTGGTTGCTCTCAGTTGGCATCCGGAGTCGCTAGGAGAACAGAATTAATGCCTGCAGCACCTTGTTTTGAGGTACTGGAAGAACCGGAAGACAAGCAGCCTCTCTGATGATGCTGCCAGTCTGGGCAGATTCCATTTACCTTTCTGCACCTGCCTCCAATTTTTGGAAATAATGTCCAGGTGGATATTGGGCCTGGGGTGGTGGGGGTTTCATGTGAAAATACTGGACCTGAGCACTGGAGGTTGGGCATTTGTTCACCAAATAAATACTTGTTTGTTGGAGGTAGAATTCTAGTGTGAGGATGGGAAGGAAAGTCATCTGACCCTCTCCTTCGTTGTGCAAATGGGTAAACTGAGTCCAGAACTAGGCAATGACTCTTCCATATATTTAATGAGGGACTAGACTTGAATCCAGGTCTCCTGGAGCAGAATATTTATTATACCAAACTGTCCTGCCACATAGTAAGAAGCCCTGAATCAAGGGTCTGCTCCTGGAGGTTTTTCTGGGTGTTCAGGCCAGGCCTCCTAGTTGGGTTAGGATCCAAGAGGGCTTAGCCAGACCTCACTTTGGGCATTATACAGTTCAAAGTCAACAAATATTTTCAAAATTCTGAAGCAAGTGCAGGGATTTGGATCCTGACACAGGCCTAGCCTGTGCCCCAGATCCAGCCAGCCCCACCCAAGAGATTCCCTGCAGTGCAAATAGCAGCCATTACCATGGGCAAGAGTTGTTTGTTCTGCATTTTACAAAGGCTAAAGGGCCACTTTATAGCCCACTTTGCTGGGTTCCAGAATTCAAATTTGAACCTTCAGAGTTATTCCAAAGCAGTTAGAAGTTATGTGGAGGTAAGAAGGAACTGATCCCAGCAATCTGCCTTGATTGAGCAATTGCAGGGTGCATGGCCACCTGGGCTTAGGGAAGGGAAGGGTGGGGCCATTCCTTTCTCTTTTCCTGCCCCTCCCACAGGATCTAACTCTGACTCCAGTGGCTTTTTGCTAGAGTTTGCTGAAGTTTTCGCCCTAAGCCCTGCAAAGTTTTACCCTAATTCAGCTCTGCCTAACCCTAGGATTTCCCTATGGCAGGAGTACTTCCCCCTACTTTCTATTATTTTCCCTACTCAGGCAGGTCATCGAGGTACCTGATAATAGTTGTTAAAAACAGTTTGGGACTCTTAAAAAAGGACTCCCAACAACATGCCTTATCCCATTTGTCATCCACTGCAGATAGTGGGGTCCCCATTTTGCAGATGAAGAAACTAAACTTAGAAAAGTTTGACTTGTCCAGAAGCTCATAGTGACTTAGCACAGGGCCAGGGTTGGGCCTCTTACGATTCCTAAAGTCAGTATCCTTTCTTTTCCACCACTTCATTTAGAACTGGCCAGGTTCATCCCATCTGTTCAGAATTGTTTCCTTGCTTTGGCCTCCACAGAAGTCCGTGTTTCTCTTGTTTTAGGCTCCCCTTGCCCCACTGATGCTTCTGAGAAGATGGGTTGGCCTTCCACCTTGCTTCCTTGGTTACTGCCTGCCTTTGTGATCAAGAGATAGGACCTGTCATGGATTCAGGACCCCAAACCTTTCATTTTTAAATTTGCAACTGTAAATAAAGCTTATGTTTTGGTTGTCTTTTTTTTTTAAACTCTAAGGTGAGCCTCAGTCTGTTCACTCTGGCTAAGCTAGACCTGCTGGGATGACTGTGGTTTCACCTCCTAGCTAGCGTCTTTCTCTTTCCTAGGCAGTGCTGCAGGTAGCTATGGAACATAGCTGAACTGAGGACGGAGACAGCTGGTAGAAATGTGTGTTCCAGGCAGGTGTTCAGTTTTCTTCCATTCCTACTGCTTTTCTCCTGTTTCATCCTTTAGCTAAGGGACTATGAGAATACTAGAGGAAGATTCAAGAGAGGAATTAATTCCAAAGGAATGCAGTAAGCTTAGGGTTTAGGAAGTTGTGTCAAGTCCGCTGTTGTCCTGCAGACAGAATAGGCAATTTCTCTGTATGCCTACCTTTATGACCAAGGGAAAGGGCCAGGGTCTGAGTAAAGAAGCTGCCGGTGATAGTTTGGGAGATCTTAGCCTCAGCAGTCCGCAATAAAACAACCAGATCAAAACCTATGCACTGGGCTCCTGCTGTACTTGGGGTACAGTAACACCAAATTACCAGCAGCTGACAGCGTCAGAGCTAGGGCAGTTAAAAGTTCCCCTATCACCCCGCCTTACACCTGCCCTTCCAGCCGCACAGGGGCAAGGAACCTGCTTCCTTTCTATCCTCCATCCCACCAGTAGCACCAGCTAACCATGCCTCTTGGTCAGTGTTTGGGCTCCTGTTTTCAAAAAGTAGGAGCTAGATTTAAACCAGTAGGCCATTTGTAAATAAATTGGCCTTCAAAGTAATTATTTTGGTGACGTGCGCTTGCTTAGCCCTTCCATCAAGGCTTCTCTTGTTTAAAACCTGTTTGGATCGCCAAGGATTGCCTTGGGGACCAGTTTTTGATCCACACGCAAATCTCTTTATGGACACATCTTGCGCATGAACAAAAAAGCCTTGCCCTGCCACGCCCCCCTCATTCGCCAGTTTTGCTGCCACACAATTAGGGTTGGGGGCTTCAGAAGAAGGTCCACTATTCTATCTACAACACACTGGTGTGGGTGAACCCACGACCCCTAGGGGCAGCGCATTCATCTGCCATTGATTATTAGGAAATAGTCCCCTTCGATCCGCCACTCCCCTTCCACTCTCCTACCATGCTGGGCTAGGCTGAGCAAATCCCGTTCCTCCACGTGACAGCCGAGAGCAAGGCAATCACTTTTCATTTTGGCCACTATCAAAAATTAAGTTCATCGTAGGATTTCTGTCCACGATGTTGATCCCTATATCTGGGCATTTCCCTAATATCATTAAAGGAAAATTGCTGCCTGACGCTTAATAAGAAAGGGTTCAGTGTTTAGCACGACCTCTTGTTCGTATCACAAGATAAACGGCCGAATTAGAAAAAGAAATAAAATCCACAATCGGGGGCCTCTGGTGCCCGCGGCCGGCCATGTGGACCCCGGAGGCGGAGACGGCCAAGGTGTCATTTAGCCAATTTTGCCCCCCCACACCCCATATACACACTTCCGGGGATGGTGGGGCGTGAATCCGAAGCAACTCTCTCCCCTTTACCCTAGTCGATCCCGAGCGCTCCATGCCAGCCCAGTCAACCAACCTCGACCCAGCTCGCCGACCGGAGCGCTCGGGACTAGGCTGGGCTTGCACACCAGGCTCCAGCCACGTTCCCTCTGCCCGCCCTCTCGGGTACTCTATGGTTCAGTAGGGGCTTCACTCTAGTTCTAGTTCCGGTCTCGGTGGCGGCGGCGGCGGAGGCTGGAATTGCTAGTAAGTCGGACAAATTACACTTCCGAGAGCCAATGAGAGCGGGGGAGTGATGCGCCCCTAGCCAATGAGAGCTGGCGCTTCTGGTCAGGCGGCGGATTGATGGCATTTTGAGCCAATGAGCGGAGCGTAAGGCGGGTCGCTCGGAGGGCTTATCCCGCCCGTCCCGCCATTCTCGCTAGTTCGATCGGTAGCGGGAGCGGAGAGCGGACCCCAGAGAGCCCTGAGAGCAGCCCCACCGCCGCCGCCGGCCTAGTCACCATCACACCCCGGGAGGAGCCGCCGCTGCCGCAGCAGGCCCCAGTCACCATCACCGCAACAATGAGCAGCGAGGCCGAGACCCAGCAGCCGCCCGCCGCCCCCCCCGCCGCCCCCGCCCTCAGCACCGCCGATACCAAGCCCGGCATCACCGGCAGCGGCGGAGGGAGCGGCGGTCCCGGCGGCCTCACATCGGCGGCGTCCGCCGGCGGGGACAAGAAGGTCATCGGTGAGGGGCATGGTCCGGGCCCGGGCGAGCCCGGGGCCGGTGGGGGCGGTGGGGGGGGGACCGTTAGCCGAGGGGGGTGCGGCGCGCGGCATGGATTCCGCGCGCTGCCGCCGCCCTCACCTCCTCCCCTTCCTCTCCCTCCCTCTGCGCGCGCCGGCCGAGTGTCCTCGTGCCCAGGGCGCCGCGCCCGCGCGCCGCCTCCCGCGCCCCCTATGGACCCCCGCGCGCCGCCGCCGCGCGCCCACCCGCCCGCCGCCCTCCTCGCGCGCTGGCCGCCGCGTGTGTAACGGTTTCCCGGCCTCGGGCCCTCCCGGGCGGCCACGCGCCCCACGGGCGAGCTGGCCAGCGCCGAGGTGCGGGTCCCCTCCCCTTCCTGCACGCTCTCCCTCCCTTCCGCGTGTAGACCGAGGGCGCGGTGCCCGCCCCTCCCGCCGCCGGCCTCCGCAGGCCGGGCGGGGGCCGGCGCGCGCCTTCCCCTCACGTGCTCGCAGGGCTCCTGCGGCCTTCCCGGCGGCGCCGGGCGCCTCCCCGCCCGCGCCCGGGCCGGCGACACCGCGGAGCCGCGGGCCGGGCGGGGGGCTGGGGGGAGGGGCCGGACCCCGGCGGGCTCTGGACGTTTCTTTTGTAATCTTGGATTCCTTCTTTTTTTCTCCCAGCAACGAAGGTTTTGGGAACAGTAAAATGGTTCAATGTAAGAAACGGCTATGGTTTCATCAACAGGTGAGAGAAAGCTAGAGCAGCTCCGCCCTGCCCCCGCATGCGTCCTGGCCCACGCTTGCCACCCCTGACGCGGCCGGGCCGTGGGTTCGAGTGGTCACTGCCGGGACCCCAGAGCCGCGGCCGGCAGCCTTCGCGCGTGGGTGGCTTTTGGAACTGAGTTCTGTCTGAACACCGACTGTAGCAGTCTGACGTGTTCTCTCTTAGGGTGGTAAGTCGATAGGAGAGGAGGCGGCAAATGAGAGGAGCTTACTTTTTATTGTAGTGCATGGAACAGCGTCTGCACCAGAGAAATCCCACTCCGCTGAAAATGTCAAAACGTCCTGAAAAGCCTTCCTGAAGGAGTCCCTATTGTTCTGGTTCAAATAAGTGTGTGACCATGATAATTTTTTTTTTTTAATAACATAACCCTTGTGAGGATGGTGTTCAGAGACCAAACTGACGTTGCATCCAATTAACCTTTTTGGAAGGGGAGTAGTCTTGGGTTTGTGGTGCAGAAAGGTAGTGAATTATTACGTTTTATAGCAGGGTTCTGCTGTCTATACATAATTTGGGGTAAATCAGATTGAGGCTAACCAAATTTAATATAGGATGTTTTCTTTTTTTAAAAAAACTTTTAGCTTTTCTAGTTTATGTTTGTTTTCCCTGATGTAGTAGTGTACATTGGTGCTCTTGTTCCCTTTCTTTTGTTTGACTCTAGAACCAGCAGTGGGGTGAAATTACTAAGGAAAATGGCGAAATAACTATTTCTTCCAAAACTACAAGTATTAGTCTTCTAATTTTTGCTAAATCTTCAACAACAGTAGAGCTTTTCTGATTCTGCAGCTTGGGGAAATTAGGGGGTGGGCAATAGAGTTTTGATTTGAGGTAATGTATTGTCCACCCAGTATGCAAAGGTGAAGGAATTGACCTATTTAGGGACAGCTAGGTGGCTCCTGGAGGCAGGAAGACAGTTAAAATCTGACCTGACCTTTATAGTTGAGTGACCCTGGACAAGTCACTTGGTCCCTATTGGCCTTGTTTTCCTTATCTGCAAAAGGGAATGATAATAGCATGTGCCTCACAGAGTTAGTATGAGGATGAACTGTGAGGTCATTGTCAGATCCTAACACAGTACTTAATATACCCACATGTATGTGTGTGTATGCATGAATATATATATATATATATATATATATATATATACATATATATATACATATAAAGTCAGCACTACATAAATGTTAGCTATTAATGTTGTTTTATTATTGCTATTAGTGTAGGATATCTCCCTTGAATTTTTTCTAGTAATGGAGGCAGCTGTTATGTAGTAGAAAGGGATTGGATTCAAATGCCATCTGTGCTACTGTGTATACTGTGTATAGTAGCTTGTTTTGGTGGCCGTCCACTTTCTAGGTTTACATTTCTTTATGTCTAAAATGATGGAATTGGATTTGATTTGTAAGATGCCTTCCAGCTCTAAAATCCCGTAACCTATATAAATTGTTTCTCATTCAGTCAATTGAAGTGTCTTTTACAGTTTCTGCTGTAATCAAAGGAAATGTTTTCAAGATAGCTGCAAGTGCTAGTAAAATTGCCATAAAGCCAGTGAAATCTTGGTTTGTTCTTAACTGGTCACTGATAGAAGATATAGATCTGTATGACAGAGTGGGCAAATTAGTGCTTCCCAGGTCCCTCTTCTTGCCCTGGTAGCAAGGATGTATCCAGTGGGACTTGAGACATAATCTTCAAGATGTATACCATCTGGGAATTATTGTGATAAATTCCAGGGGTAAATGCAAGCCATGTGATAGCCTAGAAGAGGAATAGTTCAGTTAACCACAAAATGCAAATAATATACCTAAGACATGTTTTTTGTTCTGAGGGATTTATTCTCTTATTTCATGTGACTAACTTAGCTTTAACTCCTTAAAATTTAGCTCTGAAAGCTAGAATATATCATAATTATAGATGTACCTATATAAGGTTTCTCTAACCAAGAGCACAGTAGCTTCAATGACTTATGTTTTAACCAAACCCCATTGATGTAATATATAGTCTAAGTCCGTTTGCAACATTTTTCCTTAGGGACTCACTATCCCATAGTGCTAGACATTCTCTCTTAGTTTAGTGGGCTCATAGCAAGTGTTAAACTTTGTTTTCCGGCTATCAGGCTTTCCAGGATGTTTTGACATTTTACTTGATTGAAATTTCTGTTTTGTAGATCTTATATGGGTTATTTCTATAACCTATTTCTAAATGCAGTTGGATCCAAAGGGCAGTCTGAGCTAAACTTGAGGTTTCAGTTTTAGGGGCTTTTCTCTGAATCTTTCCTAGTGATATATATCTTCCTGTTTTGCCCTGATCATATTCCTTATATTTCCTCTTAAATCTTTTTGTTGTTGTTGTTAGATAGTTCACCACTTATCAGTGGTTACACTTTTATCAGTGGTTGCAGGATCTAATGTCTCTGGTGCTTTTTTTTTTCCATTGTTGGAAGCAGGATTCCTCAAAATGTGCCAGTGATGGCCCCTGGCTTATCTTTACATGTTTGGATTTTCTCCTTTTTTATGTTTTTCACAGATACTTGATGACTAAAATAATTATTCTTTCTTTGCACTTATTCTAATCCCAAAAGGTTTTTTAGGGGATGGGGAAGAGGTCAGGGTTTTTTGTCCTTTTAACTGCTTCCATAGAATTTAAAACAAAATAAAAAAATCTATGGCACTGGGACAGCTAAGTGAACAGTGAAGTGGATAGCATTGGATCTGGAGTCAGGAGGATCAGTTCAAATCCATTCTCAGACATTTAACTAGTTGTGTGACCCCTGAGCAAGTCACTTAACCATAGTTGTCTCCCAAAAAAACTCAAACCTCTGGCACCTACCTTTCATCTGTCATTATCCATTACAGGAGAACTTTCTATCATAAGTAAAATATCAATTCATCCCTGAAATAAGCCTTTTTCTAATTAGAAACAAGTAGACCAACTTTGAAACCTTCCTTTGAAAATTACTTCCCTGTCCTACAGTTTACTTCTGACTCGTCATTTTTTATTTTCTATTGTACTATCCAACTGACTCCAGCCTAGATAGATGCAAAAGGAGTAAACTATTTCATTGCATTAGAAAACCAAATATAAACCATCTCTTGATCCTTTTATTTGGATTAGTTGGACCTCTTCTACTAATGCCTTCATTTTTCTCCTCAGTTTTTTTTGTTTTCACTACCGTGATGAAATTGTTAATTTTGGAGAGTCAGTCCAAATTTTGGTTTACACTTTTAAGTTTCACAAGTTTATACTAACTAAAAGAGGGAGATAATGGCATTTTCACAGTGGTGGAAAGAACACTGAATCTGGACTCAAGAAGTTGAAATTCTGATTCTTGACACTATCTTTGACTATAAGGAAGATAACCCTGAAGCTCAGGTTCTTCAACTGTAACTATTATATAGACTACCTCTAAGACTTGTACATAAATGCCTTTTAAATCTAAGGCCATAAAAATAGGACTTATTAAGAGCACTGAGCTGGTATTGAGTTCTGGATTCCATTAAAAGGCATTTCAGCTTCTAATTAGCTGTATTCTAAGTCATTTCTGTTCTCTAGACTTTAGCTGTTTAGGATGAGGAGATTGTTTCTCAGGACTGTTGATAATGAGCAAGATGCTTATACATCCAGTTGATAGATCTAAAAAGCTTGATAGGACTTAAATGTTTTAAGCACCTACAGTGTGCCAGTGCATTATGATTACAGAGATGAAAGAACTCTTCCTGCTTTTAACAAACGAGTTCAGTGGGGGAAAGAAAAGTAAACCTTTGAGTGCAACCAGTAATAAAGAACACTTTAAAAAAAATTATTTATTCACTAAAGCTCAGCCCAGGTGATAGTAATGATGGTGAGGAATAAAGTTTGTCAAGTGCTTTAAGTACGTTATCTTATTTGAGCCTCCCAACTTGGTGAGGTATAAAACTTTGTCCATTGTTACCCAGCTGGTAAGTGTCCTTATTCCAAGTCCATTGCTTCCACTTCTGAACTGGCAGTATGCACTAGTAGGAGTCACGGTATTAGCAGCTCCTTTTTCAGTTAGAATTGCATTTGTTAGGGACAAAACATACACAAGGCTTTCATCAACTGTTAAATTGCCAAGTAATCCAGGATATGAGAGCTTAGAGCTTTCAAGTATCAAGCTCTTAGCTTTGTATTCTATTAGTAATAGTAAATTTGTGACTCAGAGGCAATGTGGCATAGTTTCAATTTGAGTCAAAGCTGGATTAAAATCTTACCTCTTCTGCTAATTGTGTGACTATGAATGATCACAAAATGGCCACATAAATGTTGCTATAGTAGATTCATAGATTGTCAGAGGACAGCCCAAATTTGGACTTGACTTAACTGGCATTTGACATGTCTTGGGCATGCCTTCAACTAAGTATAATCATAGATTTGCTGAGAGTCCTCTAATTTGTGGACCAGGTTATTTTATTTTTCCTGGGGATGTGATGGTGTGGCAGGGAACAGAATCACTGCTACCAACTGTCTGTCCTTATGAACTACATGTTTTCTAGTTAACCAGATGTCTTCAAGAAAATTTTGTGATGTAATGGGAAGAACTTTGAACTGAGCCTCTGTTCCTTGTAAATTTCCTCTATAAATGTGAGAACTCGGGGTGCTTTAGTTTACAAAACGTTTACACATATATTACTTCATTTGATTCTACAATAGCCCTATGAAAGTGAGCATGGATCTTTCATAAGGTTCCTCCTACACACAGTTAAGTGTCTATACATTCTTCTTGAGTTGTATAAGCACTTTTGGCCTCAGCATCCCCAGCAAAATATTCAAAGTTGACCAGCTTTTCTGTGGATCTCTTGGTCCCCCACTTTTGCCATAAATGCAGAATTACTTACCATTCATATGAATCTAGCAATTAAACCATTGTTGGGCTTAGATTGACTTATTCTGATAGTACTATTATAGGGTGGGCAGTACTATAGAGTATGCTGGAGAAGAAAGAAGAAGCGAGATAATGTTTCTGTGCCCTATTTATAACTGCTGAACAGTGACACAAAGGGAAGGGAAGGTGAATAAAAATAATAGATAACATAACCCTTACTATGTGCCAGGCACTGTGCTAAGCACTTTACAGTTATCTCATTTGATACAACAGTCCTACAAGGTAGGTGTTATCATCCCTATTTTACAAATGAGGAAGCTGAGGCCAACAGGTTAGCTTTATCCTTGTCCTTTGTCTTTGAAGAGGACCAGTGATATCACAGGTGATGTCTTGCCTTGAATGTGAATTGGATTTAAGTGAGACAGTTGCACAAAGCTGTTACCCTGTTCCAGAGTCATCAAAGTCCAGTGGCAGGACAAGACAACTGGTGATGGCCTGGGATGCATCTTTGATGTCTGACCAAGTTCTAAGCAATCCATGGCGCCTGCTTCAGGTGCCTTTGTGGCTACTGGAACAAGTTGTTTTCATCTTCTCATTCCTTCGGGGAAAGTCTTCACATGCTTTGGGTAGACATCCCTCTAAGTCACCAATAGGTTTGAGGCCTCTGCCTCAGTCTGATTTACCATGTGCTGGGATGGTTACTGAGGTGTGACTGCTGAGCATGCTACAGCTTCTTGGAGCCATAGTTGAAGCTTAGATGCATTAGGTTGACACCAAAGGCAAATGAGCAAGTCCTTCACATCAAAGGTGCTAGTCCTCCCTGAACACACCCTGCACCCCAGTGTCTGAAATTCAGTTTGAACTCAGGGTCTTCCCAGGCCCAGTACTGTATCTACAGTGTGGCCTAGTTGGCCTTACAATGTTTACTAAAACCAAATCCTGTCGGGGAAGGGAACTCTATCCCAAATAGAAACTAGATCTCAATTTTTAGCATCAGGTTAATCTCGGCAGATTGGATTGTTCTGCGGTGCAGTGTACCAGATAGTGTAGAGTTATTGAACTGAGATGTATGATTGTATATAGTGTTCCTCACAGCAGTATATGAAAGGAGGTTATGCATTGGAAATATTAATATGGTTTCTTTCGATAAATGTTCTTAATGTATTTTAAGTCATTAGGTGTATAAGCAACTTTCTAGGACATCTGTGGGAGTATACTTGGCATTTATGCAGGAGTGGTCATGGAACTGGAGTGTAGAAGAGATCATTGTATTGGCCCAGCAAAGACTTTTCTGATCAATCTTTGGCTTCATGGAAGTGGAATTTCAGGAACTCCTCAGTTTATAAAGGGCATTCAGTATCAATTATGATTTTTAGTCATAGAAGAAAGTTTTTTTTTCTTCTATGAATCTGTACCTGACTGATTTTTTTTTAAGGTTGTAGTGCTGGTTTGTCCAAAGTTTGTTATCTCAAAGAGACCAGCCATAGTGATGATCTGACCTATATATCTTTGAAGACTATCTCTTTGTTCCATGTCCAAGGAATAGTCTTTCTTGTTAAATGTGTGTGTATTACTCCTTGTATGAGTTAACCAGAAGATTTTTTTAGCCAAGTTGTCTTGGCGTTTTTCTAACAATTAAGATGCCCTTTATCTGTTTCACGAGCCCTGGATGTTAACACCACTGGTGTTGCACAGTATCAGAAAAGCATTCATGATTGCCCCCTTGAGGAATCTATATGCTTAGATCACTAGACTACCTGTTGTGCCTATGCAGTTTGAAAGAGATTAAACTTCTACCTTCCTAAATCCTCCAAATTTTTCTTTTTCCTTACAGTTTATTTTACAATGGTGTTCTTACTGTAGCTGGCTAATATCAGTGTAGTTTTCCCACTTGTCAAAGGTTATTAATTCTCTAATTGGTCTACTGCTGAATAAATGTTAAGGTGATAGATTACTGTACCTCTCAGAGCCTGGATTAGGAGGGAGTGGTTTCTACACATTATACTACCATGCTATGTGCTCATCCTACCTACCAGTAGTTGGGAAGAATGGGAAAACAGGATAAAGGCATACTATGTAACCAAAATAATCAATGGAAGGGGTATTAGAAGCAAAGCACAGTGGGAAAATGGCTTTACTAAGGAACTGGAGACCTGTCTTTGTTCTGTCATTTTGTGACTTTGTTGCCCTATAGTACAACAGTACAAGGAGCACTGGATTTCAGACTTACCTCTAACACTTGCTATTTTTGTGACCTTTGGCAGGCCATGGTACATCTCTGAGCCTGCTCCCTGCCTCATCTATTTAAGACAAAGATCTAACTTTAGAATCTTCATTATGTAGGTTTGTGAATTTTGGTACCTCATTCAGGTGAGCCCAATTTCTGGCATTGATTTTTGTCTTCATGACCAGCATCATCTATCCAAGTTGTGCAATAACAAAACAAAAAGTGCATGAGCAAATAAGTGCTTCACTTCTCTAAGCCTCAGTGTCGTTAGTTGTAAAATGGGGATCATAACAGCACTTAACTCCCAAGATCAAAGGAGATAATGTTTGTAAAGCCCTTAACATTGAGCCTGGCATATTCATGGTTGGTTTTCTTGCCCTTCTGAGAGCAAAATGTTAAAGCTGAGACCTTTTTGTGAAGGGTGGATGTTAGTTTAAAAGTAATCCCCGGAAGTTGAAAAATGTGTTTTATTACTAGTGGCAGTCCAGAACCATAACTGGGTTTCCAGTCTAGTTTAGTTTGTCAGACAACCTTTTGGGAGGTTAGAAATGGGAAGGATGTTACTACCAGTATGTCTCTGAAGAGGAGCTGTGAAAGCTGATAAAACATTATCTAAGCACCAGTCAAGAACACCTTGAAAACAAGTGTTGTACAATAGGTTTCTGGGTGTGAAATTGTTTAATCAAGGGGTTTCTGGAATCTCTCCCAATTGCCTTTCAGTAGATACAACACAATTGCCCTCAGCTAGGAAGGATTGAGAAAGCCTGCATGCTTGACAAATTATAGCTCAGACACTGTGGTGACAACTTTGCCTGCTACTGATAGCTTAAGTGCCAAGGCTGCACAAAGAATTTTCACTACAAACATTGTGACTTGAAAAGTTTCAGTGGCAGTCAGAGATAATGGAAAGGAAACCACAATATAACCTCTTCAGTCCATTTCAGGTACTTGAGCAAGTTGTTCTCATCTAGCTCTGATCCTTTGTCCTCAAATGTAAAATGTTCATTTAGATGTCACTCTAGGTACATAAATGATACGTGGAGGGTAGGAAATGATGTGGAATAATGGAGGCTCAAGTAGCAATTCATTAAAATTTGATTTGCAAATGGTAAATGTTAGGAAGCTGTTGTAAAAGTTGGTGACATGAGAGTAAATTTATGGTGGTGTGCTCTGTCAGCATTCTTTTAGACAGTTTTACTTTGTTTTGAGAGAATGTACTTTGGAAAATGTCTTTGTCACAGTGAAATTTAGTGATTTAAGAAAGAACCAAAACATTAAACTTTTGAAGCCTCTAAAAATGAATCAATCTAATCTAGATGAGGTGTTTTTGAAATGCATATAGGTATATTAAAACATTTATGTGCTAGTTAATAGGCATCATGAGTAATCTATTGTATTTAAGCAGTTAAGCTTTAACTGCTTGATTTATTGGACATAAGTTACAGAGCTTGATAATAGAGGGTGTCTGTTATGGTGTGTTAATGTAATAAATCTTTAGGAAACTAAGAAAATGAGCAATTACTATAAAATTGTGAGTGCCAAAGTACTTGCACCATTCTCCCATCCCATAACCTGCTTCCCACTTCAGCTTTTTGTGTGTGTGTGTGTGTGTTAATAATGAACAGAGATTACATAGGTGAAGTTGAATTTTTGGCATCCAAATGGATGGTCATCTGCTTGTTCTTAAAGACCCCCTGCTAACATGAAATTCCTCCCCTCTAGCCATTCTTTGGTTGGATTTTGACCAAGTTAAAAGCCATTTACATTTTAGAATTATAGCTAGGGAAATAGTTTTTTTTTCTGTACATGCATTAAGCATATATGTACTAATTTACGTATTATCTGCTGACATTTTAATTCCAAACAGGTTTTCTCTTGTCATTCAGTCAATACAGCATGAAGAATGTAAGTAAACATAATTATCAAGTGAGTGGAATAAGAAAGTACTGTCAATGCTGAGAAACTGATCACTGTTGGGTGGTAGCAAAGATGGTTGTTTTTGTGCTAGACTTTCATAATAAGGAAGTTTTGAAGTGGAGCATTTTGGGTTTAGAGATTCCCAGAATGGTTTAGATTGCTGCTGAGGTCAAAAGGGGCAGGGACAGGATGCATTCATTATTCGTTATTGAGAGAGTCATGAATGGATAGGCTTGCTTTTGAACCTAGAGAGTTGGTAATTGGGTAATGAGATAGAAAAACTAGAAGAGCAGTCTGGGCCAAGCAGTGGAAGGGGGCGGGGGCGGTCCTTGAATAATGTCTAGGTAGTTTAAGTTAACCTGATTGGGAAACTTTGAAAGGTTTTTTAACCACAGGAATGTTGCAATCACAGGAGATTAATTCAGAAGGCAACCTTTAGGAATAGAGGAGACCCTTAGTAGAAATTGGTCAAAGTAGAAGACTGTTGTAATCAAAATCCAGAGGGAAGGTATATGGTGATACTGGACTAGGAGAGTGTTTGTGGGGATAGAGAAGATGAATCTGAGGAAAGTAAGGATCAAAAAGAAACGGTGAGTGAGATTGGGGATGTTGACAGCAACATTTTAGATGGGGTAGTGAAACTATAAATAGGTGGAACAGTTATAATTAGGTGCCAAGGTGTTACACAGACAAGTGTTTGTCCTTGGTTCTCAAAAAGGACCATGACATCAGGAAGGTGGTGTCATGACTTTCAAGTGAATTGAATTTGAGGCAGGACTGTGTAAAGTAACCGGCCTCACTCTCCTCTGGAACCATCTGGGTGTAGTGAAAGACCTTGGCCTTTACAACAGACAACTGTTGAACAGTAAAGAAAGAGGTGATTGTGGGCTAGATTTGTTAAGAGAAGCTTTTTGGAAGATTAGTTAGATTGGAGAACAGAGAAGAAAAGGAAGGACATAAATATTACCTCGTGCTTGTCAACTTTATGTTATGACCATTTGCAGTCATTCTCCGTTAGCCATCATTGTTACATTATCTGAAGTAATTGATAATCTTGTGCATTTATACAGTAACTAATAGGACATTAAAAATCTGTTGTATTGCTTCCAAGTAGCTAAAAACAACTGTGCTTAGTAATAAGCGTGATTGCTTTATTTCACTTAAGGGACTCACTACTAACCTTCAAAGCCACAAGGCAGGGGTTAAAGATCCTCCATTAGCCTCCCTTTTCATGATTTCAATCCTCATAAATTCAAAGCTACTTTATAACTGTACCTCGTCTCTGACCTACAAATTGTAACTTTGGGGAAAATTTTCATGTGTATCTGTTTGCTTGTTCATCTGTCGTGGTGTTAGAGGCCTCTTGTGTTCCATGTGTGCAAAGCATTGAACTTGTGGGGGGCCTAAGAAGAGTCTGTGTAGATCTCTATTCCAACTTTCTGTCAGAAGCAGTGTAATAATTTTTTTGACAGTATCCGTTGAGAGATGATGTTTATTCATTCTTTACTTAGACACTTCCAGTAAAGAGAAGTTTACTATCTTACAAGGCATTCTATTTCATTTGGAGCAGGTATAATTTTTAGGATGTTCTTCATCATACTTAGCTGACTTTTGCCTTCTCCTAATTTTTTCTTTATAACTGCACAGACTTCGTTCTTTTGCCAGATTCTTTTTCAAGTTTGAACTGGGATTAAATGGTCTCTGAAGTCTCTTTAAATTAGAAATTGTGATTTTACTATCAACTCTACTGTAGGCTTTCCGGGGATAGTGCCTCATAGGGTTATATGAGCTATTTAGGTAATAATGAAGGCTAATAATTGAGATACTCCCCTCTTAGTGTATTACTAGCAGAGATTGTGCAAAATTCTGGCCAGAGAACTTCTCCCCCTCTTCATCTCCACATACCCATCTCAGTACTATTCCTTACCTTACTTGGCTCACACTGCTTAGGCACCACTTGTCACTCATATTAAGTATGTTTCTTTTTTATTTCTGCCTTTGCAATAAATTTTTAGCTTTACTAGAATATGCCTGGTTGAGAATCTGCTAGTTAGGTGGGTGACAGCTTGTCAGTGAGTCCTTTATAAATAATGAAAAGTTTGGCTACCAAACTCTTGGGTCAGTTTAAGGTCCTGTAGGGAAATTATCATGTTCACCCTTCGTTGCCAAAAGAAGACCATGCCATCAGAGAAATGATGTCATAGCTTGCATTTGACTTTGTTTTGAGTGAAGGAGGGTTGTGCAGATCACCAGCCTCACTTCTCCTCCAGAACCATCTGATTCCAGTGACCTGATACTCCTGGAGTATCCTGATACCGACTGGAGATGGCCCAGGATGCACTAGGAGACCTTGGGCCCTTTAGGCCAGTCTTTGCAGGTACTCCCTTAGTCTGTTGAGGCAATGCCCAAATTGAATAGGCCTGTTTAAGAAGTAGCCAGGGCATGGCCTCTTTAAAGACATCAGACTGGGAAACGGCAACAGTTACTATTGATAATCACTCTAAAGCTAGGGGGACCCAGGAGCCCTTGCAGGGAAATGATAAAATTACATGAAAGATAAAAGCAGTGTTCCTGATTTTTTAGCTATTGATGGTTCAGTTGTTTTTCAGTTGTCTGACTGTTTTGTTGGCAGAGATGAAGGAATCATTTGCTATTTCTTTCTCCAGCTCATTTTACAGCTGAGGAAAGTGAGGCAAACAGGGTTAAGTGACTTGCCCAAGCTCACACAGCTGGTAAGTGTCTGAGGCCAGATTTTACTTCACAAAGCATTTTCTAGTCTAGTGTAAAAACTGTTCTGTGAATGAGGAAGTTAGGCTACGGAGTTGAAATAACATCCCAGAGCAGGAATGATTTTAGGTCTTCTCCTTCCTTTGGTTCAGTCATGCTGCTTTGATGTTGCCATGAGAAATGGGAAGATAAAAGTCTTTGGTTTGTTTTAAAACACAAGAATATTAAGGAAGGGAGCTCAGCAATCAAGAGAGTTCATGTCCCCAAAAGATTTGATAATAAAACATAAGGCGGGGTGTGTATGTGTGTCTTGTGTTAGATTTAAAAAAAAAAACTTGGCCTTGCAAGTCAGTTTGACTTGTGTTCAAATCCTCCCCTCCTCCTGTAAATAACAGGCAGCTGGAGCAAGTTCCCTAACTTGTCAGCATTGGCTTACTTAGGTCTAACATGGAGAAGCACAGCTATGTACCTTACTGGGAGTTCATTCAACGTATCTGACCTGAGTGGTCATCCAACTTGACATAGTTTTTGGCATCAGTGTTGGAACAATTTGTGTAGTATACATGCATTGAAAAGGCACAGTGGCATTGGAAAGAGCAGTAAGTAGAAAATCAAGAGAATTTGGATTCTTTTGGAGTTGTTATTTTGACCTATGTTCCTCGGTTTCCTAATCCATAAAATTGGGATAATTCTTATTTTGTGTATTTGTAAAGATTCTTTTGTAGAAGAAACTTTTTTTTAAACTAATATGTTTATTTATAATTCAGGGGAGACAACCATTATCTATACTTTATTTGACTGCTTCACTAAACATGATGAGATTCAAAGTCATCATTTGTATCTCCAATTAATCCAAATACCACTTCTTCATAGATGTAATCTCCCCATGTCAGAAGTAATCTTCGAGGGCACAGAGACTGGCTCACTTCATTATAGTACATAATAAATGTTGTCATTCTTTCAAGGATTGAGCTGATGGGACATACCTTGGAGCTAGGTTTTCAGAGCTGCCTCAGCCAATCCTTCTGACTTACCTCTGCAAGTCAAGGTTCTTCATACTGGTTGTAATTTATACCATTTTCATCACATTCCACTTTAAAAGTCAGTTCATCTAATATTCAACCTTTGTGACAGCCATTTTCTGTTGTATTTTGACTTAGTTTTCAAGCAAGTAGGTGAGGCTTGGGTTGTGTTTTATTTTACTGAAAGAGATTATACATTTATTTTGTTTGTGTTGGTACCTTTGGGTGGCTTGATGAAGGAAAGTTAGAAATGCAGGGGAAAGCCAGGCACATATAATGAAGAACCCTGACTGGGTAAGCATGTGAGGTTTCTCCCACAATGTAGGCTCATAAGCCTTACAGGTCTAATCCCTCCTAATGGATTTTACTCTCTCTCACTTGGCTGGGATTTTTCAGAGGAGTTGGCTCCTCTGAGGTTATTGTAATATAATATGATTATATATAAATAATTATATGATTTTTTTCCCTTGGACTTCACTGGTCCTTTTCTAAGCCTGGACTCCTAAATATGGAGGAGGCAATTCTCCACGGAAATAGAAGTGGCAAGTGGCTTCAAAACCCAACTTTTTCATCACAGTGTGTGTCTGACTCATCAAATTGGATTTTGTCTTACAGGAATGACACCAAGGAAGATGTATTTGTACACCAGGTGAGTGATTGTGCAGACATCTACACTTCTGCCTGAAGTGCTATAACCTGAAATCCTGGATTGGTAAATAACCTCCAAACTGACTCCTGCTTCCTTGTTTTCTGAAGTTATAGTAATGTATTTGGTATAAATACATGGGTATTTTGAAGCATGCTTTGTCTTTGCTTTCGTATTTGTATCCCCAGCGCTTAGCACAGTGCTTGGCACATAGTAAATGCTTAATAAATGCTTCCTCATTCATTCATTTTTCATTCAAAATATCATTAGGAAAATCTCTGTGGTAAGAGACATCATATTCTAGTGTAAACTGAAGATGGGGACTTGAAAGAAATAGGATAATATTCCAGAGTCAAGTGTACTTTTTAGTGTTTGAAACCTGAGATAGTTCACTTTAAAATGCATATTTTAATTAATAGACAAATACTAACACAAAAACTTGTGTTAGTATTGAATTAGGTATGGCAATAACTTTTTAAAAGCTTTTTGAAAAGTCCATACATAGGAGGCTATGCAGTTATTGAGTGTGAGTTAGAAAATTAAGAAATTTTTATCACCTAAAGGTAAGTAAAGTGGAAAAGGGGGTAGTGAGATGGACGATAGTTTAATAACTTTCAGATTAGGTAGTCCTATTTAAGAAAGAAAAATTGCATTTAAGGTAGATATAGTCTGCTGAACTTTTTACTCAAGTAACAGTTTTAGGTAAACTAGAAATAGCTTTGGAGTAGAGCAAAGCATCTCAAACTAAAGCATAATGCTATAGTTGTAGTTTGCTGTTGGACTTGAGGCTTCCTAAGGCTTTTCCTGAGGGCTACAGCCACCTGTATAAATCAGCCTTGAAAGACTAGATCTGTGTTTGCATGTGCACACACTGACAGGCAATGGAACTTTACTCTGGATTTTGCAGCTTAGAGCCCAGCAGTCTCTATTGTTGATCTTTCTATCACCTACTCTGCTTAAATCGTTTGATCTTACTCTTGTGTTTATAGCCTATAACCGAGCAAAAACCAAAACACTTAATTATTTCTCTTCTCCTTCCCAACCCCAGGGAATGTGTGAGCCAAAAAGATTAGCAAGCTTTAGAAAAGAATAGTAAGTTTTGTTTAGTTTACTGCTTCCAGAGTAATAAGAATAGAGATCTGTATGTTTAGTTATGGAGTTGGGGAGGAAGAGAAACAGGATGGAGAGGCAAGGTCAATTTCCAACACCTCCAGAAGTATCTTCACAGAATGATAGGATATGAATTCTCAAAGCATCAGGTGTGCCCATGACCAAATGTAAGTACAAAAACATATTCCAAAACCAAATGTCAATAGCTTTTAATCCATATCATTGCTCCTATCCATGACAACAGTCAAGTTGACTGTAAAGATTGAGGGTTTGACTTACTTTAGAACAAAATCTCATTTTCCAGACTTGTAAGCAGTCTTGTTTGAATATAACCTATTCTTGGTTATCTGATTTACTTGCTCCCCCTCCCATTTATAGTCCTTATTTCACCAGTCATTAGCCTTTTTATAATAGTATGTAAATTATGTAAAGGCAGTAGTAAAAACTGGTCTGTTTTGCTACTTGTCAGCTGCTTTGGTGAAAAGAAATTAAGAGGTTGGAACTGTTGACCAAAAGAAGAGCTTGGTGTTATTTGTAGATATGTTATCCATACAACTATTAATCTCCCACAGCTTCAGGTAATGTAGGTAGCTGTATATGAGGGTTAAAATCCCAGGGGATGGTTTAGATGACATGTTATTTGAGCTCTGATTCTATTTCGCTGTCATGATATTCAGTTGTACTGATCACATGTCTGGGGTTTTTTTTTTCCTCTGTCATAGCAGTGTTGATTGTTTTAGCCTTTAATTCTTGACTCCTTTTCTTTTCTGGATCCTAGGTTTTAGGGGTAGGAGTCTGAGATGAACATAGAAACTTTGGCTCTTAAAGGTTGTAGGTAGTAGTTAGGACTTAGACCTTGTCACTCTTCTTACAAAGCCAACCTTATTTACAGGCAACTAAAATGTTTAATTGTATAATGGAGACAAACTACTCACTTTATGGGGGACATATTTTCTTTCCCATGGTTTAACTCCTTAGTGCTACTTACCTAGTTTTGTAGCCTAAGGAATAGAATCCTCATTCACAGTCTTTATATTACTCTGGAATGAGGTGTTAGAAATGCTTCTTAGAATAGGTTTGAATTGCGCATCAAGTGATTATGATGGCCGATAGACTGAAAAGGTTCTAGTAAATTTCGGAGAAGAAAATAACCAAGTTGCCTGATGATATTAAATAATGAGAGGAGTAATTCACTAATGCCAGGCATATCAAACACAGATTTCAACTGACATTTGTGATGGCTTGGGGGGGAATAATGCCAAACTTGGTCAGTTTATAAGTGGATAAACCAGATTTGCCTGTCATCTAAACCAGCCTTAAGTGGGGCTAGCTTCCACTGTTGAGGACAGACATGGGAAGATAGAGAGCACATTATAAACATTGTATAATTGAACTTGATTTGTCGGAAGCAAACACAGTGGTATAGACCTTACCTCTCTCAAAACACTACAGCTATCTTTTGATATAAATTAGGAAAGCTGAGAAGGCAGCATGGCATGGTGGATAGAGAACTGACCTTGGAGTCAGGAAGCCCTGGGTTCAAGTCCTGCCTCTGATACTGTACTAGCTGTGTGACCCGTAGCAAGTCATGTAACTCCTCAGTGCCCCATGTCACTCTAAGACTTAATTTGCAGAGAAAGTCTCTAATTGGTAGAAGGAACTTCTTCACCAGGAACTCATTACAAGATGAAATCACAAGTCTGGTTGAAAAAAAATTTTTTAAATAGTGGTAAGCACTGGGTAAATTAGGGGTAAAACACGTGTAAGATTACAGCATCTTAAGTATAGTCTGTGGATATAGGTCTTTTGTTGTCCCTACCTTCCTAAATTTAATGAACTTCTGGTTTCATTTCAATTCGTCTTTAGGTCAAATGTATATCCAAGTATATTCAACATAATAATTAACTCTGGTACATTTTAAATGAAAAAGCACATTATTCACCCCTGTTAATCTAATTTTGGAATGTGATATTACTAGACTGCCATAAAGAAGAATAACCCCAGGAAGTACCTTCGCAGTGTAGGAGATGGAGAGACTGTGGAGTTTGATGTTGTTGAAGGAGAAAAGGTGAGGATGTTTTCTGTGTAAAGGTTTGACTTCAGTCCAGAAATAATGAGTTTTGATGGTGACTAATGTAGATGGGTCAGATGACCACAAATACAGGTTCATCAAGCTTTATAGCTTCCCTATTGTGTGCTGGCTGCAGTTAGTGTGCAATCTCTTCAGAGCCGTGATGAACTGATACATTTCAGTCACGTGGTGTGTGTATGCACCCCCTGGCCACAGCGAACCTTTTTTTTTGTTTGTTTTCTTAACTGTGAATTTTGTGAATACAGTTATATTTGATTTCCTTTGAATATCACTATCAACTTGTAATGACTTTTATAGGGTGCGGAGGCAGCTAATGTTACAGGCCCTGGTGGTGTTCCAGTTCAAGGCAGTAAATATGCAGCCGACCGTAACCATTACAGACGTTATCCACGTCGTAGGGGTCCTCCACGGAACTACCAGCAGAATTACCAGAATAGTGAGAGTGGGGAAAAGAACGAGGGATCAGAGAGTGCTCCAGAAGGCCAACCCCAACAGCGCCGTCCCTACCGCAGGCGGCGGTTCCCACCTTACTACATGCGGAGACCCTATGGGCGTCGACCACAGTATTCCAACCCTCCTGTGCAGGGAGAAGTAATGGAGGTAATGTTCTGTGAAAGACATTAACTATGAAGAACATACAGAATTGACATGATGTGCCAGTTCCTCTTTTTCCGAGACTTAAGGATTCTTCTTATGCCTACTATCTTTGAGGTGTTGATTCTTTTCTTTAAAAACAGTTTTTTTTCATAATCACTATAAAATGAATGTGTAATAATTTTCCTACTAAAGTTAAGGAAACTAAATTCCGAGAAGATAGGACCTCTTAACAGTTGTTAGTATAATTAGTACATTCATTACCTATGCTGGATTAAAGGTTAGTGATAATGAATAGAGTGGTGGGCTTAGAACCAAGAAGACCTGAGTTCATAACCTTCTTCAGATAGCCACTTAAATTCTGCCTCAGTTTCCTCTTCTATAATATGGGGGACAATAATAGCACCTACTTCCTAGGGTAATGTTAAGGATCAAATGTGATAGTATATAATAAAATACTTGAAAAATTTAAAGTACTATATAAATACTGCCTACTAACTTTAGAGGTCATACTTATAATTCAACTTTTTGTTAAGTGAACTTAGGTACCAAATGATTTGCTTTATACTCTTGCCTCTTTGGAATGATTGAGTTTTAACCTTCCATTACTGGTTTTAGTAGATTTGATATGCTTTTATTTCAGGGTGCTGACAACCAGGGTGCAGGAGAACAAGGTAGACCAGTGAGACAGAATATGTATCGGGGTTACAGACCACGATTCCGCAGGTATGCTCTATGTTGATGTGTCTTCTGTATTGAAATGCTGCCCCAACTATGTACCAGGTCACACTTGTTGGGAACACAGTATTTTCTGCATAAGGCCTTTTCTAAATATGTCCATGGGAAAATTAATCCTTCTTTTTGGTTATTTCACTAGTAACATATTTTCTTTGATCAGATAACAAAGTTAAAATTTCTTTTGTCCTTTGGTTTGTATCAGTCAATGAGCAGGTGTAATTTCCTTCTCCTGAGTCATTTATGTTTAAGGTAAGCTGTACTATTTACCACCTTTTACATTGGTTAAAAACACCATTATATAAACAGGTCGATATTGTTTTACTGGAACAAAACAAAAATGGTAAGATTATTATACTCGAGGTTAGATAAGGGTAATAGGTACATATAGATAGTGGGGGGGGGAAGCCTCTTAACTTACATTCCTTCATTGAGAAGGAGAGGATATAATTTTTAAATATAACAGTTTAGGTGGCAAATAAAGAGGTAGGGTTGATATATTGATAGATGTTTTAAAATGATAATGGAAATCTATAAACTGGCTGGATATGAAGAAGACTCAATGAGGGGCAGGGGGCAGTATTTGTAATGCTCTTAGACAAAGACAAGTATGACATTGCCAAACGTTTTTAGAACTCTTGGGATAGCTAGATATTTATATTCCTTCTCAGTAGGAATTTGGAGGTAATAAAGTAGTGTTAGCAGGGAAGCTTCATGGAGTTAGCTCAGGACTGAGGAAGATAAATTGCAAACCCTAAGTGATTGACACTAGGTGACAAACTGGCTCGTTTAAGTATATGTTGCTGTTCTATTTTTCACCCTATGGGGTACTATAATTTTAAAGCATTGGTTTTAAAAAAATAAAAGTAAATGGTTCTTAAAAAGTTCTAGGCTTTTAAGATCACTTCAAGTAACTAATATTTTCTACATACCCCTTCCACATGGGGTTTTTGTTTGTTTTGGATCACCATGGAGGAAGGGAAGGTTCTTCCTTTTCTTTTCCCCCTACTGCTGTGTATTAAGTTTCCCACTCAAAATGAGCAGTGATCCTTCATTCCCTTGGTCTCTATTTCTAAGACACTTTGAATCAGTCTTCCTTCACTTTTGTATCTTTGGCATCTTGCACATAGCAGGCCCTTAATGTGTGTTAAGCTGAATTGCCTAGGCTAGAGATAGACTGCTTGAAGCAGTTGGAGGTGATGGTTGCTTGACAGCATGGGACCCCAAAACATTGTGCCCATGCAGTGTTGGCAGATTCAGATGGGCTCTCTTTTCTGGAAAGATAAGTTCTCTATTGCACTGTGCAATTTAGGTAGTGTTAGTTTTAAATCTTCACCATGACCATATCATATCTAGCTAGTGTAAACACCAGAATTCTTTGTATCAGCTTGTAAACTTTTAGAGAACCAAGTAAGAATTGCAGTTTATGTACCCCTGTATACATAGCAAGTGCCTTAAAATAAGTAGAAGGTTCTACTTTCACAAATCCTAACAATAATGTTGGGATGGATTATTGAACAAAGCTCTCCCCCAATGGTAACCTTTCATTATCAGTACTAGCCCTAAAGTTCTGTCAGTAAATTCTCCTTGAGTAAGTTTGTTTATTATAGGTTGTTGGCTTTGGGCTGGAAAGCCTTTGATAGTTTAAATGTAGCTATATGATGCTCATGAAAGTGGTTTGTATGAATTTTCCATAAATCCTTCGTCCAACTGAAATGGCAATACCTAATCTCAAGAATCCAAAATGTATATAGTAAAGGGCCCCAGAGGTAAGCCAAAGGGCTCTGATCAGTAGACTAGATGTCTTAAGGCATAACTGTTCAGAAGCCAGGTTATCTGCTATCCCAAACAACATCAGGGGATGACACAGGTACCCTGCTAAAGGCAAGGACATGTAATTGTGTAGTGTATCTTGTCAGCAAGGGAAGAAACAGAAAAACTTGACAACAGAAAAAGCAAAACTGTCTACGGCCATTTATTATGCGAGCAAACCTCACTTCTGAAAACAGCATTCTATTGTAGTACATCCAGTAGTGGAGCTTCATAATGCATGTGTCTGAGTTGGTAATCCGGAAAATTTTCAGTTAGTCAAGATAATTCACTTGTATAGAACAGCTTGTTCTTTGATGTTGGGAAAGTGAAGTGCTGGTATATACTTGCTATCAATGTATTGGTGATTATTGAATATTAATCACTTAATTGTAGAAGAAGAGTGGCAGAGTGGGTGAATAGAAATTTACCCCTGGAGCCTGGGAGATTTGGCTCTTTAAGTACCACCTCTGGCTTATCTGGCTGGTGCCCATCCTCAGTGGTAAGGGGATTTCTTTACTTGAAACTCCTTTCATTGATGAAATCACAAGCCTGGGTCCCAGTCCCCATTTAATCTCTTCCTGTACCACATTTTCTCCCCTTCCCCCCCCCCCAAAAAAAAAGTCCTTAAAATTCTCTGTCATCAGCATTTTTGGTATGTATGCTGTCCTCTGTAGTACTAAGAAATACATGTCCAAGTAAATTTGTATATCACTGTTTTATAGAGATAAGCATAGATAGATATAGGGTCCCTAATATGTTAAGAAATGCTGAATCTTAATCACCATAGCACACTTTCTTACTTCCACCCTTTTCCCATGTTGAGTAACATTGTTAGTACCTCAATTAACAGGTCTCTCTGGATACAGTTGCCCATGCCACTTTGCTTCATTATATTTTGGGTGTAGCCAGGTTACATTAAAGAAGATAACATCTGAGAAGTGGGTAGCTTTGCAGTGGTATTGCCTGGCTTCAAGTTCTTTTCTTGGCACATGCTGTCAGTCAAAACTTTATTAAGTAACCTACTATGTGCCAAGCATTGTGCTGAGTCTTGGGGATACAAAGAAAGGTTTCTTTTTTTTTCCCCAATGTCCCTGCTCCTGAGGACAATGTGCCAGTTACTATACAAAGAAGCTATATATATATAATAAGATAAATTGGTAAAAAATAACAGTGGGAAGGCAGTAGAATTAATAGAAAATGGGATTTTTATCTGGAACTCTGAAGGGTAATGTGTTTCTAATTCAGGGCACATCCTTATCCTCCATGTTGCTAGCAACTCTGTCATACCAGAAACTGAGTGTACCAAAAGTGGCACTAATCTGCATTGTTAAGATGAAATTTCTGTATTGGGAATTCTACTAAACATGAACCCATTTTAAAAAAGAAAACAAAATGAAGCATTCATACCAGAAACTTGAGTGTACCAAAAGTGGCACTAATCTGCATTGTTAAGATGAAATTTCTGTATTGGAAATTCTACTAAATATGAACCCATTTTAAAAAAGAAAACAAAATGAATCATTTTTTAAAGTTACCAACTTCTGTGTTACTGTAAAGATGTTAGAATTAATTTACCTTTAAAATTGGACATTTGTATATTAATAGAGTTGTTTTAAACCTTTAGCATTATTTCACTGAGAATTCTTAAAAACAAAATTCTGTATCATGTCCAGGATAACACTGAGCATTGTAGTAGCAAAAGAAAATCAGACTATTTTCTGAAAAGTGGTACCTATTTATACCATCTTTCTGTCTCATGATGTGTGTATACACACATACATATACATACACATACAGTCTAAAAAGAGCTGCTGATTAGGCAGTGGATTTTACTCTTGCTTGTGTAATGATCTGAGGCCTGGACTTCGGGGTTCTTTTTTGGACTAATTATACCTGAATTTGACTTTTTTTTTCCTTGAATAGATAACGGTCAAGGGCAAAAGTGATAGAACTTTTCATTCGTTTTATAGCAGTTTAAAAGCAATGCATCCTTTGACCTCTGTAATCACTGTGAGAGTTATTTAAGCTCCTTTTTCCCCGCATGGCATGCTAGCTTTTCCTCAGTATGGTGCAGTGGAAAGGGTACTGGGTTGGAGTTAAAAGACTAGGCTCCGTCCTGGCTTTACCATTACCTGTGGAGCACTTGGCCTCTAGGTCTCATTTTTCCTCTTCTGGTAAAATGGAGGCTCTGAGTCTACATGACCTTTTAAGGAACCTTTTAAGCTTAGCTCTAAATGTTGACCCCTATTGGTTCCAAGGAAAATTCAGAGAGAGGAAAAAAAATGAAATTAACCCTTTTAGTTTGCTGCTTGTCAGCAATTTTCAGAATTGAGGGCAACAATGGTTGACTAATGATTAAAATTTGGGTTTGTTTTTTGTATCTCCAGTGGTGCGTATTGACCACACATAAAGTTATTGCCGTGATGTTAACCCATTTAATCTTTTTTTTATTTTCCCAATCCTTTGGAGGGCTTGAATCTGAGCTCTATCTTGTTTCTTTACTGTCTGTATTGTTCCTCAATCTGAATTTTTCTCTCCTTAACAGAAAAAGGGAAGGAAAAAGGAATAAGCATTTACATAGCTTTGTAAATGTATTTAATCCTCACAAGTCCCTGTGAGATATATGCTGTTATTATCCACTTCTGCAGTTGAGAAAACTGAGGCAGACAGCAGCTAAGTGACTTAAACCCGGAATCATACAGCTCTAGTCTGAGGCTGAATTTGAACTCAGGTCTTGTTCAGCAGCTAAGTGACTTAAACCTGGAATCATACAGCTCTAGTCTGAGACTGAATTTGAACTCAGGTCTTGTTGATTCCAGGCTCTGTACTCTGTCCACTGTGCTGCCTAGTTGAAACAAGAAGGTAGTGACTCTTAACACAGAAGTGCTTTCTTTGGGTCAAACCTGCTGAATTTTCCATCAGAACTTTACCCCTGAGAGAATGAGTTAGGGATCAGTACTTAATATTGTGTTGATCTTCTCACTGAAGTACCTTCAATGAAATTAACTTTATTTACCTTGGGGTGAAGGGCAAACAGAATGACTCTGTGATAGCCTTTTTCCTGTTACCCTTGGATATAGAAATAAAACCACTGAGTGAGACAGTTTCCCCTTGCTGACGTTCCCAACAAGCACCCAGATTAATTCTAAGTGGGTATCTCCTTGTTTCCCTAGCCCAGGTGTGATCCCAGATGGCACAGAAATTGCTCCATACTGACTTTTCTCAGAAATTATGACTCTCTAAGTCCCAGCAGATGTATGAAAAAGATCCCCTGTCACAGCTGTTCCCTGGTGGTTTTTGCAGTCAGGACTACAGTGGAAAGCTGAGATGTACACAGTAAAGCTAACATCTTTTTGGTGTCTAAGGTAGCTCCTCAGAAGCCTTGGGGAAGGTAAGGGATAGGCTTTCTGAAGTTGAAGTCCCAGACTCCATGGTGATTGTCAGATCCTTCCTGGCTTGATCAGATGAATCATTCTTTATGAGCCAATCATTAAGGTAAGGAAAAATGTGACTGTCTATACTATGTAGATGAGCCCCTGAAAGCAACAAGTCTTGTTAGTATGCTAAAATTGGAGGGGCCAAGAGACTCAGACTTTGAAGATGGATCCTGATGTCTCCAGGGAAACTGCTTTTGCTAGATATAGGAGATACAGGACACATCTTCTTGGTCTCTGGGAAACACCTCATTCTGCAATTTATAATATTAGGGTACCATGAGTGTTGGGAGTATCATTGAAGAAAAATAAATATTTTATTTTCCTTGCCTCCCTCCTTCCTCTTTTAATCAAAGTGGCCAAAAAGTTTGATCCTTTAGCCTGGTAGCCTGTGTATGACTCTTAGGATCATACTTTGCTTAAGCCTGTTTTTCAGGTAGTGTTAATAAGAGAAGATAATTTCTTCAGGTCATCTGAAAATTCAGTGGTTAATGTTAAAGAGGTGAATTTTTACCACATTCTCAACTTTTAGTTCATAGATTCAGGGTAAAGGAGTATTTAGAAAAAGACCATCAAGTTACAGTGTTTCCTATCAACAAGCAGATAAGGTTTGCCAGGTAATACAGGATCTAGACTTTAGTAGGTGTATCTCCTTGTTTGTAAGTCTTTTTTCCCCATCCTAATCTTTTAAGTTCCCCATCATCTGAATTTGCCTTACCTATTTGACCTTTCTATTGCCTTCTGTTACTATTGGTCAATCTTTGATTTCTTGTGAATAAGTTGTGCTTACTTTTTTTAAGTACATTAACTACAGGCAGTAAAAAAAATCAACTCTATTTTAATAAGACTTCCCTGTTAGAGTTAAAGTAAGTATGTTGTTAGGGCAGTGGTTTAATCAACAAGCATTTATGAAATGCCTTCTAAATGGTAGGCACTTACAAGATACAAAGGGAAAAAAATGAAGCAATTTGCTCTCAGAGAACTTATATTTTTATATCTAGCAGATGTGAATATGTCTATATAAGTATACAAGTATATTGTACGATATGCAGGGAGAATTAAATAAAAGGTAACTAGGGAAGAAGAAAACTAGCAGTTGGGTTCAAGAAAGAATTTGTGTAGAAAGTAGACAACTTGCTTTAGCCAAGTTTGAGTCTTGGAGGAAGTGTAAGGGATTCTATGAAGGGAAGGTGAAGTTAGATTGAATGCCAAGCAAGGGTATGGAACTGAGTGTTACAGAGAAGGCCACTTTGACTAGATCATAGAGTGCGGGAAGGGGCGAGAATGTGAAGGGCTTTAAAAAATCAAACAAAGAAGCAAAGAAGTTTATGTTTTATCCTAGAAGCAATAGTGAAGCTACCGAAATAGATTGGATAAGGGAATGAATGATGTGATCAAAACTCCTCTTAAGGAAAGACAACATTCTGTAGACAGATGAAGTATCTCATGTCCTTTATACTCTTGAATAATAAAACAGGAAATTTAACTCCTTACATCCCCGTTTAATCTTAACATGACCATAGTTTGCATCTCTCTCCCCTTAGTGAAATGCTAATAGGATCTATTTGAGATGTAGAACATTTCTTGTCGGAAGAGTATTCTTTGGTCCCTGGACAAAATCCTAGAACCCTAAAGCTGAAAGAACTCCTGAAGGCTTTTAGTCTCCTTTATTCCTTGATGGCTGAATCTCTGCTACAGTTTCTCAAAGTGGTCATCTCACTTGGACTTGAACATTTGGAATGATATAAACTCACATGAGTGTATTCCTTTCAGTTTTTAGTCCTTACTAGTTGAGAGTGAAAATAACAGTATCATAAAAGGATGTCGAAGTCAGCTTGCAGTTTTGCTTCAGAAACTTTCAAGAAGTGGGAAAATGAGCACTTAACTGGGAGTTTGGAGATACATATTCTTGTTTGAATGTCCTTATCTACGTTACTACAAGTCGTTTATATTCTAAACTTATAGTAATGAGGAAGTTGTATTACGTGAATTGATAGCTCTACAAGGCAGTGATGCTATATTTTTCTGATGTATAAAGATAATAGTTTGATTTAATATTGGAAAACTCTGGATCTTTAGTATTTAGTGTGCTGTTCACAGACTTGGGTGAGTTTTGGCAAACTGTCCCAAGCCTTGAGATTGTACAGACATTAGCTTAATTGTCTTTACCTGTAAAAGAAGAAAACACAATAGACTTGGGACATACTCAAAGGGAGAGGGAGGTGCCTCTTGTCCTACACAGGTCTTCAGATGGCCTATATACATTCTTTATTCTCTTTCTCCCCTCTCTTCACCAGTAAAGCTGTATTTTGTGAAGCATGCTTACCCCAGGGTAGCCTTTTTATGAGATACTTCTGAAAATGTTTTCATTAACAATGAATGATAGCCTTGGAAAAGTCATTGTCCTTCAGGCCCTTTGGACAAAAACTGAAGTGAATTTGTGAAAGTAAAAGTAAGTATATAGCTACTTTCTTGCAGCTAGCTCTGTCTTCATGCGTTTCCGTGGCATAGCATAAGGATGGACCAAGTAAATTTTTGTCTTTAACAAATATATTAAGTGTTTACTCTGCAGAAATATTAGGGAGACACAAAATTTAGGTAAGATACAAAATTTGGTATAGGAAAGCACTAACAGGACAGCATTAATTCATGCAAGTCTATGTGTTTGGAGAAGCTCATTACCAAGGTAGGCTCAGAATGACTTAATTTGTAAAGGATTTTGCAATAGTGTGTTTTTAGAGTTGAAAAATGAAATGTAATGCATAATATTAATGGAGAAAATGGCATTTGAGTTGGCTATATTCAAGAGGTGTGAAGAAAGGGAAGTGATAAAATCATACTGTGAACAGGTGAGTAGAGTACAGTATGCTTGAGATGCAGTCAGTCATCCATTTTGGTTAGAGTTTAGGGTTTGGCAGATGAAATGATATAAGCCTGGGAAAGGTAGGGAACCAGATTTCGGATGGCCATTGTTCTGTAAACAGATTTTTTGCTCAAAAGAGTAATGTAACTAGATCCATACCTGAAACATTATTCAAGCAACAGAATGAAAGATGAATTATGGTGGGAAACTAAAGGTGTTGTAAAGACCCACAAATTAAGTTGTTACTAATGAGGGTCTGTGTACTAAGCTACTATCATGGGAAGGGATAGGAATATAAGAGGGGTTGCTGAGTTATAAATGGTAACAATTTTTAAAGGAACATGAAGTGAGGAAGAAGGAAAAGTCAGATGTTCGTATTGGGGGAAAGGATATATTAGTTTAGGAGTTTGTTGAATGGAACATAAATGTGGAGATATGGGCAAATTTAAGGAGAAACCAAGATTGTGATAGCAGCCTTTAACCTACAGAAAGCCAAAGAGTAAAATGATGAATAGTATGTTTTGTAGAGCGAGGTCCATAAATAATGCACTTGGAGTCATCCTGGCATGCAAGTTAGAATGAGTGATTTCTCTCTAAAGTCACAGGTGACCAGAAGAGAAGAGAACATTTGCTGGAACTTTTAGGATAATGAGCATACAATAGAAATGTCTAGGTTGGACAAACTGTCATATTATTAAAGTGTAATTATTTTGTAAATAATTTTATAACAACTTAAAAAATAAAGGCTTCCTGAGTGTTATTGACATGATTTTGTTTTGAGATGTGATGTTGATCTTCACTATTGAATCACTTTGTTGATTCAAAAGACTAATTGGTCAAGTCTTTGGGAAAGAAAGTAATTAAGGTGGTACCGGAGGTTTCAGCAAGAGTGCCATTAGTAATACTGTAAAGAATACCTGTTGACTATATTGAGCAGGCCTGAAATATGAAGAAACTAAATTATGTGGATTGGTAGAAGAATGAAGCTGATACTCAGGAAAGGTTAAAAACGAGGTCAAATGAAACATAAATGATGCTGAATTGGATGGGAGGGTTTAGAGAAGAAAGCCGTGAAAGAATTCTTTTAAGTATACAGGGTACTAACTAGCCAAATTTTTTGGTGTCTGATTAGATATTACAATTAGATCTAATTACAATTAGATATTTTAGAGAACTCAAACTCCTTGCATTTTACTTCCCTTCCTTGCTTTATTCTCATCTCCCCATCCTACAGTTCCTATCCTATGTTAATGACATAAGAGACAGTTGGGGCTTTCAAAACTGGGATGTGGCTAGGTATATGTTGGATTTGTACACTTCCCCCCCCTCTAGTGAGAGTCAGCGCTGTTGCAGAGGGAAATGTGTTGTAGAAAATAGTGTAAAAGTTTTGAACTGCAGGGTCAGGTTTATATGAAGAGGAAAGTGGAAAAATGTGAGTGGACAATGGTACTTCATACTTGAAGAATAACCTTTAAAAGGTAGCCAGGAAGATGATGAAGTTAGGTACTGATGAGCATTTGTGGTGACTGTTATGGTGTATCTGAACCCAAGATTACTCCATTCAGAGCTTTCTTTCACTCAGTGTTGCATCCATAGCAGATTTATTCATCTGTAGTGGTATTTTCCCTAGTTCTTGACTTTGCTCTGTCTTCATGGTTTCTGCCTTATATGCAGTCCCCAAATAAAAGTTATGCTTGATTTACCACCACCATCACTCTCTGTTGCCCTCTTCTTCCAGTATGTTGTGTGGCTCTATCAAATTGTTAAGCATTCTGCACAGTGTAGCTGGAGATTCTTTTCAGGAGGTGGACTTTAATAGTTTCTCTAGGTCTGATAGCAGTGTTCATCTCTGTTTTCTCCATACCACCTCTGTTGTAGTAGCATTAATCTGGGTCAGGACAGATGCAACTGCTCTAATCTGTCAGATACAAGTGTTCTCTAGTTTTTCTCCCCCTGAAATTGAAGGCGGCTAGGATACTTGACATGGCTAAGGCAGTTCCGTGCCAGTCACAGTTGGGGAAAAGTAGATTTTTTTTTTCCCTTCAGAGAAATGCTAAAGTCATAATGTGAAAGTGTTTAATCTCAATGAGAAATTATCAGAGGATAGAAGAAAATTGAAATCAATTAAGTTCAATTGGGCATGCAAAAATGACAAAAGAATTGAACCTAAGATACTGGATTTATCAACTTTGCTGCAGGACGTAGCCTGCTCTTATACTTTACTCCCTTTGGGATGGTTTGAACTAAATTGGTTGCATCCTTCCAACTGTTACTAATTTGATTTCAGGGGCCCTCCTCGTCAAAGACAGCCTAGAGAGGAAGGTAACGAAGAAGACAAAGAGAACCAAGGAGATGAGACCCAGGGTCAGCAGCCACCTCAACGTCGGTACCGCCGTAACTTCAATTACCGACGCAGACGCCCAGAGAACCCTAAACCACAAGATGGCAAAGAGACAAAAGCAGCCGAACCACCAGCTGAGAATACGTCCGCTCCCGAGGCTGAGCAGGGCGGGGCTGAGTAAATGCCGGCTTACCATCTCTACCATCATCCGGGTAAGTGTTTTGGTGCTTTTGGAAATCTGATCACCAGTGCAGGAGTCAGGAGGACCAGAATTCAAATCTCACCTCAGACACTTGACACTAGCTGTGTGACCTCAGGCAAGTCACTTAACCACCCTCACTCAAAATAAAGTCAAGTGCAAGTCATGTCATCATTTCTTTGATGGCATGGTCTTCTTTGGCAATGAAGGATGAACACACACGCGTAGCAAAGAAGCAACCTTGTAAATTACCCCTCAGTGTATTAGATTTTAATTGTAAAGAATTTGTATGTGTTGCCTAAAAACTTAAGAAAGCATATGTAGGTCTTGGGTGGTGGGCAGAAGCCCACATGGTCTCATCAACCCAATCATTGGGCAAACAACTGATTGTTTCCTGTTCTGTTTGTAAAGATGATGAGATACCACTGAAACTTAATAATTCCAATTTTTTTGTTTTTGTGTGTGTTGATGGGAGACCTAGTTGCTAATTTTGATAGCAGGGCATGACTTTCAGGGAAAAGTTAAAACTGTGGATATATGGTTCCTTGAAGGTACTTTATGCACTATGGATTCTGTTAGGGTTGTATTATTTCATTGTTTTGTTGCCTTACCATGGACCCAGTCATAATAGTCAGATAATGACCTGTGTGACTTTGACACTTCAATATCCCCTGAAACCAGCATTCTAAAGGGAACATTGCTGCTTTGTTCTTTCTTTTATAAATGGGGAAAATGAGGCATTTGGTCTGACAAAAACAGGTGGCCTAGCATGATGATGTGTGGGCCTCTGTTTTCGTTAGGAACTTTACCCTCTGAGGCTACCCAGAAAAGATTGGGGGAAGCGGGGACAGCTCTGCAAAGGGTGGGCTTGGGGAATATGGTGGGTGGAGCAAAGGAATTAGGAAATGAATGACCCTGCAGCTTTCTCTTAGGGAATGTTTAGATAGCATACTTAGGTGAGGTTGGGCTGGGATGAGCAGTGGACTTTTTAATCAATGTGATGTTCTCCTACATAATCTGACAAGGACATTTGTTTCTTTTCTAGTTTAGTCATCATACAAGAAGAAAGAATATGAAATTCCAGCAATAATAAGAAATGAACAAAAGATTTGGAACGGAAGACCTAAGTGCTTGCTTTTTGCTGTTGACCAGATAACTAGAACTCTCTGCATTAATCTATGCAGCATGGGGTTTTTATTATTTTTACCTAAAGAAGTCTCTTTTTGGGAATGACAAACATGTTTTTTAAAAAGCCTGGTTTTCTCAATACACCTTTAAAGGTTTTTAAATTGTTTCATATCTGGTCAAGTTGAGATTTTTAAGAACCTCATTTTTAATTTGTATAAAAGTACACCTGATTTTTTCAAAAATCCACAAACTGCAAGCACCTGTTAATAAAGGTCTTTAAATAATTTTCTGTGCACGTCTCTGGCTTCTTCTAATGATGTTGATAACTCGTGTTGACAGCTGTGTGTTAGCTGTACCAAGTTGTGTTGCAAATGGCTCCTTCAGGTCATTGTCTGTGCATGAGAGATTTTAACCTGGTAAAACTTCTTAAATATTTTGCTAGCTGTGTTTCATTATGGTTGCTTTTCTTTGTAATTCTTTTTATTTTATTTTATGTATTTAAAAACATTCTGAGACCGATCGGTGGGCTTTACCAGACACACTTGACAGTACGTGGGGGTTACAGAGGGAGGGTCTGCCTGATATACAGTCTTGCTTTTTTCCCCCATGGAATAATGATAAATGATCCCCAGGACATGAGATCTATTAATGATACTGGAAAATGAACAAAGCAAGATTGTATAAGGAATCAGTTTTTTTTTCAAATAGATGTTATGGGTAAAGGAAAGGAATATCTGAGTGGATCAGATTTTTTTTTTTTTTTAATTACTCAGAGTCCCAAAAGTTTTCAAATACTGGTAAACCATATTGGGGGGGAGGGAGGATCTTAGGTTGTTTTTTTGTTTTGTTTTTGGTCTGAGTATTAGTGTTCAGTAATTTCAATCGTGTCTAACTTGGGTTTTGTCGGCAAGGATACTGGAGTGAATTGCCATTTCTGGCTTCAGCACATTTTATAGGTGAGATAACTGAAGTCCCAGGGTCACATATCTATTGAGTGTCTGAGGTCTGATTTGAACTCCAGTCTCCCTGACTCTAGTACAGTGTTCTGTCTGCTGCACTACCTAGCTGCCCCTAATTTTGGTGATTAAATGTATTTTTTTCTACATTCGGTATGGATCCTCATCCTGACATTTGTAGGATACAGTGGAGAATGCCAATAAGGTGGAGCATCTGAAGACTGCTGGGAGCTTTGAGCAGTGTTGTAAATAACATTGAAATTCTACAAATAGAATCACCAGATGAATTGGATCTCAATTCTTAGATGCCTTGCCTTCACCGCCTCCCCTAAAGCAGTCATTTTGTACGATTATGGATAGGAAAAGCAGCCTGGAGACAGCCAGGCAGCCCCTGGTCTATATGATAGTAAAAGAAAATTTAATCATGGTTAACAGAAGTATGGTGTTCTGAGAGAAGATAATTTGTTCTTGCATCAAAAGCATTCAATTTTGGGTGCTGTGATTTAAGGAGGCCAGCTGGAGGTGAGTGGTCCTGGATAATAGGAAACAGTGTGATGGGTGAGGACTGATTGGTTGAGGGTGTTTCTGCCTGGGAGGAGGGGAAGGACATAACCACCATCCTCAAATCTATTTGAAGAATTGTCTTGAAGAGAAAGTTGAAGTATTCTTTTGGCCCAGGAAAAGCAAGTTTTAGGAGCTGTCAAGTGATAAGTTCTCCATTGCTAGAGGGTGACCACCTGTTGGGTGTAAAGGAGATTGTGGCTCAAGTATTGGTTGGACTAGACCTGAAGTTCCAATTCCATGATTTTACAACTAGATTTATAATTTCCAGCTCCAGTATTCTATGATTAAGTAGTATTTTTCATTTGTATACGATGACTACATTTTTTCCCTTTCATTGCATCTAAAAATTTTTTTTTGGTGATTTTGGGGCTGCGAGAAGCACATTGGGAGAAAACCCATATACCTATCTGTATTGGTGGTCGCAATAAAAACCCTCAGAAAACTTAAAAGAGCTTGGTGGTTGCTTTTAAGAATTACAGAGGAAGGGCCCCTAAGAATTTTCTCTTCTATATGAGACTGAAAGAGGGAAGGATAGAAATCCTGATCAATGGAAAATTTGGATAGCAGCTAAGTCACTGGATGAGTCAAAGGTAACTAGTGGAGCTAGGGGATGGTGCCGGTTCTGAGAGGTATTTCTAATGTCCCATGCTGAACACACGACCTGCCAACAGCTGCCCTGAGAATGGACAGCTGTCTAGAAACGTCCACAATATGATTTCTAAGAATGCTTTCTATAGGGAAATGCAAACTTGGTTCCAGATTAACTGGATGCCCATTGGGTTGAGTGAGGGTGGTATGGTGAAGGAGAGAATGCTGAATTTTGTATCAGGTTCGTTTCTGGCATATATGACACAGTAGATAAAACAGGTGGCCTGGAGCTGGGAAGACCTGACTTCAAATCCATCCTTGAATACTCACTTTGTGACTGGGAAAGTCACTTTCTGTTTGCCTCGATTTCCTTATCTGCAAAATGGGGATCATGGCACCTACCTCCAAGGTTTATAAGAACCAAGTGGGCTTTGGAAAGTTCTTAAAGCACGGTGACTGGTATATACTGGGCAGTATGTGGCTGTTTGCTATGAATGGTAATCAGAGTCTCTGAAATGGTGACAACACTTGGACTACTGACCACACAAGGTTGTGAGGAGAGCACTTTACAATATACAAGGTATCTCTTAACTTTTGTTGATAGGAAACATTTTCAGTGGTTTCTCAGACTTTTCATTCTTACTTAAGTGGACTGGTCTTGAGAATGGGAGTGACAATTTTGAGTCTAGTTAAACTTACAGCAGGGATCTCGCAAGGCCTTGTCATGAAATGGCTAAGTAAAGTCATTGCTCTCTAGTTCAATTTATAAAAATTAAGCATATTACCACCAACCCTTAAAGGAATTGCTGCAGAAACTGTGCCAGTGATTATTGACACTGACAGTTTCCCCCCAAAATCAGGTGAGTGAAGGCAGTTCAAGCTCATCAGTACCAAGCAGATTAATTTCATTTCCTTTTCTGATGAGGAAAAGACATGCTATGGGGTAAATAATATTGCCATTAAAATAGCTTCAGAATCACAAATGGCCAAACATTCCTTGCCTCCTCTGTGTGATGTCCAGATACAGTATTTGCACAGGAATCCAAATAAAAATGAGAGCATCCCTCTGCTCAAGGAGCTTGTTTCCTACCACAATGAGAACATTTTAACCAGTAAGTGAATTGATGAGCATGAGGGTGTGGCCCAACAGCTGTGACAATAAGAAAGAACTTGAGGGTCTGTAAAAGGGATCCAGAGATTTTAAAAGCTGACCAGAGGAACAGTGCAATAGGCATGGGGGTGGGGAGAGGCACTAGATAACGTTTGTGTGATGCCAGCAGAAGGATAAGCCTTAGTTATGTCATATGGGAAGACAAGTAGACCAGCTTGTCTGGACTATAGATGTTACGAGCCTTGGAGCCTGGGACCACATTGTTGTGAGCACTAAATGCCAAACAGATTCGTGTTTTGTGTTTTTCCTTTAGAACTGTCCATTTGGCAGCAACTTGAAGAGAATGTATTGGAGAGGTACTGAGACAAGCGAGTGACTTGCCCAGGTTCATGCAGTGTCTGAGGCTAGATTTGAACTCGGGTCTTCCTAGCTCCAGACCCAGGCTGCCTCAATGGATATGGTCAAAGAATATGAGCAAACATCTTCAGAGAACTATTAACACATGCAAGACTGCTTCAAACCATTAATAAGATAGGTGCAAATAAAAGGAACTCACCTCACACCCAGCAACTTGCCAAAAATGACAAAAGATGAAAATAGTCTAGTGTAGAGGGACCATAGAAGGGCATGCTCATACACATTGTTAGTGGAACTGTGATTGGTCCAAGGATTCCAGAATTAAGCTTTTTCTTTTTTAAAGTGACTAAACTCAGTAAGTGATACTATTATGCCTTAAGAAATGATGAATAGGAAAATCCACAAAATCATGGAAAAACTTATATGAACTTAGCTACTCTAATCAATATAGTAACCCAAGGTAATTCCAAAGGACCCAGTGGGAAAAATGGATATAATCTTCAGAGATTTGGTATTCAGAGACTACTGTTTGCCTCCATGGGCAGCATCCTGCCACAAGAGAAAGGGGACCAGACTTCCTGGGGGCATCTGACCTCCAGAAGTTAGGTGGCGTGGATCCAGAGAGGATATTTCATGGCAAACAGGAAAGATTCATCGTGATGGGGGCAGGAGTGGTAAACTATAATCAGGGACATGGCAAAATTTCTGGATAATCTTTTTTTGCTGCAGGAGTTGATACGTAGGGTCAAGATCTAAGACAATAACATAAGAAACTTTAGTAGAAGGAATTCCAGATAGGTACCTTAGAACAGTGGTATCAAACTCATAGAAATATCCTTTAGGCTACATATTGACTTAGAAAACCACAAATGTTGTGCTTATGTTGTATTATATTTTTAATGTATTTTTGAAAAGATCTGATTCAGCAGCACTTGGGAATTTTGTGGGCCTATAGGCCACAAATTTTATACCTCTGCTTTCGAAGCTTTAATTCCATGAGAAACATAGAGAAGAATAGGAATAGGAATCATAGAAAGAATAAATGAGGATAAGGACCATAAATCAAAGGGTAAAGTTTAGAAAGAAAAGGAAGAGAATTAATGAAAAAGATAAGGGAAAGAAATCTTTTCTTAGAAAAATTACAGAAAAAAACATAAAACCTAATAAATTTGAGGAGAGACGGAGGGACATTTAAATGAGAGTTGAAAAGGGGAAGAATTAGATAACTAGGTCAAAAGAAGAAATAAGTATAACTAAGGAAAGGAGGGGACAAATAGAAGTGAATGTTCAAGGGCAAGAGATAGAGAGCCTCTGGAAATAGGGTCACCCTAAAATATATTAAAGAAAAGTAACTGAATTTCTGTCTTTACAGGCAACAAAAATATTCCAATTTTAAAAAGAGAGAATATATAACGTAATTTAAAATATGAATGAATTAATCCAAAAAGTGAAAGAGGTTAACAAATAAGAAAACCCCACAATGTTTTGTTTAAAAGAAACACGTTCTTTAAAATGAAAATATACACAGAATAAAAACAACCAATTGGATCAAAATTTGTTATTAAATAAATTATTATTATGGGTGAATCCAAAAAAACCAAGAGTTTTTAAACAAAACCAAGAATTTATAAACAAACATTATTCTAAAAGAACAAACCAAAGTCTGTATTAAATGTATATGCTCTAAAATCCTTAGCATTTAAATTTATAATACCACTTTTTACCAAAAAATTAACCATTAGGCCACAAATATATTTCAAATAAATGTAAAAAAGTGGAAATAGTAAAAATATCCTTTAAAGACCATGATAAATAAAATAGAATAATAAATTCATAGGGCAAAAATAAAATACTCAAAGACAACAGTAACATCCTAAATACACAAATTCATCAAAGATAAAATCATTCAGATAATATGTAATAATTATGAAAGAACATAACAATTTCTGGGTTATAGTCCTCAGGGATTGTAGCAGCAAGCACCCTGTATACACTGGAGGGCCTATTGCACAAGTCCTTAGATCTGCTTTTCTAAAAGGAAAGCAACTTTTGAGGGTCAACACTCTTCTTTACGTACATATCAACAGAAAATAAAAGCAGAAAAATAAAGACCAACAGGGCTTCCAACTGACCAAAAGCAATACATACATCACAAATCAACAGACACATCCAACTGTGTGATCATGACATACATACATGCATACATACTTGTCAGAGAGAGAAGCACCAACACCTGCGTTTTCAAAGCCGAGGAGGAGGGAGGTGCTCCTTAACAGCTACCCAGAGTCTCATCTGGTACATGAACCTTCTTCCAAAGAGTAAACCTCAAAGCAAAGCCTCACCTCAGAGTATATATACACTTTTAAGAGCCACATGTCCCTTGTGACCCAGTGCCTCATTAGAAATTAGCAAAAGGTACCTGAGGCCTATTAATGGGAGGGGAAGATCTTTAACATTAGAGGAACAAAATATGTCCCTAGGAACATACACTAACAAAATAGAAAAGATAGATGAATGTACATTTTTTTAAAAATTAGAAAGCCAACAACAACAAAAAAAGCACAAAAGACAAATGTTGAAAATTAGAGGAGAAATAGATAAACTGGAAACCAGAAAGACTATAAAAATAATAAAAATTAGTTCTTTGAAAATAAAATTAATGAACCATTAGATAGACATCCACCTAAAAAGAAGAGGGCAGAAAATCATCAAAATAGCAAAGTGAAATCACTACAAAATCAGAAGAAATGAATATCAAAACAAACTATACACAGCCATATGCTAACAAATAGACAAATAACTTTAAAAATATAAAGTACTCAAACAGAAGACCAAATAGCACATTCTCAGAAAAAAAATATAACTGTTTTTAGCGCAATTACAATGATTATAGAAATGCACATTAAAACAACTCTGAGGTACCACCTCACACCTATAAGAAATAACAAATGCTTGAGAAGGTAAGGGAAAAATTGGTACATGAAAGCATTGTTAGTGGGGCAGTGAACTGGTCCAGCCATTTTAGAAAATAATTTAGAACTATGCCCGAAGGGCTATAAAACATTGCATACCCTTTAGCACAACAACACTACTGCTAGGTTTGTATCCCAAATAAAGGGAAAAGAATACATACATATATATATATATATATATACGTATATATATATATATATATATATATATATATATATATATATATATATATATATATATATATATATATATATATATAA
>CM053771.1:59223189-59239941 GCA_028658325.1 Potorous gilbertii | reverse complement strand
GAGAGAGGATGGTGTCAGAGAAACATGGTAAGATCTATGTGAACTGATACACAGTGAAGTGAGAAGAACCAGGAGGTCATTGTGCCCAGTAACAGCAATGTTGTAATGATGAACAACTGTGAAAGTCTTAGCTACTCTGAGCAATATAATAATCTAAGACAATTCCAAAGGAATCATGGTGAAAAAATGCTGTTCACCTGCAGAGAGAGAATTGATGAGCTCTAAGTGCAAATTGAAGTATAATTTCCTTTTGTTTTAATTTGATGGTTTTTTAAAATTTATCTATTTTTAGATTATGATATTCATTTTCACAAAATTTTGAATTCCAATTTTTCTCCTCATCTCTCCCCTCTCGCCACCCTGTAACACCTTGCATTCTGATTACCCCTTCCCTCAATGTGCCCTCCCTTCTATCACACCCCACCCTTCCCTTATCCCCATCTTCTCTCTTTTCTTGTAGGGCAAGATAGATTTCTGTACCCCATTACCTGTATTTCTTATTTCCCGGTTATATGCAATAACAATTCTCAACATTCATTTCTAATACTTTGAATTCCAACTTTTCTCCCTTCCTCCCTCCCCACCTATCTCCACTGAGAAGGCAAGCAATTCAATACCGGCTATATATGTGTTGTTTTGAAAAATACTTCCATAATAGTAATGTTGTGTAAGACTATATTTCCCTCCATCCTACCCTGTCCCTGCTTTATTCTATTCTCTCATTTGACCTTGTCCCTTCCCAAAAGTGTTTACTTCTAGTCACTCCCTTCTCCCATTTGCCATCCCTTATCATCCCCTTCATCCCACTTCTCCCCTTCTCCCCTACTTTCCTGTAATGTAAGATAGATTTTCATACCAAAGTATGTTATTCCCTCCTTAAGCCATATGTGAAGTAAGCTTCACTTTTCCTCTCTCACCTCCTCCCTTTTCTCCTCCATTGAACAAGATTTTTCTTATCTCTTTTATGAGTGATAATTTGCCCCATTCCATTCTTCCCTTTCTCCTCCCAATATATTCCTCTCTCACCCCTTAATTTTATTTTTTTAATAGATATCATCCTTTCTGATTCAACTCAACCTGTGCTCTCTATCTATATGTGTGTATGTGTGTGTGTATAAAATCCCTCCAATACCCAAATACTGGGAAAAGTCTCAAGAGTTACAGAAATTATCTTTCCATGTAGGAATGTAAACAGTTCAGCTTTAGAAAGTCCTTTATGATTTCTCTTTCCTGTTTACCTTCATGCTTCTCTTGATTCTTGCGTTTGAAAGTCAAATTTTCTCTTTAGTTCTGGTCTTTTCATAAAGAATGCTTGAAAGTCCTTGAAGTATTACACTCAGTTTTGCTGGGTAGGTGATTCTTGGTTTTAATCACAGTTCCTTTGACTTCTGGATTATCTTATTTCAAGTCCTTCAATCCCTTAATGTAGAAACTGCCAGATCCTGTGTTATCCTGATTGTATTTCCACAGTCCTCAAATTGTTTCTTTCTGGCTGCTTGCAATATTTTCTCCTTGACCTTGGAACTCTGAAATTTGGCCACAATATTCTTAGGAATTTCGCTCTTCAGGTCTCTTTCAGGACGTGATCGGTAGATTCTTTCAAGATTTATTTTGTCCTCTGGTTCTAGAATATCAGGGCAGTTTTCCTTGATAATGTCATGAAAGATAATGTCTAGGCTCTTTTTTTGATAATGGCTTTCAGATGGTCCCATAAATTTTAAATTGTCTCTCCTGGAGCTATTTGCCAGGTCAGTTGTTTTTCCAATGAGATGTTTCACATTGTCTTCTATCTTTTCAATCTTTTGGTTTTGTTTTCTAACTTTTTGGTTTATCTCATGGTCGTTAGCTTACCTGAACTTGACTGTCTTTTAAAGAACTATTTTGTTCAGTGAGCTTTTGAATCTCCTTTTCCATTTGGCTGATTCTGCTTTTTAAAGCCTCCTTCTCCTCATTGGCTATTTGGACCTCTTTTTCCAACTGAGTTAGACTATTTTTAAAGGTGTTATTTTCTTCAGCATTTTTTTTTGGATCTCCTTTAGCAAACTGTTGACCTGCTTTTCAAGTTTTTCCATGGCCTGAGCCCATTGCATATTCATTTTGGAGGTACTGGATGCAGAAGCCTTGACTTCCTCTGACAGCATGCATTGTTCTTCCTCATCTGAAAGAATGGAAGGAAATACCTGTTCACCAAGAAAGTAACCTATGGTGTTATTTTTTTTCCCCATTTTTGGGCATTTTCCCAGTCAGTTACTTGACTTCTGAATCCTTTGTCAAGAGGAGGGTCCTAGTGCTCCTTGTTCCCCCCAGTACCGTGCTCAGGGCTGAGATTCAGATCAGCTGCTCAATTCTCCCAGGGGGTTTGGATGGGGGTGGGACCACCACTCAGGGCTGAGGTGTGTATATGCATACACATATGCATTCATATATACATACATATACATACATATATATGCATATTCATATAAAGATATATACACATCTATACATGTATAGATATAATAGATATACGTGTGTGTGTGTGTGTATACTGCAAGAAATCAGAAAGAAAGTATTCAAGTACTAAGGAGCTACAGTCAGAATCACACATGATTTAGCCACCACTACTATAAAGGAGTGGAGACCTTGGAAGACGATATCCCAAAAGACAAAAGAACTAGGCTTACAACCCAGAATAATTTAACAGTAAAACTGAATGTAATCCTACCAGAAGAAAATGAACCTTTAATGAAATGGAAGACTTTCAAGTACTTGTAATGAAAAACAATAAGAGCTGAGTAGGAAACTTGACATAAACACAAGAGTCAAGAGAAACATAAAAAATAAACATGATTGAGCAATCATAAAAGACAAGGTTAAACTGTTTACATTCTTATGTGAGGAGATGATGCATATATACCTTCAGAACTCTATCATTATCAGGACTCTTAGAGAAAGTCTAATTAGATAAAATCCTAGGACTGATTCTATTATGTTTTGATGATATTAAAAAAAGAATGGAAATGGAGGGGGAAAGGAATTCCCTAGGAGGTAAAGGGAGAGCTAGAATTGGGATAATTATTTCACATAAATGAGACGTGCAAGTAGAAATCCGTACCTTAAGAAGGAGGAAAATACAAGGGAAAGAGAAAGTGGTAACACAAGCCTTGCTCTTATCTGAACTGGTCAAAGGAGAAAAGAAAATAAATATATACATAATTGGGTAGAAGAATACATTTCATGGGGGAAAAGGAGGAAAATGATTAAGTGAATGAGAGAAAACAAAAAATAGAGTAGGTTAAGGGAGATTAGTCAGAAGCAAAACAGACTCTTAAAGAGAGGGCAGGAAACAGAGAGAAGGAAAAATATAACAGCATAGGATGAAGGGAAATATGCAATTAACAATCATCACCCTGAATGTGAATGGGAAGAACTCATCCATAAAACGGAAGCAGATAGCAGAATGCAATAGAAACCAGAATCTGACAATATGTTTTTTACAAGAAATACACTTGAAACAGAAATGTATACGTAAAGTAAAGGGCTGAACCCAAAACTATTGTGCTTCAGCTTAAGTAAAAAAAAAGAAAAGGTAAAGGTGTCAATAATGATCTCAGACAAAGCAACAGTAAAAAACCAACCAAATAAAAGAGAAAAAAAAACTTGCATTTGTTTCTGAAAGATACTATAGATAATAAATTAATGTAATGTAATTAAGTATATGGACCAAATGACATAGCATGTCAATTCTTAAAAGAGAAGTTAAGAGACTGGAAGGTCTACAGGAGGGATCTGTTGCACAGGTCTGGAGGAGTGCACAGGGTACAGACTGTACCAGCCTAGTCCTGGCCATGGCAGGGTCGAGCAGGAAGCCCCAGGTGAAGCAACGGCTGCACTACAGAATTTCAGGCATATCAGCCCAGGATGGGAGTCCAGTGGAACTGGGTGAGAGATAACCGTGGAGCTCCAGGTAACTGCAGCAACCCCTCCTGAGTTTATCAGCCTGCAGATTAAATGTCTGTAAGTCACCTATTTGAACTTCCAGGAGCCAAGGTGGTGGAGTGATCAGTAAATACTCTACCCCTCCCCTTGTTGACCTTGAAAAATCCATAGAAGATTTCCCCAGGAAAAATCCTGGAACAATGAGATCAACCAAAGGGGCAAACAGTCTCTTAGCCCGTGAGGCTAGGGAAATCGCAAAGGATGGGTCCCTCTTACTGTGGCTGAAGGGGACCAGTGCAGGACTGGAGCTGTCCCAGACAGTATCACCTCAGTGAATCCAGAGGAGATCCTGAGACCCAGGGGGTTAGACCCCAGGACCACAGGCATGACTCACCACAGCCAGGGCAATAGGGAAGACACTACTGCAAACACCAACCACTGAACCTTCCTGTGCTCAGGAGAGGAGACCTCCTGTGGTCAGATCACCCCTCCTCCACACTTAATGCAACTAGCTCCAGGGAAACTCAAAAAGATTTCACCTGGTCTCTGCTTTGGCACGTCAGTCAATTTAGTGCCAGGTAAGCTACAGAATTCTAACCTCTAGCTTAAAGAACCAGAGGCCACAATAAACAAAGCCTCAAGTTCTAAACACAAGAACAATGGAACAGAGCCCCTTATGTCCCAGAAGCGAGATCCACTTTAAAAGCCAGGAAAAGGGTGATCATCATAAGCAAGAAGCAAATCAGAAAAGATAAGACCATAGAATCTTTCTATGGGGACAAGCACCAAAACACGAATACCAAAAAGGGCAGCACTGAGACTGCATTCCCATCTGAAACTTCAGAAGGGAATATGAACTGGTTTCAAGCCCAAAGAACATTCTTGAAAGAGCTCAAGAAGGATTTTAAATGCCAAATTAGGGAAGTGGAAGAAAAATTGGCCAATGATTTTAAAAATATGAAAAAGGAAATCACAGAAGAATTTAAAAGGAAAATTGGACTAATGGAAAAGGAAGAACAAAACCTAACTAGGAAAAATTGGACAAATGGAAAAGGAAGTACAAAAACTAACTGGAGAAAATAACTCCTTAAAAGGAACAATTGGACAGATGGAAAAGGAGATGCAAAAGTTAACTGAAGAAAACAATTTGATAAAAATTAGAATCGGGTAAGTAGAAGCTAATGACTCCACGAGACATCAAGAATCAGTCAAACAGAATCTAAAGAATGAAAAGATAGAATAAAATGTAAAATAACTAATTGGAAAAACAACTGACCTGGAAAATAGATCCAGGAGAAAAAATCTATTGGTCTACCAGAAAGCCATGATGGAAAAAAATAGCCTGGATATTATCTTCCAAGAAATTATCAAAGAAAGCTGCCCAGAAGTCCTAGATCCAGAGGGCAAAATAGTCATCTAAAGAATCCATCATTCACTTCCTGAAAGGGAACCCAAACTAAAAACACCAAGGAACATCATTGCCAAATTCCAGAACTACCAAGTGAAGGAGAAAATACTGCAGGCAGCCAAAAAGCAACAATTCAGATTTTGAGGAGCTACAGTTAGAATCACACAAGACCTTGTAGCTTCTACTTTAAAAGATCAAAGAGATTGGAATGTGATATTCTGCAAGGCAAAGTAGCTGGGACTACATCTAAGGATCAATTACCCAGCAAAACTGAGCATAATATTTCAGGCAAGGAGATGGACATTCAGTGAAATAAGGGATTTTCAGACCTTCCTGATGAAAAGGTGAGAACTCCCTAGAAAATTTGATCTTCAAACACAAATCTCAAGAGAGGCATAAAAAGGTAAATAGGGGGAAAAAACTTGTTATTCAATATGGACAAACTGTTTATAACCCTCTAAGGGAAGATGATACTTGTCAATCTAGAGAATTACATATTTATTATGATATATAAAAGGAAAATACATAGATAGAGGGAGTGGGTATAAAGTAAATGATGCGGTGATAAAAATGTCACTTAAGGATGTAAAGGGATTGTAATGAGAGATGTGAAAAGGAGGAGGAAGAGAAAGATAAATTATATCACAGAAAGAGGCACAAAAATATACTAGAGTAGAGGGGAGGGAGATGAGCATTGTTTGAGATTTGCTCTCATCTGATTTGGTTCAAGAAGGGAACAACAAACTCAGTTAAATATAAAAATCTATATAGTTCTATAGGCAGTAGGAGGGGAAGGGGAAAAACAGGGAAGGGAGGCTAAAAGGGAGGGAAGAAGTAGTAAGAGAAAAGGGGAGTAAAAGGGAGGAGAGCTGAAAGAAGTGAGGGAAGACTGAGGGAGGCAATGGTCAAAAATTAAAACTCTATTGTGGAGGGGAAGGGAGAAGAGAGAACTAAAAGTATAAACAGGGGAAAAGAGAATGGAGGGAAAGACCCAGATAGCAATGATAACTGAATGTGAATGGGATGAATTCTCCCATAAAATGTAGATGGATAGCAGAATGGATTAAAAAACATAATCCAACAATATGTTGTTTATAAGAAACACATTTGAAACGGGGATACACACAGATAAAGGTAGAAGGTTGGAGCAGAATATATTGTGCTTCAGCTGATGTGAAAAAAGCAGAAGTAATGATGCTAATCTCAGACAAAGCAAAAGCAGAAATAGACTTAATCAAAAGGGATAAGAAAGGAAACTATATCCTGATAAAAGGCACCATAGACAACGAAGCAATATCAATACTAAACATATGCTTCAAGTAGTATAGCATCCAGAGTCTTAGAGGAGAAGTTAAGAGAATAACAGGAAGAAATAGACAGCAAAACTATACTAGTGGGGGACCTCAACCTCCCCATCTCTGAACTTGATAAATTTAACCTCCAAATAAACAAGAAAGAAGTTAAGGAGGTGAATAGGTAGATATGACATCTCTGGAGAAAATTGAATGGGGATAGAAAGCAATATACCTTTTTCTCAGCTGTACCTGGTACATATACAAAAATTGACCATGTACTAGCTAGGCATAAAACTTCACAAGCCAGTGCACAAAGGCAGAAATTATCAATGCATCCTTCTCAGATCATTATGCAATAAAACTTATATGTAATAAAGGACCATGGAAAGATAAACCAAAAATCAATTGGAAACTAAATAATCTAATCCTAAAGAATGAGTGAGTTAAGCAACAAATCACAGAAACAATCAATAACATCATTCAAGAGAATGACAATAATGAGACAACCTATCAAATCTTATGATACTGCAAAAGCAGTTGTTAGGGGAAGTTTTATATCTTTGAATGCCTACATGAATAAAATAGAGAAAGAGGAGATCAATGAACTGGACTTGCAGCTGAAAATGCTAGAAAAAGAACAAGTTGAAAATCCCCAGGTAAATACTAAATTAGAAATACTGAAAACCAAAGGAGAGATTAATAAAACTACTGAACTAATAAAGCTGAGTTGGTTTTATAAAAAACAAAATCAATAAAATTGATAAACCTTTGATCAATTTGATTTTAAAAAAGAAAACCAAATTACCAATATCAAAAATTAAGAAGGTGAACTAACCTCCAGTGAGGAGGAAATTAAAACAATAATTAGAAATTACTTTGCCCTACTGTGTGCCCATAAATTCGACAATCTAAATGAGATGGATGATTATTTTAAAAATTATAAATTGCCCAGATTAACAGAAGAGGAAGTTGAATACTTAAATAACCGCATCTCAGAAAAAGAAATTAAATAAGCCATCAGTGAACTCCCCAGGAAAAAATCTCCAGGGCCAGATGGATTTATAAGTGAATTCTACCAAATATTTAAATAAATGTTAATTCCAATACCATATAGACTATTTGGGAAAATTGGGAAAGAAGGAGACCTACAAAATTCTTTTTATGATACAAATATGGTTCTGATACCTAAACCAGGAAGAGCCAAAACAGAAAGAAAATTATAGACCAATTTCTCTAATGAATATAGATGCAAAAATTTTAAATAAGATATTAGCAAAAAGAATACAGCAATTTATCATGAGAATAATACATTATGATCAGGTAGGATTTATACTAGGAATGCAGGACTGGCAAAATATTAGGAAAACTATTAGCATTATCGATCTTATCAACAACAAAACTAACAGAAACCACATGATTACCTCGATGCAGAAAAAGTTTTTGACAAAATACAACACCCATTCCTATTGAAAACATTGGAGATCATAGGAATAAATGGAACTTCCCATAAAATAATAAGCAGTATCTGCCTAAAACCATCAGCAAGCATTATATGCAATGGGGATAAGCTAGATGCATTTCCAATAAGATCAGGGGTGAAAGAAGGACGCCCATTATCACCACTGTTACTCAATATGGTACTAGAAATGTTAGTGTTAGCAATAATAAGAAAAAGAAATTGAAGGAATTAGAATAGGCAAAGAAGAAACTAAGTCATCACCATTTGTAGATGATATGATGATATACTTAGAGAATCCCAAAGAATCAAGTAAAAACTACTTGAAATAATAAACAACTTTGGCAAAGTTGCAGGTTACAAAATAAACCCACATGAATCATCTGCATTTCTATATATTACTAACAAAGTCCAACAGCAAGAGATAGAGAAATCCCTTTTAAAACTTTGGTAGACACTATGAAATATCTGGGAGGCTACCTGCCAAAACAAACCCAGGGACTATATGAACACAATTACAAAACACTTCACACAAATAAAGTCATATCTAAGTAAGTGGAAAAACATCAGTCGCTCATGGGTAAGCCAAAGCAACATAGTAAAAATGACAATTCTACCTAAATTAATTTTCTTATTCAACACCATACCAATCAAACTACCAGATAATCATTTTCTAAATGTGGGAGAATTGGAATACTAACTCATTGTTGATGGAGCTGTGAGCTGATCCAATCATTCTGGGGAGCTATTTGGAACTATGCCCAAAGAGCTACAAAAAATATGCAAACCCTTCAACCCAGCAATATCACTTCTAGGATGGTATCCCAAAGAGATCATAAAATGGGAAAGGGTTCCACATATACAAAAATATTTATAGCAGCTCTCTTTGTGGTGGCCAAAAACTGGAAATCAAGGAGATACCTATCAATTGGGGAATGACTGAATAAATTATGGTATATGAGTGTAATGGAATACTATTGGGCTGTAAGAAATGATGAAGAGGAAGACTGCAGAGAGGCTTGGAAGGCTTTATATGAACTGATGCTGAGTGAAAGGAGCAGAACCAGGAGAACTTTGTGCACAGCAGCAACCACAATGTGTGAGGAATTTTTCTGTTAGACTTAGTCCTTCATAGCAATGAAAGGACCTAAAAAATTCCCAATGGACTCTTGAGGCAAAATGCTTTCCACATACAGAGAAAGAACTATGGAATTGGATTGCAGAATGAAGCAAACTATATTCTCTTGTATTGTGTTTTGTTTTGTTTTATGGCTTCTCCCACTCATTTTAATTCTTCTATGCAACATGACCTAAGTGAAAATGTATTTAATTGGAATGTATGTGTAGAACCTGTACAAGATTACACACCATCTCAGGGAGGTAGTGGGGAGGGAAGGTGGAAGGAGAGGAGGAAGGGGAAAAAAATCTAAGATATATGGAAGTGCTTGTAGAACACTGAAAACAAATAAAATGATTCTTAAAAAAAAGTTAAATGAGTTACAGAGAGAAATAGACAATAAAAGTATAAGGGACCTCAATTTACCCCTCTTAGACCTAGATAAATCTAACAAAAAAAAATAACAAAAAAAAAAATGAAGATTCTGAATAGGATTTCTTAAAGTTAGATATGCTAGACCTCTGGAGAATATTGAATGGAAATAGAAAGTAGCACATCTCAGATGTGCATTGTGCCTTCACAAAAAATCACTATATGTTAAAGCATAAAAAGTTCAGAAATTCAGAGAAACAAATACTAAGTACATCTTTTACTAACTATAATATAATACAAATTATATTCAATACAGAGTCTTTGAAACAAAGATTAAAAATGAATTTTAATCATTTAATTTGATCCTAAAGAATGGGTGACCCAAAAACCAAATCACAGAACCAATCAATAATTTCATTAAAGATAATGCAGGAAATGAGACAACATACCAAACTTTGGGGTATACAGACAAAGCAGTACTTAGGGGAAATTTCACTACTTCTATAAATACTTTCATCAATAAAAGAAATAAAGAAAAGATCAACGAATGGGTGTGTCCCCCCCAAAACCCCTAGAAAACCAGCAAATTTAAACACCTCCAATTAAACAGCAAAGTAAACAACCTGAAAATCAAAGCAGAAATTAACAAAATTGGAAGTATAGTAATAGTAACAATGATGATAGCTTGTCAGTTAATAAATAAAAGTAGGAGGTGGGGTTTTGTGAAAAAATATTTATAGATAAGACGTTAGCTTAATAGTTAAAAAGAAGAAAATCAAATTACTATTCATCAATCAAATTACATCAATCAAAATCAAATTACAAATTCATCGAAAATGAAAAGGTGAATTCATGACCAATGAAGAAGTAAATCATTCTATATTGCACTTTCGTGACATGTGGCAGAACAGTCTCAAAGAATTTTCAGTCAGACCATCTCTAATCCAAGTAGAGGGATTTATTGAGGTTGTTGCCTCTCATGAAGTGGGCTAAGTTCCAAGAAGAACCAGTAACTTCAGAGGAAGCAAGATGGATTTTTATAGGGTAAAGGGGCAATTACATAACAAATTATGAATATTAAAAAGGCAGAAAGGATTTATTAAGGGATTAGGTAATGGAGGAGGGGTCCCAGCCACAGTGGAACTGTGCATGCAAATTACAGTACGGACAGAAAAACCCATTGGGAGGTATGTATGTATGATAATAATATTGTAATAAGCATCTCTATGCTTTAAGTTCACTAAAGGATATCCTTTGCTATTACTGTGTCTCTACTTAGGGAAAGTCCCTTCTATTGTTTTGGGGTTCACATCCTGCTCAAGCATCCTAGTAGTTCTGCTTTCCGATTGGTTGAGTATTGTGGGCCTAAGATTACATGGTTCCAGTTGAGTGCATGGACACACCTGCTGTTTTTTGGACAATATGAAGAATGGATCTGGGAACAGTGGCTGGCTGCAGGTAGAGGCTGTGATCCCATCACATGTCTGCTGTTCTATGAGAAATATGAGTTCATGGAGCAGTGAGTTCTAGTGAGCAGGGAGGCATATATGAGGAAGTTAGAATATTTGGGGGTGGGTGGGCAGTGGCTAGATAGGGGTAGTGGGCCTGCTGCTCAGTGGGGCCTATAAAGAAGTTAGTTAGAATATTGGAGCTGGAAGCAGCTTTATTCAGATTCCATCAATTGGACTATTTTGATCAACTATACACCAATAAAACTGACAATCTAAATAAAATGGGTGAATATTTACAAAATTACAAATTGTTCAAATTAAGAGTACAGGAAAAGGAGTCCTTAAATAACTAGAAAAATTAGAAAATTGCTTCACCCCTGATTGTATGGGGAAGGCTTCTAGCTTTTTACCATCATTTAATGTTTGTTGATAATTTAGAATAATATTACTTATCATTTTAAGGAATGCTCCATTTATTCTTATTCTCTCTAATGTTTTTAATAGGAATGGTTGTTGTATTTTGTCAAAGGCTTTGTCTGCATCTATTGAGATAGTCATATGATTTCTGTTGATTTTGTTATTGATATGGTCAATGCTGATAGTTTTCCAAATATTGAACCAGCTCTGCATTTCTGGTATAAATCCTATTGGCCATAGTATATGATCTTTATTTTGTAAATTTGCTGTAATCTCTTTGCTAATATTTTATTTAAAATTTTTGAATCAATATTCATTAGGAAAATTGATCTATGATATTATTTCTCTAGCCATTAGCCAACATCTCGTACCATATATCAAGATAAGCTCAAAATGAATATATGATTTAGAAATAAACAGTAATATCATAAGCAAGTTAGAGGAGCTTAAAAGAAATAATTTGTCATATCTAGACATAGAGAAAGAGTTTATTACCAATGAAAAGACAGGTTCACAATAAGTAAAATGAACAATTTGACTATGTAAAATTAAGGTCTTGCATAAAAAAATAATGAAGTTAAAATTTAAAAGTAGGACACAGAACAAATCTTTGTAGCCAGTTTCCCTAATAAATATCTTATGTCTAAGATACGTAGAAAAGTGATTTAAAAGAATAGGAACCAGTCTCCAGTTTATAAATGGTCAAAAGATGTGAATAGATAATTTTTGGAGGAAGAAATCCAAGCTATTAATAGCCATGTGAAAAATGCTCTAAATCAATAACAATTAGAGAAATACAAATTAAAACAATTCTGATATACCACCTTACACATCACGTTGGGAAAATTGATTGTCAAATGCTAGAGGGACTGTAAGGAAACAAGTACTTTTGTACATTGCTAATGAATTGTGGAATAGTTCAGCCATTCTGGAAACCAATTTGGAATTATGCTCAAAAATCTATTAAATTGTATATAATTTTTGACTCAACAATATGGTTGCTAGTTCTCTACCTTAAAGAGAACAAAGAAAGAGAAAGACAAATATACAAATATGTAGAAATATATTTATAGAAGCTGTGTTTTACGGTGACAAAAGTTGGAAACTGAGTGTCTATCAATTAAGGAATGGCTGAATAATTTTGGCATATGAAGTTGATGGAATGTTATTGTGCTCTACAAAATGATAAAGGGAATGGTTTCAGAAAACCTTGAAAAGACTTGTATGAACGATACAAAATGAAGTGAGCAAAACCAGAAGCAAAATTTATACAATAACAATGGCATTGTAATGATAAACAACTTTGAAAAATTTAGCAGCAATATAATGATGCAAGACAATTCCAAGGGACTCATGATGAAAAATGCTATCCACCTTCAGAGAAAAAAGTGATGGTATATGAATATAAATCAAAGCATGCTATTTTTCACTTCCCTTTTTTAATTTCTATTTTTTCGCTCAAGTTTTCTTCCACAAAATGACTAATATGGAAATATGTCTTACATGATTGCACATGTATAATCTATATCAGATTGTTTACCATCTCAGGGAAAGGTGAGGAGAGAGTGAGAGAAGGATAAAATTTGAAACTCAAAACTTTAAAAATCTGATTGTTCAGAATTATTTTGACATGCAATTGGGGAGAAATATATTTTAAAAGATTTAGGAACTGTTATCAACACAATTATTAACCATAATTCCAGTAGACTCATAATAGAGCATGCCACCTACCACTAGAGAGAGAGGTGATAGACTCAGAGTGCAGATTGAGATATTTTGGAGATTTTTTTATATGGAATTTGTTATACTTCACTTTATATATTTATACATGTATAGTCAAGCATGTATGGTATACATGACTACACATATCTATACATGTAATGGGTTTGTTTTCCTTGATTTCTCAATGGAAATGAGAGAAAGATGGGAGGAAGAGAATTCAGATCTGAATATAAATAAAATTTGAATTTAATAAGAGAATACATAGGGCAAAGCCAAGGTGGCAGAGTATAGGCCAGGACTCAGTTGAACTCTCTCAGTCTTCCCTTCTAAACAACTATAAAATCATGACTCAAATAAAATTTTGGAGTTTCAGAGCCACCAAAAAGTCAGGGGGAGACATTTTTCCAGCCTAAAACAACTTAGGAGATCTTCAGAAGAGGTCTTTAACATCAGGGTGGGCAGAGGCTCAGAGCTTAGAAGGGGCAAAGCCCCAGCAGACCTTGGAGGTAGCCACGACAGCAGCAGTTGCTTGGGGCGCTCTCAGTAAATAGATAGTAATGGGGTCAGACAACTGGTCAGAAAGACATTATAGAGGTTTCTTTGCTTGCATTGGGTGCAACTGGAACAAATTGGCAATTCTATTACCTGTAAGCAAATCTAAGGGAGCAGAGGACTTGATCACAATTCCAAGACCAAGAGGAGCATTAGTACTTGTGGCTACAGGGGAGCAGGGTACCTTCCTGGGTAAAGACCAGTGCATAGACCAGAAGAGCAAGGACCACAGCTCTCCCATCATAATACAACTTTGGAAGCTCTGAAAACTTGCAGACTCAGAGAACTAGCTCTGAAAACAGCAACACAAAAAAGCCTGAAGCTTGACACAGTGTCTCCCCTCCCCCAGGCAACTTTATCAAAAAGTTCAAAGTGAAGAAATAGGCTGAGAAAATGAGTAAAAAAAAAAAACTTGACTTTAAAAAGCCACTATAGTAGAAGAGATAAGCAAGATATAAACTTAGAACAAGTTAACAATGCAAATACACCTACAAGCAAAACCTCAAAGAAAAATGCTAATTGAATTCAAGACCAGCAAGAATTCCTGGAAGAGTTAAAGAAAGAGATTTAAAAGAAAAATTAGGAAAGAGAATGAGAGTAATGCAAGAAAATTATGAAAAGACAGTTAACAAGTTTGGTAAAAGAAAAACACAAAAAAAATGAAGAAAATATTACCTAATTTTGCCTAATGATAAAAAAGGCACAAAAATTTACTGAAGAAAAGAACTCATTCAAAAGCAGATTTGGTTAAATGTAAAAAGAGACACAAAAGCTCACTGAATAAAATAATGCCTTAAAAATTAGAATTGGGCAACTGGAAACTAATGACTCCATGAGACAGCAAAAAACAATTAAGCAAAGTCAAAAGAATGGGGAAAAATAGAAGAAAATATGAAACATCTTATTGGAAAAACAACTGACTGGAAAATAGATTGAGGAGAGATAATTAAAGAATTGTTGGACTACCTGAAAGCCATAGTTCAAAAAAAGAGCTTAGAAATAATATTTCAAGAAATAGTAATGGAAAACTACCCTGAGATTTTAGAACCAAGGGGTAAGATTAAAATGGAAACAATCCACCCATCACCTCTTGAAATAAATGTCAAAATGAAAACTCCTATTTTGGAGCTCCTAAATCAAGAAGAGAATATTGCAAGCAGCTAGAAAGAAACAATCCAAATATTGTGGAGACACGGACAGAATAACCCAAGATTTAGCAGCTTCCACGTGAAGGGCTTGGTATACGATATTCCAGGGGACAAAGGAGATGGATTATAACCAAGAATTTCCTACCCAGCAAAACTAAGTATAATCTTTTGAGGGGGAAAATGGACATTTATTGAAATACAAGACTTTCAAGCAATTCTGATGAAAAGATCAGAGCTGAATAGAAAATTTGAAACTAAAACAGAAGACTCAAGAGAAGCATAAAAAGGAAAACTTGAAAGAATAATCATAAGGGACTCAATAAGGCTAAATGTTTTACATTCCTATATAAGAAGAGGATATAGATAGATAGATAGATATAGATATATAATTTCTAAGAATGTTCTCATTATTAAGGCAGTTAAGATGAGTCTGCATAGACAGAGGGCACAGATGTGAATTGATTATGTTGGGATTTTTCTTTTTAAGTGTAGGGATTAGAAAAGGGGATGCACTGGGGAAGGGAGAAGGGAGCAGTAGACTAGGGTAAACTTTCTCACTGAAAAGAAACATACAATGAAGAGCTTTTATAGAGAGAAATGAGGGATGGGTGATGGGTAATGTTTGAACCTTACTCTTATTGGAATTGGTTCGAAAAGGAAAGAATATACATGCATACATATATGCTATATACATACACACAGGTGTGTGTGTGTGTGCATGCACACACGCCTACTTTACCAAGCTCTTTTTTCATGATTTTCTTGTGTCACTCTCATTTCTTTTTCCATTTTCTCTCTTTCTCTCTTGATTGTTAAAAATCCCACCTTCCCCCTTTTTTTTAACTCTTCCAAGAATTCTTTTTTGGGCATGAGACCAATTCACATTTACCTTTGAGGCTTTGGATAAAGTAGTTTTGACTTGTCTTCTTCTGAGTTTGTGTTTTGCTATTTCCTGTCACCATAGTAAATTTCTGTGATCAGAATTTTTTTTTAGTCATTTTACTGCCTATTTCTTGACTTTTAACTTTATACTAAAGTTGGGCTCTGCTTTTGGAATAGAGAGGACACTGTCCCAAGTTTTAGGGGTTTGTGCAGCTAATTTGGGGGTTCTGCAAGGTTTCAGTTCTTTCAAGGTGGTATGACCTTTTTTTTAATTAATTAATTTATTTAACTTTTTACATTCATTTTCACAAAATTTTGGGTTCCAAATTTTCTCCCCATTTGTCCCCTCCCCCCCACCCCAATACGCCAAGCATTCTAATTTTCCCTATCACCAATCTGCCCTCTCTTCTATCATCCCTCCCTTTCCTTGTCCGCATCTTCACTTTTGTCCTATAAGGCCAGATAACTTTCTATTCCCCATTACCTGTCTTTCTTATTTCCTAGTAGCAAGAACAATACTAAACAGTTGTTCCTAAAACTTTGGGTTCCAACTTCTCCCCATCCCTTCCTCCTCACCCATTCCCTTTGGGAAGGCAGGCAGTTCAATATAGGCCATATATGTGTAGTTTCACAAGTGACTTCCATAATAGTCGTGTTGTGTAAGACTCACTATATTTCCTTCCATCCTCTCCTGCCCCCCATTGTTTTTATTCTCTCTTTTGATCCTGTCCCTCCCCAAGTGTTGACTTCAAATTGCTCCCTCCTCCCATTGCCCTCCCTTTCATCATCCCCCCCCACCCTGCTTATCTCCTTCTCTCCCACTTTCCTGTATTGTAAGATAGGTTTTTATACCAAAATGAGTGTGCATTTTATTCCTTCCTTTAGTTGAATGTGATGAGAGTAAACTTCATGTTTTTTCTCAGCTCTCCTCTTTTTCCCTCCACAAAAAAAGTCTCCTGCTTGCCTCTTCTATGAGAGATAATTTACCCCATTCCATTTCATCCTCTCTCACCG
>CM053771.1:59067669-59222689 GCA_028658325.1 Potorous gilbertii | reverse complement strand
CTTCCTCTGTTTAGACACTCCCCCCCCCGCCCGCCCCCCAAGGGTGCACGGGGCTAGGGAGCAACGACCAGAAATACTAGGGGAGAAACCAATCCCTCTTGGTCTCCCCCAACCTCCACACCCTCCCTCAAACCCTGGCCTGCTCCTCAAATGTTCAGGGCCCCTGCACCCCTCAAAGGACCCTCCTTAGCATCAGCACCATCAGTGCCCTCTCCTCTAAGGGCCCAGCCTTTAAGGGCCTAGGAAAGGGGAGAAATTGTGAGAATGGAGAATGTACGTGTCTAAACGGGCTGTGTTGGTCTGGGTGCCCCTAAGAGCAAATGCTTAGCTCATATGACAAGTTGATAATCCACCCCTTTGCTTTACCTCCGACCTGCTCTGTCATCAAATGAAGAAATCGCTGGCTCAATCCAGACCTTGGCTCCCTTCTTGTTAAAATAAACTGGGTTGGAATAAGCCCCTTTCCAGTTCTGAAGTTCTAAATTCTAAGGACTCTTTCAGCTCTGACATTTTAAATTCTGAAGTCTGTCCCAGCTCTGACCTTCCATGTTCTAAATTCCCTCCCAGCTCTGACTTTCTGTGTTCTAAGTTCCCTCCCAGCCCTGAAATTCTGTGTTTCAAAGTCCCTCCCAACTTTGACATTATGTGTTCTAAGGTCTGATGTTCTATGTTCTAAGACTCCCTTCAAAGACTGAAATTCTACTCTTACTTTCTGTATTCTATGTTCTAGGATCACTTGCAGTTCTAACTTTCTCTGTTAAGTCCCTCCTAGCTCTAATATTCTCTATCTTAAGGTTAATTCAACCCTGGCCCTTCCCAAGCTAACATTCTACATCTAGGAATATGTAGGATTATGAATCCTACATATATAAGAATTATGAATCTGGAGATGGGACAGGAGTGCCTGATACCAGGGTGGGCAGAGGGACAGCATAGGGGCTCAGAGGCACCAGGACTTCCACCTACCCCATCTCAGTAAACTCTATCAGGTACCTCAAGTCTAGTTTTTGTCCCCCTTGAGCCCCAAAGGTCCAGTGACACAGAACAGTTACTTGGGGTGCCAGATGCTGGGGCCAGAGGAAGAAGAGAGCAAGAGGAGTGGAGGAGGAAGCAGGGAAGGGAACAAGGGAGTAGGGGAGCAGGGGGAACAGGGGAGGGAGCGGGTCCTACCGTCCAGGGCGAGCAGAGAGTCATAGAGTTTGCACTGCACCTGACCGGTGCTCTGAGCAGCGCAGGACATCCAGAGCCCCTCGTAGAGGCCCACTGCTGTGATGATAGCATCTCCTGCATATGAAGACTGTTTCCACTGTGGCAAGGCTGTGCTGGCAATGATGCCTACCCAGCCCCCCAGTGCCAGGAAGTAGCCCAGGAGCTGGAAGCCAGAGTTGGCCATGGCCAGAATTGCCCAGCGGCCCAAGGTGACAGCTCAGAGGAGGGTTGGGGTCCTTGTGGGCACCGGGGGCATGGCCCCACGGGGCTTCTCTCCCAGAAGACAGCTGAGGGACTCAACAACACTTACACACCAGGGAGGGAAGAGGGAAGGGGGTAGGGGGTGGAGGGCAGCGGTGGCAGTAGCTGCTCGGGCTCCGATTCCAGAATGCAGGGGGAGGTGCGGGGTTGGCAATGCTGAGGCACCGCCCACTGCAGCCTGCCTGGGACATAGCTGAGTCCCGAATCAAAGTGGAGAACTGCCTCAGGTCCCTGAGCAGGGGGATGGGGGAGTGGGAACATGTGGCCATGGAGGTAACTTAAGGAGGTAACCCTAAGGTCCCACGCCCAGGCACTGAAAGAGAGGTAGAGGCTCAGCACACTGTCTACCCTCCCCTACCCAGAGGGAAGCCATGCTGGGGCACACAAGACCATGCATTTGGAGCTGGGAAGGTCCTTAGAGTTCTATCCACTGATTTTATAGAAGAAGATCTGAGGTTCCAGAGAGGTTCTGCTTTGCCCAAGTGGTAGTAAATGGGAAAGAATTGATTGAAACCCAAATCTTCTGGCCCTAAATCTTGGTTCATATTTCTAGAATGTTGGTGTTATGAAGGACCTTGGAAGGACCAAACCCATTAGTATAGAGATGAAGTCTCCCCAAGAGGAATGACTTGGCCAAGGTCACATAGCTAGTAAGTGATTTGAACACAGGTCTTGGGACTCCAAATGCGGTGTTTTGGGGGTTTTTGTGGCTGCTACTTTTCTACACCACACCACACTATGCTGCAGATGATTGCTGGTGTAGAATTCTCTGACCTTTGGCGTTTCCTATCCTCAGAATCTAGGGGCAGGAAGAAAATTGCATTTCTTCTCTTTGCAGGAGGTAAGACTGAAGATAGGCATTATGGAGTACAAGCTGCTTGGAGACCTCTCAACATTTGCTCCTCATTCTTGGGTTAGAGGAGTCCGTCTAGGAGGGACCTGATCCCTCTGAGAGTATAAACTGGAGAAACCGAGGTGCAGAGAAAAGAGGAGGGCCTCAGAGCACTTAGGAAGGGGACTGACTTGCGGCTTGATCTTTAGCCAGCTTGGGGCCTGGGGTTGGGGGGCGGGGGAGGAGGCAGCACCAGTCAGTCCTTCCTGGCATTAGTCTGAAGGTGGATTGTTCCAGCCTCCTAATCCCCTCCCCAGCAGCTGGATTAGCAGCTCCTGCTGGGACCCAGGCCCAAGCTGCTTCTGCTCACCAATCCAGGGATGGCCTGGGGGAAGGGGAACCCTGACTGTGATAAACCACCATAATAATTCCTCAGGTTGGAGGGACAAGAAAACCGAGGGAGTCATGAGGAGAGTGGGGTTTAGTCCTCAACGTTTGTCCCACCCCATCCCCAAACTGGGCATCACCCTCCCAGCCACAGAATTGCCTTGATCCAGAATATTTGGAGTTGAGGATCCCACAACTAGCTGAGCTTGGAGGAGGTGAGGAGGGGGCAGCCACACCCTCTCAGGCCCCTGAAGCTCAGCAACCCTGCCCCCCTTCTTTCCTCCCACAGCAGGGGAATGTTTAACTGCCCTGGGCCTCATTAGAAATCCCCTCACGCCCAGACTCAGAGGCTCTATGTCCCTGCTGTAGGGGGTTGAAATGTAGGTCCCACACCCGCCACCTATTCCTGCCAGCCTCTACCCACAGCCTAGCTCTGACACTGGCCACCTCTTCCCTCCGTTTCGTTCACCAAAGCTATCAGCTGCCCACCTCACCTTGCAAGTGCCATCTGGAGATTAGGAGAGACAGGGCAGGGACAGAAGTCCTGGGACATTTCTACCTGAGGAGTTGAGGGAGGGTGGGTTTGACCCAGCTCCAGAGCTCTCTCCCCACCCCCACCCCAGGAGCTCTGGGTCCATAGAGTGCTTGTCTACAGGGCCTGCTCCCGTACATTCCTCACATGACTATGCAAAAGAGGAGGGTGCCAGGCTCTTGCTAGACAATAGCATCTGTGTGCCCAGGACCCAGGCGTGGGCCTTGTGGCATGGTCTAGTGCTCTGACCCAGCAGGCAACGACAGTGGCCCACCACCCACAAGGTCAGGGGCTGTTTGTCCTCCAGCTCCCCAGCCTCTCTCAATCCAGGATGGCCCAAGGCAGACTACACAAACCTGAGTCTTGGAGGTCCTCAAAAGGCAAGGTGACAGAATGAGCAGGCTCAAGGAATAGTTCTTAGCCCCCATCCACCCCAAACACTAAGGCCAACCCTAGAGGGTCTGAGTGGTCCTAGGTTTCTCTCACTTCTAAGAAAATCCACTGTGAGGGAGCCCAAAAGTCAAGCACTATTATCCCTTTCATGGATTAGGAAACTGAGGCAGATGTAGGCTGGGTGAAAGTCACAGACCCAAGATCATCCTCAAAGCCCCCTATGTGTTGGAAAAACTGTAGTTTGGCTTCTCCCAACTCCCAGTACCAGGGCTAGTTCTTCTATATGTCCCTCGGTCATAAAAATGGGTCCTCATGGGGCCTACATTTTAGACTTTGGATTTATACATTCCCAGATCCTGCTGCCGAACCCTTGAATGAGTTTGGCTTTGTGTTTAGCCATCCATTCTGTCCAGCGCTCAGCACAGAGTAGGCATATTTAATGTTCATGGACTAGATGTCCTTGTGGTTTGTTTGTCCTGCATAAATGTAAAATATTTGTCTTTATATGTGTGTGCATATATATATGTATGCATACCCATATACACACATATCCATGTATATACATACATATATACATATCTATTAATATACATGGGGCAAGTAGGTGGCACAGTGAATAGAATGTTTAGAATCAGAAAAACCTGAGTTCAAGTTTAGCTTCAGATACTTGCTAGCTGTGTGACCTTGGGGAAGTCACTTAACCTGTTTGCTTCAGCTTCCTCATCTGTAAAATATGGATAATAAAATTACCTAATTTCCGGTGCTGTTGGGAGGATCAGATGAGTAATATTTGTAAAGCTGCTTTGCAAACCTTGAATTTATATAAATTCTGGTGATCAGTATCGTCACTTCTGACCAGTCATTCTGAATTGACAAAGGGAAGCAGTGATCACTAAGAACCAGAATGGGCTGGTCAATCATGCCCCGTTTACCCAATCTCCTTTTTGATAAGATTACTAAATTGACAGATTAGGTATCATCATCAGTAGCATTTATATAGTGCTTTCAGGTTTGCAAAGTACTTTACATATTTTATCTCATTTGATATTATCTAGTTGACAATGAGAAAAGTAAGAAAGACAAAGGTTAAATGACTTGCCCAGGTCACACAGCTATTAAGTATCTGTTGAACTCAGTTCCTCCTGACTGCAAGGTTAGCACTCTTCCCACTGCACCAGCAGTTGTCTGGATTTTGACAAAGCATTTCACAAAATGTCTTACAATAGCCTTGCTGAAAAGGAGAGAGGTGGGCATGGTAGGGCAGTGTTTGAGGACCAGATTGTGAATCAATGTTAATCTAGAGTGAGGTCCCGAGGGGAAATGTTCCCATTGGCATCTGTATTGATTTGAGAAGCAGTGTGGTGTTATAGAAGGAGAGCTAGCCCCAAATTCAGGAAGACCTATGTTCAGGTTTCACCTCTATCACACACTGTCCATGCTGGAGAGCTCCCTAAGACCAAAAGTTTTAGAGAAGGGGTTTGATATGCACTGGTTAAAGCAGTTTCCTCATCGGGGGTTCCTTAAGCCAGTGAAATCCCAGATCCAGTTCTTGTCTTCATCAATGACTTTGATGAAGATACAGAAAGCATGGTTATCCAAATTGCAGAAAATGTGAAGCTGGGAGGGATGGCCAACAAACTGAATAACAGAATGGCCAACCACCAAGATCTTGGCAGGTGAGTACAACTGGTCAAGGCTAATTAGAATGAATCTAATTAGATAAACAGTTTAAAAGAGACTCTTGTTAAGTCTTATACTTGGATCCAAAAAATCAACTGTACAAGTCTAAGATAAAGGACATATGGCTCAACAACAATTCCTGTGAAAAAGATCTGGGAGTTTTAGTGGACTGCAAGCTCAGTGAATCAACAGTGAAACAGAACAGCTGAAGAAAGTTTCAATTTTAGGTTTCATTAATAGAAGCAATAGAATTGTTTTTTAAAAGGGTTTGGTGATAGTCTTCTGCCCTTGGCCATGATCCCACCACACCTAGAATGCTAAATTCATCTTGGGCACCATATTTGAAAAAGGGCTCAAAAAAGTTGGAGCAGGTCAGGAGCAGGCAAGCAGGGGTGAAGGGACTTAAAACCATACTACGAGAGAGTCAACTGAAGTAACTAGGAACATTTATCACCTTCAGAAGAAAAGAATGGAGGGTACTTTTTGTCTTCAAACATTTGAAGAGTTCTCATGGAGCAACAAGATGGCATTGACTCTGACTGGCCCCAGAAGGCAGAGCTGGTAGTGGAGCAGAAGGGGAAGAGAAACAGACTGAGCCAAGTGATGCCAACAAGCATTTATTGAGCACCTACTATATGTTGAGCATTTTGCTAAATGATGGGGATACAAAGAAAGACAAAACCAATCCTTGCCTTCAAAATGCTCATGTTCTAAACAGGAGACAATATGCAAATCATACATGCATATATACTTCATGCACACATGTGTACATATATTATATACCTTGTACACACACACACACACACATACACACACACACACACACACAACCAGGGGGAAGAGGATATTTGGAAATAATATCAGAAGGAAAGCACTGTAGAAGGTAATATTTTAGCTGGGACTTATGGGGAGCTGAGGAGCCAGTCAGGAAGGCAGAGACAAGGAGGGAGAGCATTTCAAGGGGAGTGGAATAGGAGACAGTTAACCAGTAAAAATGCAGAGTTGGGAGTTGGAATGGTTAAAGAACAGTAGCAAAGTTAGTGTCACTTGATTATATATGGAGAGGAATGAAGTGTCCAAAGTTGAATGGGTAGGAAGGGTCCTGGTTATGAAGAGCTTGAAAAACCAAATATTTTCTATTAGTTTTTAGAGGTAAGAGAGAACCACTGGAGTTAATGGAATAGAGGTGCAGGTGAGATGATCAGATCTGTCATTTAGGATTTAGGAAGATCACGTTACCAGTTGGATGAAATGTATTTCTGTACCCAACTCTGTGGGGTATGTGTGTGTATATTCCTACTTCTTTTGAACAGTTCAAATGAGAGTGAAGTTCAAGTGTTAGCCACTATCCCACCCCTCTTTTTTGTTTGTTTAGATCCTAATAATGTGAGTTAATTTTTATTCACCTTCCTTTCACTCACTCTCCACCATCCCTCTTCCCCTCTTTACATTCTTTTTGTAAGATCAAGGTAATCAAGTCATATACTACGAAGACAGAACATTCTCAGGTCTCCTCTAATTAACCTTCCTCTAAATGACAATAGGGTTCTAAGGGGACACAAGTATTAGCTCCCTCTATTTGATCTTAAGATACTTATCCTTGTTTAGTCCTTTTTCATTGTTCATTCACGTTTATTTTTTATCTTTCTCTTAACTTTTGTATTTGAACTTTATAATTTCTTTGCAGCTCTGATCTATTCATCAGGAATGCTTATAAATCTTCTATTTCATTAAAGCCCTCTTCTCTCCTCCCTCCCCCATCCCCATACCATTATACTTAGTTTTGACAGGTAAGTTATTCTTGGCTGAAACCCATGTCCTTTGCCTTATATAATATCAGAGTCCAAGTTCTCTGTTCCTTTAAAGTGATGGCTGCGAAATTGTGTGTGATCCTGACTGTGGCTCCTTGATACTTGAATTTTTTCCTTCCAGCTGTTTGCAGTATTTTGTCTTTGGGCTTAAAGCTCTGCATTTTGGTTATGATGTTCCTGGAAATTTTCATTTTGCGATTTCTTTCAGGAGGTGACAAGTGAATTCCATTTCCATTTTGCCTTGTGGTTCTAAGAGTTCTGGGGCAGTTCTTTTTTAAGATTTCTAGGCTCTAGGATGCCCAGGTTCTTTTTTCAGTTGTGACATTTAGATAATCTAATGATTCTTAAATTTTTTCTCCTTGATCTGTTTTCTAGGTCAGTTACTTTTGCTAAGAGATAACTTATATTTTCTTCTACTTTTTTCAGACATTTGACTTTGTTTTAATATTCCTTGTTGTTTCATGGAGTCATTGGCTTCTCTTTTTTCCATTCTGATTTTCAGGAAGCTTGTTGCTTGGGCAAGGTTTTCTACTTCTTGTACCAAAGTATTAATTCCTTTTCCAATTCTTTCTTCCATAGCTCTCATTTCTTTGCCAGTTTTCCCCCCTCAAGTACTCTCATTCCATTTCTAAAAACCATTTTAAAGTCTTTTAAAAACTCTTGCTTTGGGAGCCAAGTTGGTGGAGAAAAGGCAGGGATTCAGCTGAGTTCTCTCCCAAATACCTTTATGTTCTAGAGTGGCAGAGTCATGAAAGGTCAGAGTGAAACAATTTTCCAGTCCAAGACAACTCTAAAGGTGGGCAGAAGAGGTCTGCTGCACTAGGGTGAAAGTGGAATGCAATTCAGTGCAGGCTGTGCCCCAGCAAACCAGCAGTAGGCCTTGGGGGCTACTGAATCAGTGGTGCCAGTAGCTGTTTCTGGTCCTCTCAGCCCACAGATGCTAAGTGGCCAGACAACTGGTCAAAACAAAATTAGAGAGGGTCCTTTTTTGACACTGTGGGCAGGATTCAGTTGCATTGCCTACATTTGGATCTGCATCACAGTCCTGGGTCTCAGTCCCAGGGCAAGGAGGAGCACTAGCACAACAGAACTTGTGGCTGCCGGAGAACAGGGACTCTGGTCACAGTTCCAGGTTGGAAAAGAATGCATGTGCTTACTCACAAAGCAGTGCACAGTACAGGAGAGTAGTAAACACATCTCTCCTTGGATCATACTACTTTGAAAGAACCACAAACTTACAGGTCCCCAGAATTACCTCTGAAAACAGCTGCACAAAAAATCTGAAGCTTGGGAGAGTTCCCTTTCCACTGGGGAAGCAGAGTCCTACTTTAGCATAGAGTTAAAAGTCAAGAAATAGACTGGAAAATAAGGAAACAGCAGAAAAAATCCTGACTATAGAGTTACCATGGTGACAGGGAAGATCAAAACACAAACTCAAAAGACAACAAAGTCAAAACTCCTACATCCAAAGCCTCAAAGAAAAATATGAATTGGCCCCAGGCCACAGAAAGAGCACAAAAAGGACTGTTCAGATTAAGTAAGAGAAGTAAAGGAAAAATTGGGAAGAGAAATGAGAGTGACACAAGAAAATCATGAAAAACAAATCAGCAGCTTGGTAAAGGAAACCCCAAAATCTGAAGACCAGGATTTGGTCTGGTGCATTTTCTCATTAGGTCTGGAGGAATTTGTGTGTGGTGAGCTCATTGAACTGTTTCCTTTACTGTTATCTTGCCCTACCTTGAACTGTATTCTTTCTATAGGACACCCTCAATACTGAATCTAGGCCAGGGTCATGGGAAGAACCTGGGACTGGAAGGTAGGAGACATGGGCTCTAATCCTGAATCTGCCACTTCCTGTCTGTGTGAAAGGCCCTTCTCTCCTGGGCCTCAGTTGCTTAGCTAGAGATTATACCTGAAGGCATGCCCGGAGAATCAAAAGGTAACAGATGTGAAAATATTTTGAGAAACATATTCTGCAAACTCAAAACAGCTGTTAGATTTGTTCAAAACAAACAAAAAACCCATAGACTCCTAGATATTCTCTATGTAATATCTAATAATAATAACTACCATTTATATAGTATCTACTAGGAGTTCAAGCGGGGGCTCCATTGTCCATCTCTATAAAGGTAAAGGAAATAGATTGTCCTGCAACAATCACAGGGAGGTCTCTTTCTTAGTCATTGCTGGCAGGATTCTTGCTAGAGCCCTTCCTCCTTAATAAGTTGATTCTTCACCTGGAAGATAGTCATCTACCTGAGAGCCAATGTGGCTTCAGAAAGGGTTGAGGAACAGTTAATATGGGGTTTGCTGCCCAATAACTCCAGGAGAAATGTCAGGAGCAGAACAGAGGTCTGTACACAACGTCTGTAGATCTGACCAAGGCCTTTGACAATGTTAGTCATGAGAGTTTATGGAAAATTATGTCAAAATTTGGTTTCCCAGAGAAGTTCATTATACATCAATTTCATGAAGATATATTTGCCTGGGGTCTGGATAATGGACAATGCTCTTGTGCCTTTCCAGTCACCAATGGAGTGAAGCAGGGCTGTGTGCTTGCTCCCATACTTTTTAGCATAATGTTTTCAGTCATGTTGTCAAATGCTTTCAATGAGGATGAACATGACATCAAGGTCAACTACCGTACTGATGGTAAATTATTCAATTTGAAAAGGCTACAAGCCAGGATCAAGGTGGAGGGAGTGTTGGCGCATGATTTTCTGTTTGCAGATGATTGTAAACTCAGTTCAGTCTCTGAAGCTGAGATGCAACAAAGTATGGATCAATTTCTCTGCTGCCTGTGCTAATTTTGGCCTAATAATTAACACCAAGAAAACACAGGTGCTCCATCAGCCACCACACCATCCATACGTGGAACCATCGGTTACAACCAATGGAATTTTGAATGCTGTGGATAAGTTCACTTACCTTGGCAGTGTACTTTCCAGGGATGTACACATTGTCAATGAGATTGATGCATGTGTTGCCTGAGCTATCTCAGTGTTTGGGAGGCTCTGAAGAAAAGTTTGGGAGAGAAGAGGTATTAGACTGACTACCAAACTGAAGGTCTACAGAACCATTGTGCTGACCTCATTGTTGTATGCCTGTGAAACATGGACAATCTACCAGTGCCATGTTAGGAAACTGAATCACTTCCATTTGAGCTGTCTTAGGAAGATCCTGAATCACCCAGCAGGATAACGTACCAGACGCTGAAGTCCTTACTCGAACTAAACTGCCAAGCATTCAAACTATGCTTCAGACAGAGCAACTCTGATGGGGTTGGCCACGTTTGAATGCAAAATGTATGCCTGCCAAAAAGATTATTTTATGGAGAACTTGCATGGGGCAGGTGATCACATGGTAGCCAGAAGAACTGATAGAAAGACACTCTCAAGGTCCCTCTCAAGAAGTTTGGAATTGATTGTATGACATGGGAGACATTGGCACAGGATCACTCAGCATGGTGTGCCCACATGAGAAAAGGTGCTGTGCTCTACGAGCAAAGCAGAATTGATACAGCACAAAGGAAATGTAGGATGAGCAAATTTGGAGTAACCACCCCAAATGTTCTTATTGTACGAACTTGTATTGGTCTGATCAGTCACAGCTGGACACACTGAAGCTTCACTTTGTCATGGTGATGTCATTTTGGTCCTCTTTGAGAATGAAGGACAATCACCACTATGTGCCAGGCATGGTGTCAAACCCTTTACAAAGATGACCTCATTTGGTTCTCACAACAGCTCTAGGAATAGCTGTTATCATTTTCATTTCACAGATGAGGAAACTGAGTCAAGTAGTAGTGAAGGGACTTGCCCAGGGTCACACAGCTAGTGAGTATCTGAGGCCAGATATGAACTCAAGTCTTCCTGACTCCAGGCCCAGCGCTTCATCCCCTGGGCCACATAGCTGCCCCATGATGCTGAGAGCCCAGCCAGAAGTGCTGAAGAGAAAGATGGAGGTTAACCAGTAGGAGAAGCTTGTGCTTCATGGTCTTCCCTCTCACCACTCCTAAGTTCCTAATGCCCTTTCTGACTGGAGCCATTTACTGCCATCACCCAGAAAGCTTCACTGAGCACTCTGGGATCCTGTCTTCTGCTCAAATCTGGGCTCTGGGCACCTCTAGCCTCAGAGGTTGAGTCTGAACCATTTTAATGAGGAAACTGAGGCCCAGAGTTCAAATGATGCACTGAGTGCTGGACTTGGGAGTTAGGAAAAGCTGACTGGAGTCCTTCAGACACCTGCAACCTTCTTGAGAAGCCTCAGTTTCCTCACCTGTAAAATGAGTAGAAAACCACTTGCCTTACCTACATCACAGGGTGGTGAGAGAAAGCTTCTGTAGACCTTAAGGCATCATAAGAGAATGATAAACAAATAAATGTTGATTGAGCTCATGTCACTGCCATGCAGCCTGAACAGCAACCTCCCCCTTCATTCCAACCTCCCCAAATTCCACTTGCTCTGACTGCTTGGAGGAAGGCTGACTGCTTCTTCTGGCCCTGTTCTGTTCCAGCCTCCAACTCTGGGGGCTTTTCTCCCCAACAAAACTGAGCACTCACCCATGCATGGCCTGTACCTGATACAAAAGCTTTTCTTTTCTTTCATATCTCAGTTTGGTTGACTCTACAGTCTTCACGAGCCCACTTAAGAGCGGTATACCTTTATACGGGGAGGTCCAGGTCTAGGCACATCTCTGGACAGTCCCTAACATAGCACCACGTACAGCTGCTGCTACATTGAGGCCAGACCCAGGGATGGTCAGCAGCTGGTTGCAAAGTCTCCTTGAGGGTAAAGGTGCCCACAGGCCTTTTTTTGGGGGTTGTGGGCCCAACACCGACTTCGTGAGGATAGGGGTTGCCAGCTGCTCTGCTAGTGAAGGAACACACAAATGGCCCAGATGGGTAAGCCAGATGGCAGAGGCAGGCTTAAGATCTCTAGGCCCATTCTTTTTGGAAGCTGCTGCCCCCCAGAGGAGTGGAATTGTGAGGAGCCTCCAGGGGACTTTGGCAATGCTCTGACAGCAGGGATGAAAGCATGTGGCTGGCATCAGAGAGCCAGTGCCAGGGACACTGATGGCTGCTTCCCCCATGCTGGGATCAGATTAGGATAATCCTCATCAATTGGGGCCTCTCATGGGGTGGGGATGAGGCTGGGGGTGGGGATGTAGAGCAGATTTCCGCCCTCCAAAGAACAAGACATGATATAGAAAAGAAAATCTTTATTCTTTGGTGGTCTATATAAGGTACCCAAATACTGTAGTGTTGCTGGCCTTCTAAGCCAGCCTGCACTATGACTCCTGGCAGAATGGAGATCCTCGGCCCAGGGGAGCCCTGAGCCTCCAGGCCAGGCTGTAAGAGCAGCAGCAGGCTGGCCCTTCTTCGAGCCTCTCAAGTAGTAGCACCAAGTCTGTGGGACGTGTCCAGTCACCTTGGCTCTGCAGGGTGGCAGACAGATCCTCCAGCCCCAAGGCACTGAGGGGGCCAGAATGACCTCATTGGAACCCCCCAGCCCCACTCTCCCATCAATCCATGTGCAGCCAGTGCCCCTCCTTCTGCACACTGTCATAACTCATCCTTGTTCCCTGACGTGGTCACCAAGGGAGGCTCCTTGGGAGGCATGGGGGAGTCCGGTTGAACCTCAGGAGGGGGCTGCTCCTGGGACAGGTCTGATTCTTCAGGACTGAAGAGCATCTTCACCAGGTCATCTGCCTGCACTCGATCCTGTGGGTACACAGGGGCATAATGTTCTCTTTCCTCTGGGGGAAGAAGCCCTCACAAGCTTTCCTAGAGGCCAGGGCCTCTTTGGTCTCTCTCAATGACCTGAGAAGTCGTTCTCTCCAGAGTTGTCCCCTGCTTTAGAAGCAGGGGCAGTCAAGGGACCCCAACTCTCAGTTCTGCCTGGCCTGAAGACAATGAGTCACTTAAAATCACTGTCACTGGATCTAGTCTGGTGTAATAAACAGGATCCCAAGGGAGAAGGGGCCTGCCTCATCTAGTCCAATCTCACCCTTTTACAGATAAGTAAATGGAGGCCTGAAGAGGCCTTAAGGTCACAGGTCATTAGGATCTAAGCCTATATCTAGTATTCCTCCCACCACACCACGGCCAAGGGAGTGAGGGAAGGCTCTTCTGTACTCACTCGCTCACTGTGCCTGGGGTCCAGGGTGAACCAGAGAGCGATGGCACAGCGCTGCCCCCTGGTGACGGCCCTTACGCCATGGGGGTTCTCTGCCCCCGAGGTGAAGCCCACAGCCCTGCCACACTGGGGCTGCACCTCTGCCTAGGGAAAGGAAACAAGGAAAGTAGTCCTTTCTACTAGTCAGTAGTCTAGTCAGGCTGGGTGTCCAAGATCAGAGCTGTGGGCTGGAGCAGGTGGCAGGGATGCCAGCTCAGATGATCCAGCAGGTGGTCACTGGAGTTACTTCCACTTAACCCAGGGCTACCAGGCTGACATGCTCTTGGGGGGAGGGGAATGGAAAGAGAGGCGGCCCCCAGGGAGTTCGTTGTGCCCTCCTATGCCCTGGAATCTCGGGGACTTCAGCTCTGCCCCTGTACCTGCCTGGGCAGAGGGTCACTTACCGTCACAGTCTTGGCATCTAGTTCAGTGAAATAAAAGTTTCCACCATCAAAGTCCCCATTTAGGTAAAGAATAGCGCTGGAAAAGATACAAGCCGACGTTGACCACAGGCCCGTCCTTGGGCTCCTCCAGGACTGACAGCCCCAAAGCTCTGGCTCCTGAAGCCAGCTAGCTCACTGAGCAGAGAGGAGGCCCCCAGGGAGTTAGGAGGCAGGCATAATACCTGTAGTCCCGGAACGTGTAGGCAGGGGGCTCCTTGATGCACACCAGGGCCTCAGCATTCAGGATGCAGTTGTCCACGTGCACTGGATGGCTGCTGTCAGTTCTATCTTCCTGGGCTTCTGCAACCCAAGAACATAGGTGATGCAGCAGAAACTCGCCCTGCCCCGCACTGGGGCCCATGGTCCTCCCTCTGGCCCCTTGCAAAAGGAGGCAGTGAGGGAAGGGGCTCCGGCCGTGTGGCCTACCTTCAATAGCTGTGCGGCACACCAGATGGGAGTAGGAAAAGTAGAGGGGTGTGTCCAGCCTGAAGTAGGACTCCATGACGCGCCTCACCTTCTCCGTTACATTGTAGTAGAGATGGGCGCTCTGCAGGGGCACCTTCCCCTCCTGGCCCAGCTGCCCAGGAGGCGTGGGCCATGATAGGTTAGTGCCCAATGTGCCCTGCCCTTTCCTTGCCCTTCCCAGGCAGCCCCCAGGGGCGCCCAGTCCTCCACCCTCTTCACTGTTCCCTATGACAGACAGCACCTCCTCAGGACATAGCTCCTCTACCCAAATCTTCTGGTGGCTTTCGGTTCCTCCCCTGGACCTCCCTTAGGTTTCTCCTCAGAAAGCAATCTTGTGCTCCCTCTTCTGACAGCATGTGACCCAATGCCCAGGATGAGGACCCCCAAGCACTCTCCTTTTGAGTCAATCCATCATTCTCCCCTCTCCTCATCACACTCACTTTGAGGGCTTTGAAGACAGTGACACCGTAGAACTTCTCACTTTTGGTGTGGGGGGAAGTATGACCACGATATCCATCCCCTGCAGTTGCCGCTGCCTGGAGGACAGAACTCTACAACCTTAGGAATGGGTCACTGTTCACAGAACAGTGGAGGGATCAGGCTGAAGGGAGGATCAGTGGGCCTCTTGGGGAGGGGAATAGAGCTTGGATCCCTCTGGCAAAATCACAGTGACTGTTTCCCACTCACATTGGTGAGTCTCTGCAGCTCCCGACACTCATCAGCAGAGATGACTCCATCCATCACCACCCGCTGGGAGCCATTCAGCACCCTGGAGCTCATGGTGAGGCTGATCCCATCATAAAGCAGGGGGCCACCTGCAGTGCGAAGAGGGAGCCCGCTGGGATCGAGCTGCACTTTCAGCCAGCTGATTCTCAGGGCCCACAGGCAATGCCCAGCAGCACATTTCCCTCCCTACCACCCCTGAAGGCAGTGGGCCTCTGAGGGAAAAATGAGCCTCTAACAGCTCAGAGACCCAGGCCCTCCTCCAAGCTTTGCCCCTAATGACTGCCTGATGACCTTGGGCTCTTAGAGCTATAGAGAAATGTCTCCAAAAGTATCAAACAGGAACAACTCATATCATTTAAGGAGCGCTGTCTGCTCAGAGATACTTTCCCAACAACCCCAGGAGGTGGCTCATCCAAGTGTCTGCCATGTCACAGCACATGAGGCTCTAGTAGAGGGGTGCTCCTGGAGGGCACGGATTGACCCTCCAATGGGGCACTTGGTGGCTGTGGAATGGAGATGAGCTACCTTGAAAAAGGTGACCTGACCCCAAGGCCACACTACAAGTAAGCAGAAAACTCACAGTTTGAAACTAGGGCTTGTGACTCCATCAGACCACCTCAGGCCCCGACAGGCACCCTCCATTCTGGGCATCTATCTTGTTCTCCCAAGTAGATAAAGGGCAAGGATCATGTCTCCTCCCTTCTGGGCTCTCCCACAGTGCCAATAAGGCCTTGCTGAACTGAATGCGTGTTACACACTTAGGCGTCTTATTTTCGTTGGTCTGAAGATGACCGTGCACAGCATTCAAGACCTCTGAGCCAGGAATGATCCAAGCCTTAGGTCAGACTGTAGTCTTCCCTTGGGTTACCTCAAGCCTCCTGGGGCCTGCCTCACTCCTGCTGGGCAGGGGGGCCTAGGGCCCAATGCTACTTTAGCTACTTTATTGTAAAGCAGTAAAGCCCTCTGGGCCTGCCTAGCACCATCAACTCCAACAGCCTGCAGCCTCATATCCGTCCTGTTACCATGGCCCCCTCACCTTCCCGAGCCAGGAGGCTCACATCTGCAGCCTCCTTTGTCTTCTCCTCCACCAGAGTTTCAATCTCCTTCATGAGGTTTCCAATCTCTTGAGAAATGCGCACTGCTGTCTCCCGTTCTGTCCTGTTAGGACAAGTCCTCTGAAGAACCCCATGCTAACATCCTGAGCCCATCCCCCTCACAACCTATCCCTCCCTGGATGGACTCCCAATCTAGAAGGGCCAGAGGAAGCTTGGCACATTAGGCGTCATCCAAGGGCCCAAACCCAATCAAAGACTCAACCTGAGGTCCTCACTTCTGCTTTTCTTGCAATCTTTTGGGAATCACTTCCTCTGGGGTCCATGTGTCCTAAAACAGGTTGAAAAATGTTAGGAAAGACTTGCTAACCATGTAACCCATATCTCAGCTTACAAAGTAGGGTTAACATATGTTCCAGGGGAAAAAAGGGTAAATGTTCCTCTCTTAAGCCCCATCCAGATTCCAAAAATGACCACTCTCACATCCATTCCAATCTTCTTGTCCTCGGGTTCCACCCCTGAAAATCAGCTTCCTTCCTCCCTTCTCCTGAACACCATTTGGCCCCACTATCTTTCCAGCCTCAGACTCCCCGGTCTATCCTGAGTTACTGCTTACTGGGTCGACAAAGGGAATTCCAAATACATCGTAAGCGAAGAAAAGCAGCTCCTTCTCCAACAGACTTCGGTGTCGGTATCTCTGGGCATTCTGAGGGAGGAAGGCAGTAAAGACAGTTACTAATGACTTGCTGCATGCAAAACACTACTAGATTCTGGGGAAGAGGACACAGATCTTCAGTCCTTGTCCTTCTGGAGCTCACACAATGTATGAAGTTAAGGCGTAACTCTAATGCTTAAGAACGAAGGGCTATGTGAGGTTTGAGAAGGAAGGTGTCTAAAAAGCGGAAAGAGGAGAAGGGGAAATCTGAGACTTCCTGCAGAAGGCAGCATTTAAATCGAGCTGTAAAAGACATGCAGATACACTCACTCAGTTGTATACAGAAATCTATCTTACTCTACATGAAAGTAGGACAGGAAGGGGATAAAAGAAGGGAGGTGATGACAGAAGGGAGGGCAGATGGGGGAGGCAGTAGTCAGAAGCAAAATACTTTTGAGGAAGGACAGGGTGAAAGGAGGGGCAGAGAAGGATAAACAGGGAAAACAGGATGGAGGGAAATCATAACTATGAAAAATTTTTTACAGCAAGTTTCTCTGACAAAGGCCTCATTTTTCAAATAAATAGTAAACTGAATCAAATTTATAAAAATAAGAGCTATTTCTCAAATGTTAAATGGTCAGAGGGTGTGAATAGGCACAGTCTTCAGACAAATTAATTAAAGTTATCTCTATTCACATGAAAAATGCTCTGAATCACTATTGACTAGAGAAATGCAAATTAAAACCACTAGAAGGACCACCTCATAACTATCTGATTGGTTAATATGACAGGAGAGAATGTAAGAAAATTGAGACACAAATGCACTGTTGGTGGAGTTGTAAACTGATCCAACCATTCTGGAGAGCAATTTGGAACTATGCCCAAAGGTCTATAAAACCATGCATACCCCTTAACCCAGGATTACCACTACTAAGTCTGTATCCAAAGAGTATAAACAAAAAGGAAAAGCACCTATATGCATAAATATATTTATAGCAGCTCTTTTCTAGTGGCAAAGAATTGGAAATTGAGGAGATGTCCATCAATTGGACAGGGAATGGTTGAACAAGTTGTGGTATATGATGGAGATGGAATCTATTGTGCTATAATGATGAGTAGGATGCTCTCAAAAAACCGTAGAAAGACTTACATGAACTGATGCAAAGTGAAATGAGCAAAAAGAACATTGTATACGGTAACAGCAGTGATGACCAACTGTGAATAACTAAGCTCTTCTCAACACTACAATGATCCAAGATAATTCCAAGGACCCATGATGGAAAATGCCATCCACTTCCAGAGAAGGAACTGATGGAGTCTGAATGCAAACAGAAGCATAATTTTTTAAACCTTTTTTTTGGGGGGGGGGCAGAATCTTTCACAACCTGATAAATATGAAAATGTGTTTTGCATGAGTGCATATGTATCATTTATATTCAATTGCTTCCCTTCTCAATGAGGAGGGAAGGAGAAAATTTGGAACCCCTAATTTTTAAAAATATTAAAAATTGCTTTTACATGTAAAACTAAAATTAAAAAAAAAAGATGTGTAAGAGTTCAGGGAAAGGAAGGACATTTCAGGTAGAGAGAAGAGTAAACAAAGGGATGTTTAGTGGGAGAATGAGTGAATCTCTGAGTTGTGAACCACCTCAGGAGACAGAAGCAGTCCATTCCCTCTTCCATGTGACAGTCCTTCTGCAGGTCTTCACTGCACTGGAACAACCCCAGTTCCTTCCACTAATCATCATATGGTGTGAACCCAAGGCCTCCATTCTCTCAGCTTCTTTGCTCTGCATACCCTCCAGTTTGTCAACGTTCTTTCTCAAGTGTGGCATCTAGAACTGAATAAATACCCTAGCTGTGGTCTCATTGGGGCACAGGTCAGCAGCATGACCACTTTTCCAGTCCTGGATATTACATTTCTCAATATGGCAGGTTTCGATTCTGTAAGCTTTCTTGGCTGCCATATCACACATTAAGCTTGCAGTCCACTACAACCCCTAGATCTTTTTCAGAACTGTTATCTAGCCAAATGTCTCCCATTTTGTACTTGGAAAATTATTTTTTGAATTCAAGTATTAGACTAAAGTCTTACATTTATTTGTATTTTATCTGTATTAAATTTCACTTCATAAGAGGCAACATGTTGGATAGTTGGCCTCAGTCAGGTGCCATATTTCACTCATCCTGGCTGGGTGACCTTAGGTAAGTCACTGAACCTCTCTGTGCTCTAGGGAGCTTTCTTGGACTGTAAGCTGCAGAGAAGATGCCAGCCTTCATGGTAGAGCGAATTTCTCTCCAGGAGCTTCCTACAATGCTAAGATCTCAGGCCTAGGTCCAATATCATCATATTCCAATAAGCCCAGTGTTTCAGCCTGTCAAAACCTGACTGCACCCAATGTTAGCTGTTAGTCAACATCCCCTTGTTTCCCCTACATGCCACCTATGCCTTGGTCCTGATGACAAGGTCAAACAGCACAGGTCTATGGGGGCTGGCTCCCAGATCTACGGGGGCACACACTTCCCAAGCCAATTCTGAATTACATATGACCAGTCTTCAGGCCTCATCATTCGGCCAGTTCTGAAACTATATCATTATCGACCCACCTTACCCCATCTTTTCCCCATGAGTAGCATAAAATGCTACTTAAAAGCATTTGTCAAATACTTTAATGGCTTTCCACTGATCTATTAGTTTGGCAGCCCTGTCAAAAAGGGAAATAAGATTAGTCTGACAAGATATGTTCTTGATGAAGCCAAGCTAGCTCTGGGAACTCTGCCTCCTTTTCTAGACAGCTGCTTATTTAAGAATCTGCTCTAGAACTTTTCTAGGAGCTGGAGTCAAGCTCCTTGGCCTAGAGTGTGCAAACTCTCTTTTTTTCCTGTCTTATGTTCTCCAGTGCTGTGGTACAGATTTCTCTCCACAATTTTTCAAAGACCACTGACAGGGTCTCAGTCATCACATGTGCCACTTGCTTCAGGATCCAATGACACATGAATCTGGGCCAGATGGTGACTTGAACTCATCAGCTGTTCTCTTATTATCTCCATCTTCTCTTGAGTATCAACTCCCCATTAGCCATTTTTGTTTTCAAAAATCATTCTCCTGGGCAAACAGTAGCAAAATCAATGGAACAACTTTATCTTTCGTCATCAATGTCATCACTGTCCCATCTGCCTTGTCTTCACCCCTTCTGTCCTCAGCCTTCCCTGCTAGTCTTGGCTCCTTCTGGGATTTAGCGCTGGGTCCTAACTGGCCCCAACAGGGCCCTGAGTGGCACTTCTGGATTTGTTGCTTATTGCCTCCCCAGATGCTCCACTTTGTACATGTCTTTTTTTGCAGCTGAAAGTTGTCTGGTGAACTCCCTGTGCATAGATATGAAATTCTTTAATGTTAAAATTTAAATTCCTTCTTTCTTTCCTGGTCAAAATTGTTCCTTTGTCTTCAAAATTTTGTTCAGTTTCCTATTCCTTCTGGATTGACTTCTTCTGCAGAATTTTAATCTCTAGGTTCCTACATATCTATATCTATATCTATATCTATCTATCTATCTACTTTTAGGCTCTTCCAGAAATCTAGGGTCTATATCAGATTGGGTTTCTTTATCTTCTTTATCACAGATTCTAAGAGAGAAGGATCCCTTTTTTTCCACCTCAGTTATCTCCTCATTGGTATTAATCAAATCTCAAAGAACATTTCCTTTTATTGATTCTTTTCCCATTTGAAGGATAAAATGATCATTAAGGTAAGTTAAGAAATTATTAGCTTCTCTGCTTTTAGCAAACTGGACAACTGAAGTCCTTCGTCATATTACATCTAATTTCTATGCCACGCTTGTGATCTATTTCTCAATCACGTCATCTATTTCTCTTTCTGCCCAAGGGGCTTATAGTACAACTTTGAAAATATTGCTCTACTGGTTTTCATCCAAATACACTCCATTTTGCAGCCCCATTCTAGTTCTGAGATTTCCTTACATGGATGTGTCATCTTAGGTCACAATGCTACTTTGCACTCCACTCTTCTCATCCTGTTTCTTGTGAATATGGCACACCTTTCCACATTCACTTTAATCAAGTCTCTCTCCATTCACCAGACTTCTAAGAGACCTAATAAAAACAAAAACCACACCTGCGATTTCATCAGTTTAGAGAGATCCTTGTGAGGAACTCTTCCTAACAATGTAGATCAATAACTGCTCTGCAACTTACCAAGGGGCTTGGGCCTCTGGGAGTAAGAGATCTACTCAAGGTCACAAGGCCAAGAGTAGTCAGAGGTAGGACTTGAATCTGTGTCTTGCTGACCCCAGAGGCTAACTTTCTCTCCATTACACTACAAGGCCTCCTTGTGCTAGGCTCTCATTCGTCTTGCTTATCAGCCACTCTGGGCATGTGTATATCCAGATTTGGGGTTCTCTGAACTTCTGGCTGGTCTCTACTGCTATTTGTCAAATAGTGTACTGTCTACTCTCTAGGCTGGTAGGTGTAAAAAAAAAGCAGTTCTCTTCCTCTCCCCTTCATTTTAAAAGTCTGATTAGAACTGCAGCATGCCAGGCAAATGGCCCCCAATCAACCTTTCTTAGGAGCACTGTCCTCCTGTTTAAGAGCCTATAACCTAAGGCATGAAAGACTCAGGAGAAAATGATGGCTGTCTCCAACATTGAAGGGCTGTTGCGTGGAAGAGGGATCAGAACGGCCCTGCTTGCCACCAACAGCAATGGGTAGAAGTACAAAGAAGCCAATTATGACTTGATTTAAGAAAAACTTCTTAACAATTCAAGGTGTTCAAAAGTGAAGCAAGCAGCTTGGGCAAGAGTGAGAGAGACTGGATGAACTCCTAACTGCCCCAGCAAAGGAATTCCTCGTTACACTCAGTGGGCTCAGAATTCTATAACTCAGACATAAAAATGCTGCACGGCCAGTGTCTAAAAATGTTCTTTGGGTGGAGAGAAAAGGGCAGAAGTGAGAGCCAAATCAAAATGAGACAGAGGGGAGGAGGGAAAGGGAAATATCGGCATAAACCGCCAAACAGAGGAGCTCTTGGAGGAGGACAAGAATGACTGGTTTTAGGCACATAATGATGCCGAGTTGGTCTTTGGTGAGGAATGAACTCCATCCCATAGCAAGGAACCAGATCCACCACCCACACAATCTTGTCAGCTTCAAGCTGGCTGACCCTTTGCTCTTTTGCCTGGCCCAAGGCTGGCCCTTTCACCATCACCGTCTCAGGAGAGCATTCCAGAGGGCCAGTCGGATAGTGAAGGGTTTGAGCTCATGCCATGGGAAGCTCTGTCAAAGGAATGAGGGGTGTGCAGCTTAGAGAAGAGACTTGAGTAGATCATGAGGACTGTTTTCAAGCCTCTGAAAGTCTCACTTGACAAGAGGTCAGAAACGTTCTTTTGGTCTAACATGCAGAATCAGGAAAGGTGAGTGAAAGCTGCTGAGAAGCAAACTTGGGCTTAATATTAGGATAAGCTGTCCAAGAGTGGAATGGGCTGCTTTGGAAGATAGGGGGGTTTTCATCTCTTCCTGCATATCTTTGCACAAAGGCTAAATAATTACTTGGAAGCTAGGTTGTAGTAGGGATTTTTTTCAGATTTGGTTTGGACTGGTCCCTTTTCCTCTAAGAATCGATGACTTGCCACAGGATCCCTCCCTCACCAGCCCCATTTCTGAGCCTGGGTCCACCTGGCCAGCTACCACCACGACAAATGGAAGCCACTCACCTCACGGGGGCTTAGGAGCTTCGCCAACTCTTCTCCCAGCATAGCTGTGTAATAGGCGAGGTTCTGATTCATCACCTCATCATTGGGGAAGAAGAGAAGGTACGTCTTGGCACATTCAATAGCTTGGGTATAATTCCCAACTGCAAAGAGAAACATGGCTGCAAAAGAGGGCACCCCCAGCCCTCCGGGCACATCTCATCAGGACCCAACTCTCAGCTGGCGACCAGGGTCATGACCCATGAGGATGCAAGATCTGCTGGGCTTGCTGACTGTCTGACATGCACCTGGCTTCGCTGCAAACAGCCTTCAAGATCAGTTATAATGGCATCTATGTTTTATTAATAGAAAATACAAATTATTCAGCAAATAGTAAGAAAGAGGGCAAAGACAGAATAAAACTCACATTCCTCTCATATTTTAGTTTACAAAAAGCTTTTCTCTTCCCAATCGTGTGAGGCAGATAAAGCAAGCATTTTCTCCATTTTACACTTGAAGAAAGTGAGGCCCAGGGCTAACTTCACGATTATCCAGCCAGTAAGGCTTAAAGCCAGGACTCATTCCCAGTTTCCTGACCCAAGTCCAACAGCTTTTTCTCTGCACTACACACTGTCATGGTGATGAAATATTAACCCTTCTTGTCACTCCTGGCCAGAGAGGAGTGGGGGCTTAACCTAAAAGGGTGGGTCTTCTTCACACAGGTGATACGCTCATCACACCAGGTTCCTATCAAACAACAAAAGCCAGATTCCCAATATGTCTCTCCAGAGTTTGAAATTTCTACATATCAGCTTGAAACACACCTCTGTGGATGATCTCTAGTTAAGCTTCTTTGTACACTGTTGTTTGCATGCTGGACTGGGAGCTCCCTGAGGGCAGGGGTTGGCTTTTGTCTTTCTTTGGTCCCTTGGTGCCTGGCACATATAAGGCACTTGACTACTTATTGACTGGACCTCACATCTACCTACCCACCTCTCAAATCTGGGCTGGACAGAACAAGCAGAAGACCAGGCAATTTTATAAGAAGCCAGGTATGTATGTGCTACCAACACTAATACATCATTGCTGCTGCCTCCTCTATGTTCTGCCACTGATGACAGCAGAATGAAAAGACAGTCCCGGGCTTATCCTTCACTATTTAAAATGTAGCTGTACTGGAAAACACCACAAATGCCTAGATGTGCCCCGTCTCCTGCCATTGACAGAGGCCCTGACACACTCATGTTTGTGGCAGGGAGTGAAGGATCAGAAAGGCATGCCTTGGCTAAAACCCTTGTATTGCTAGGCACAGCCCAGATGGGAGATTACTGCCTGCCCCCAGTCCATTCCTAGTTACAATTGAGCTCACTGGGAATAACCTAGAAAGGGCTCAACCATCCCATTAGAACCTTGAGCTTGATGAATTTTATGAGATTTACTTATAGACCAGCTCATAGTTGGGTCTGCCCCCTAAAGTGAAATAAGCTGCCTCATACAAAGGTGAGCAAGTCCCTCAAGTCTGTCCCCGAAACTTCCCCCTCCCCACTTGTCATCCATGCCTTTGTTCAGCCTGTCCCTGGTGCCCAGAATGCTCTCCCTCCTTACCTCGGTCTCAGCCTCAGGGAAGCCCTGGCTCCTTTCAAAGCCCCAGACATGTGAGCCTTCCCCCATGAGATTTTTCTGATTCCCCCATGGATTGTTACATCCCTTTCATCCCCAAATCATTTTGCATGAGCTTTGTATTTACTTTTGCGTACATGTTGTTTCTGCCCTACCTACAGTTACCCCACCTAGAGTCCTATAGCACAGTCATCTTTGTATTCCAGGCACCTGGCACCAAGAACACAGCTAAGTCAGGACCACTCTTAGCCTGGGCATATGACCCTTTGCCCTCTCTGCCTCAATTCTCCCTCTCCAGGTCCTACCCTCCTCTAGCCACTGATACACTCCCACTCCTGTTAAAATTCCCTGGCTGTTCAGAGTCCTAGATCTGCTTACGAGTAGGCCAGGGAACCCACAGACAAATCTCTTTGGAGAGATCCAGAGCAAGAGAAGGTGAGACACTTACTGTGAGGGTCCATGGGCCCCCTGCCGCTTTTGACCCTTTGTTCTTGGCGTGTCCCCCACTCCACAGCACTTCCTCTATGACTGTTGTCTGGCTCATCTTCTCTGCCCACATCTCCCTCCCCCTTCTATCATCCTCAGTGACACTGATGGTAACTTTGATGGCAGATGACTCCCTTAACAAACAGGCCTGCCAGCTCCTGATTCCTACCACAACTATCTTCACTGGCCCTTGGTCTCCCTTTTAGACCTCAGGCACATTCCCAACTGCTGCCAGAGCTGGAGCTCTGAAATGCTTCTTTCTGACTGGCCCCTCACTACCAAATGAACCTGTTCTCTGTCCTTCTCGTAACCTCTGGTCCCTCAAAGCCACTACTTGTCAGTCGCCCTTCGTGGGCTCAAGCCACTGGCTCCCTATTTCAAGGTGCACTCTCCTCCGCTCTGGAATGCCTCTCCATACCTTGCCACTCTACACACTCTGAAGGACCGTTAGCTCTCTCTGTTCCCTTATCCTGACTAAGCATTTCTGGAGGAAATGGTGAAGCAACACTGGCCCGGTGCCATCCTCAGATACTGAGCCCCAAATGGGCCTTCATTATTCTGGGCAATCCTTTATATTCATCATCTCCAAGAGACAGCCCCAACAGCTCTTCCAGAGTTTGCCCTCTCTTAAACTTCTAGCTTCATCACAATTACCTTCTTTCTCACTTTCTACTTTCCTGAGGCCAGTCAACCAGTGCTTCCTCAACTTCCTCCCTCTACGTCTTTAAACCTGTCTTTTTCTTGGCCTGTTCTCCTCTTCCTTTCCCCCAATCACAAGACTGAGAGAGCTGAAAGGGACTCCCTTCATTTTATAGATGAGAAAAGCAAGGCCCAGAGGAGTTGGATTCCTTGTCCAAGATCACAAAGCAAGTGTTAAAGGCAGGATTAGAACCACATCTTCTTGTGTCCAAGTCCAGCATGCTAATTCCCTGATGCCATCCCCACTGGTCATTCCCACTCTCTTGCATTTTCAACCTCCTCTCCACTAAGTCCTGTCAAAGAAAATGCTTTGGTTTCCCCTAGTCTAAAAGAAAAGAAAAAGGAAAAAAAGTCTTCCCTTGACCCTGTTGCCTTCTCGAGCTGAAAAAAAAATCTACTAGTCGCTTCTATTTCTTTTCCACCAACTCAGTCCCTTCAGCCCTTAAGAAAGGGTTAACACCCCTAGCACAATCCTGAAACTTTCAAGGCCATTAATGACCCCCTAACTGCCCAATCCAGAGGACTTTCTGTCTTCATCCTCTTGACCCCCAACTTTCTCTACATCTTTTCCTCTCTTGGTTTCAGTGATACTGGACTCCCATTTAAAGAAAAGTGCCCAGACCAGGTATGTCTTCACTCCTCTCAAGGCTTCACTTCAGATTTCCTCAACTCAAGTTGGGGACCTCCCTCTCCTCCTCTGGCTTCTTCTTATGTGCTATCTCTCCCTCTATAAAGTAGGTTTCTGGAAGGCAGAGGCTGTCTTTCTTTTGGCAGGTATTTGTATTTTGTCAGGGCTGAGAACGTCCAGCACACAGCAGCACATAACAAATAACTGAGCGACACTGTTCCAATCGTGGCTCCTCTCCTACCCGGCCATTAACTCCTTTTGACTTTCCTTCTTGATTCCCTCTTCCTCTTCTTTCTGGCTCCCCTCTACTCTCACCCTTCTATAAGGATGTCTCCCAATCAGTCTTTCTGGTCCCAGCCTCTCCCCTGATCTAGAATCCCACACTACTCAAGTCCTATTCTTTCTAGGAAGCCTTTGCAGACTCTTCCAGCCTTTTCTTATCCCAACTCTAATCTCCTCTCACGTTTATGGAGCATACCACTCCATCTAGTACTTACTGCAACCTGATTCATAGCTTTTCAGAGTTGCAAGGACCCTTGGAGACCCCACCTTCTCATTTACAAATGAGGAGACTGGGGACCAGAGGGGTAAAGTTCTTTGTCCGGAATCACAGAACCAGTTACAAGGAAGCCTGGGTCACCTAACAATAATAACTGTTACTATCACTTACACGTCCATAGTGCTTTCAAGCTGATGAAGCATGTCCACACCCCACAAAACCTGGAGGTAGGCTGTTAACTAATACTCGGTCCAAGATCTTTCCCTATCCATCTTGCAGGACTATTGTGTGGAAGGATGCTTTGTAAATCAAGATGTCATTCATTATTGTTTATGTTAAGTTACCCTCAGCAGATTCAAAGTTTCCTGAAAGACCGAACTCAGGCAGGGCCAGACACAGAGAAAGCTCTACATAGTTGTTACGTGAGAGCTATTCTGGTTTCTGAAGGTCACAGTAATCAAAAACCCTGGCATTATGACAATGGGCAGATCTGGCATCTATTTTGGGGCTGCATACAAAGACACTGGGCCCCTATTTTGTTTTGTTTTAGTTTCAGTGCAAACTCTAATTAAATGCTATAGAAAGAACTGCAGAAAGGCCCTGGGAGCCTGGCCCTTCCCCTCCCAGGGCTTTAGGAGGTGCTGGGACCTGCTTCCAAGATCAGGTACATGGTACAGCGGAGAGAACCTCAGAACGGTTTGAGAACATCTGGTTTCAAACCCTGGTCACTCGACAACGATGATCTACTTGTGTGACCTTGGGCAGATACTTCTCTGGGCTTCAGCTTCCTTGTCTGCAAAATGGGGTTTACCAGCTAATCTCGAAGGTGCTTTTTAGTTATAAAATTACGAGACTCTGTGAAACCTGTAGGATCATTAGTAGGAACCATGTAGTCTACAAACTATAACGGGCACGCCTGAGCATCCCAAAGAATGCTATACAAGTTAGAAATCAAATATATTCTTAATGAAGAGGTGCCAGTCCTTCTCCGTTTCCTATATTGCTTCAATGAAGGGAGCAGAGAGAGGAGGAAAATGACTCTTACTGTTGTAGTAGGCAAACTGCAGATAATTATAGTGTGATGGGAGGAAATCTTCAAAGGGCTTCTCTCGGCTGGGGTGGGAGGCAAGCTCAGTCACACAACTCTGTTTACAGCTGAGCACCTGGATATAATGATCTGAAGGGAATCAAAGAGAGGAATGAGCATCACATCAATCTGGAAGGTTGGAAGTTGTGGATCAGACAAATAAAACAAAGCAAAAATTAACCCTAAAGGGATGCAAGCCGTTAGACATTGAGATGGAGTCTGCATCAGAGAACAATCAGGGGGCTACAATGCGGATTCCTGCCACATCGGGCAGGGGAAGCCCCCTAACTTCTCCCAAGCTGGGGTTGAGCCCAGAGCCCCATCCTCTCCTAGGCTGCACTGGCATCATTCCAGGACACAGACCCTACTTGGGTAGCAACCAAATCACTCCTGCAGAAAAAGATGAGAAGGCCCTGCAGAGACAAGACGAGCAGTACGCACCTGTGATGGACTGGAAAAGGTCAGCGTTGTATTCGAGGTAATTGTAGCCATCGTAGTCATAGGGTCCCTCACAGAGGGCACGACACTCCTCATCTGCCACAAAGTACTCTTGTAAGGCTGCCTCCAAATGGGGCACAGCTTCATGGGGCTGTTCCTCTGAGTAGAGCCGCACGCCCAGTCGGAACTCATGCTTGAGGGAGGACAGAGGATTCAGTCCTGTCAGGCCACGAACTAGGCAAGGCCCACTCCTTCCCCTCTGGCCACTGCTATAAGTGCTACAAACTCCCTTCCCTATGGAGCTGAGTCCTAACCAATGCTCACAGAATGAATGAAATGGGCCTGGCAGGAAAATTAGTAGGAAAAATAAAGACTTTTGATTGATAGCTACAAAAACTCCCACAGGAGCCTTTTACATAATAACAATAAAGCACTGGGGCATGTTATCTCCACTTTAGAGAAGATGAAATGAAGGCTCAGGGAAGTCCATCAATTAGCCTAAAGCCATGTTCCCCTTGACAAAATGGAGAGGGATCTTCAGAAAGTCCCTGTGCAGCCTTAAACTTTTTACTCTTCAGCGGTCATCATTTATGCCAGTTTGAGAGATACAACCTGTACCTGGTCTGGTAAGAAGTAGTGAATGCTGCTCCAGGACAACACTGACCAAGGGAGGTCTTTTCCCTTAGCCTGAAACCAGACTCACTGTCCTGTGCATCAGATCTATGTCCCACCTGGAACAAATTCAAATAAACTGGCTTTGAGATGCTGTTTGCAGCTAGTTTCTAATGCACCTAAAAGCGAAGACTTCCCAGTTTAGATGTGCACAAGGACTTTCGTAAGGCCTCTCATTCCTTCTCAGGAGTGTGGCGGGGAGGGGGGGGTCCTTTCCTGCTGACAGAGGGGGCAAGACAGAAAAGGTGCAGTGAAAGGGAAGCTGGGGCCCCTGGTTCACCATGTGGGGTTTGGCCTCGAGGTCCTTGAAGTCCTCCTCCTTGACTCCTGACATCGTTTGATAATAGTCCAAGTTCTGGCGCATTTCCAGGTGTTCTGGATTCCCCACAAAGAAGGTGTTTGCAGCTGCAACGGCCTTCTCCAGCTTGTTAATCTGAAAGTGAAGCAAAGGGAAGCCATTCTCGAGTCTGTGCCAAGCAGACAGCCTCCATTCTGATGGGAGTCCTTGCCTCCAGCTCTGCCCTTTAGCTTCCTCACCTGTCTTTGAGGGCAGGCTTGACCACGCCACCAGGGGCTCCTTAGGGCCTCTAGAGTCCAATACAAACAGCTCTGCTCTACATCAGAAGCCCTTTACAACTCAGCCCTTCCTACCTTCCATTACTGTCAAGCTTTCCACCCTGACTTCATTCTACAATTGAGCACCATGAGCCTGTCCATGCATCCCTAGTCTTGATCACTGACCAAGCCTGGGACACTCTCCTTACCTCCTAATTCCTCCTGGCTTCCTAGGTTTTCTGGAAGACTGAATTAAGAGCCCCCTTTCTTCAAAAGACCTTTCCTGGTCCTTTCTGGGATTACTCCCATTTCCACCACATACAGCTCATACATGCCTAGTAGTTTGTGTTGGCTCCCCCATTATAATACAAGCTGTTGGAAAGCAGGACTATGTCTCTGCCTTTCTTTGCATCTCATCACTTACCCGAGTGTGTGGCTCCCTTAGTAAATCCTTACTGACCAAATGATTGATTGACACAGTGGAGACACTGAAAAATAGAGGCACCAACAACCACAACCCAAGAGGACAACTAATGGTGAGCAGAAATCTTCAGGTCCTTAGCCAAATGGGCCCAGATATCTCTTTCTAAGAGCATGAACTGACTCTGGCCAATCCTATTCTATAGTTCAAAAGGAATTAGAAGGAACAGCAATTTCTCTGGGACAAATACAAAGTGGTAGATAATGAAGTATAAATGGATGTTTCTCTGATCAGGCCTGGGGTAAACTATATTAAAAGAGGCAATGCCTCACTCGGTAGTGCATGTTTTCTTTTTTTTTTTTTTAACTGCTCAATCTTCTGTTTCCAGGATTCTGATCAGGAGCTGAAATGACCAAGAACAGAAACATGGAAGGGACTAAGGATGGGTGTAGGGCTTTACAGAATGACATTAGGCTTAATAGGTACTTTGAAAAATAAATGGGAGTGGGGCGAATTTTATGATCAGGGTATATCCACAAACAGGTTACGTTACTGAAGAATCCTAAACTCCTTCACAAAATTAAGGGCAGCTAGTGGCACAATGGGAATATAACACCACGCCTGAGTCTGGAAAACCCAAATTCAAATCCAACCTTAGCCCACACACACAGGTGTGTGATAGTTGGCCAAGTCACTTTACCACAATCTACCTCAGTTTCCTCATCTGTAAAATAGGCATAATAAGGTAGTTGTGAGGATCAGATGAGATGATTGTAAAGCACTTTGTGAAGCTTAAATTCTCATATCCATGTGAGCAATCACTATGATTTCATGTTTGTCTTTGTATCTCTAGTACCTACCAGATGCCTGGCACATAGTTCAACTGATTCCCACCCCAAAATCCATTCTGGAGAGAAATTCTCCTTTCAGATCCATCACTAGCAAGCTGTGTGATCTTGGAAAAAAACACTTGAATTCTTCACACCTCAGTTTCCTCACATGTCAAAGGAAGGGGTTAGACTAGATGTGATCTCTATGATTTCTCTTTACAGAGCTAGGATTCAATTTTATTTTTTTGAAGGAACTGATGACACCTTCCTGATAAGATGAATTTTTGTTTGATTTTCTTCCAGCTTGTTTCTCTTCTTCTTTGTGCACTGGAATTTCTCCCCCCGCTTTTTAGGCAGCATCTGTCCTTCCTCCCTATAGTTATGTTGTTACATCATTAGATTCTCGAGGCGACGTGAGTTTGGAGCAGAATTCTACGTATCTTGCAGAGTTTTGTATTCACTTATCTATAAGATGGGGAGGAAGCAGGGCAGGAATCCAGGAAAAGAAGGAAAGGCATTTTTTCAGAGTAAATGTTGTGGGGAGATGGACATTTAAGTCCAAATTCTTTGTGCCCTATCTGCAGGCTGAGCTAAAAGTCTGTTCTTTAAAGACCAACTTTGGAAAAACATATAAGCAGTACTGCTAGTTCTTGTCTAGAGCCCCAAACCTCCGTGTTTTTTTTTGTTCCCTCCTGGTAGAACCATTCCTCATATCCTGCAGAACTAAACTGAAGGGTTGGCACTATTGAAGGCAAAGCCGTGTGACTGAATAGGGAAAGAAATAAAATATAGGAAGGGCCAGAAACAGGGTTGGTTACAGTCTGTAGTATTTTAACTTTGCTCAGAAATTTGAGAGGGTCCCCAGCAGGGAGGAATCTGGGGCCCCCTGCCTGCTACGTGGCATTCCTGGCCCTGAAACGGAAGACGCTGGAGTCCTCCGTAGGAAAAGGACACCAATCACGAAAAGGCCTGCAAGTTACTGTTTCTGTGACTCCTCTTTAACTGTTCTAAGCTTGCAAAGGGATGGGGCTGACAAACTCAGGAGGAAAAACTAGCCAGAAACCAAGTGCTGCAGCTTAGTCTACAATGCACCACCAACGGCACTAGATTTGGAGCCAGTAGGCAGATAAATCCCAGCTCGGCTGGGTTGGGGCAGGGGCTGGAAGGGAAGATGCCCCTCCAAGCTCTAGACTTAAGTCTGAGTCACACTTGAATTTGCTTTGATCCGACCAGCTCCCTAGGGTAGCCTGGAGGCTACCTACACTCCAGAACCTCAGGAGTGGTAAGGAACCTGGAGACAAGAGTCCATCCTGTATCTCTGCCATACGCCCAAGCGGTTATGCAGCCTTGGGTTGCAGACGTCCAGTGATGGAGAGCTCACTACCTATCAGGTCGGTGCATTCGTTTTGGGGCAGCTCTCTCTAAGGGTTGGGAAGCTCCTTCTCGCCTGGAGCTTGACCTTGGCCCCCCACTCGCCCCCCGCCGCCGCCGCACCTTGAAGTAGGCCACTTGCAGGTAGTTGTAGGGGCTCCGCTTGCGGAACTCCAGCTCCAGCTCCTCGCTGAGACTGTGCGCGGCGGGCGGGCCCAGGCAGCCGCGGAGGCAGGCGGCACGCTGCAGCAGCCGCCCGAAGAAGCGCAGGTCGTGCAGGGCGGCCGCGGCCCGGCCCGCCTCGGCCTCGGGCCCCGGCCCCAGCCCCGGCTCGGGCTCCCAGGGGTGCTGGGCGGCGCACTGAGAGCGGCAGCGTAGGCGCAGGGCGCGGAGCGCGGCCCGGGAGCGCAGCGCGCGCTCCATGTGTAGCACCACCGCCGCCCAGTCCCCGCGCGCATAGGCCGCTGCGCCCGCCGCGAACAGCCCGTCTGGGGCCTCCACCGACTCCAGCACCGCCGCCGCCGCCGCAGTCCCCGGGTCCGCCGCAGTCCAGAACCAGGCCTCGGCCCCTGCCCAGGCCACGGACAGCCACAGCCACAGAGCGTGCCAGGCCATTGCCAGCCGTACACACCTAACGGACTGGCAGGCAGCTACCCACTGCCCGCCTGGAGCTCCGCCCCAGAATGCTAGCCCCGCCCCTAGACGAACGCACCGCCCCCACAGGATAGCCCCGCCCCCAGACTGCCCTGAAGGGCGAGCCCCGCCCCTAGACCCACACCTCTCTCCCACAGGATGAACCCTTAAGACCTCCCCAGAGAGTGAGCCCCGCCCCCAAAGGTTTAATATCCGCCCCTAGATCCACGCTCTGATCCTATAGGGTGAAACCTTGCCCTTAGAGGACCCCAGAGAATGAGCCATGCCCCTAGACATACGCCCCTCCCCCAAAGAGTGAAGCCCCGCCTTTAGACCGCCTCGGAGAACCAGCCCCGCCCCCATATCCGTGCACCGCCCCCAATGGGTGAAGCCCCGCCCCTAGACCAATACACGCTTAGGAAGGGAACAACCCCCTCCTCTCCGCCTCTAGACTGATTCACCACGCCTAGGTTCCTCTTTCCTTTCTTCCGTCCCTCCGGATGGAAGTGAAATCGTATACTAGAGCCCCACTGCCGGAAGTCTTTCCCAGAGCGGAGCCCCTCCCCAAATTAGAGCGTAGCTACGTCCCCGCCCGGGCCTCCCTGGACAGAGGTATGCAGCCGCGCCCCTACAGCAGAATCCCACCCCCGGCCTAGATGGACAGGTCATCCTCTAATCCTCGCCTCTCCTCAGAATGGAGGCGGCACCTTCAGAGCAGAGCCCTGCCCCCGAGGGCTTCCTAAAAGCCCCACATCGAAGCCCGACTTCCAGGAGGCAGCAAGCTAGGCCCGTCTGCCCTGCCCTTGGGGGCGCGACCTCAGCTCAAGGCCACGCCCTCTGACGTACCCTTCCATTAGGACGCAACCCGCCTCTTCCTCACTGCGCATGCGTCACCTGGCCGGATACTGTAGAATTGAGCTGCGAGCATGGCGGCTCCTGAGGCAGCGGGCTCGGAAGAGCTTGTGATGGGGGCGGAGGCGGGCGAGGGACTGGAGCCACTGTTGGATAGGGAGGTCGAGGGGCAGCAAGGTCGAGGGGAGTGCCTGGTGTCTTCCGACCATGTGCTCAGGTCCTATGTTTCGTCTTCAGGGACCCCCGTAGAGTCCTACGCCGACTCTGCCGACCTCGGCTCCGTCAACTCGGCCGACTTCGGCCCCGTCAACGCAGCCGACCCCGACGACTGCGACCCCGTCATCCCAGCTGGCTCCGTCGACCTCGGCCTGGTGAACCCCCACCGCACCCGCCGCGTGGGGAACCCACAAGACCTCGTGGAGCTCGCCCAGCTGGTTCAGAAGGTGAGGAGGACCCCGGGGGGGAAGGGGAGAAGGGAGGAGGAGAGAGAATATTTGGGGAGTGGGAGAGAATGTGTGGGTCATGGTGGGAGGGAGGGTAAAAGGGGGTGGGAGGGAGAGGGAGAGAAAATACTTGGGGGGAGAAGAAGGGGGACACAGACGACCTGGGGAAGAGGAGGGAGAGGACTTGAGACTTTGCGGGGGGTAGGGAGGAAGAGAGGAGGAGAGACAGAGGACCTGGCTTTTAGGGAAGGTGGTAGAAAGACCTGGCTTTTGTGGGGAGACTGGGAGAATACTTGAGCTTTGTGGGAATAGGGAGAGGTCTTGGCCTTTTTTTGGATGAGAGAAAAGGCTGGAGGAGGGCATCCTAGCCCGTGGCAAGATTAAGGAGAATCTGTCCTTGGGAGGTTGGGAAGACCTTTGTCTACTACCTGATGATAGTGTTCCCAGCTGTTTAGATATTTATATAACTTGTTCATATTTAGTTGTTTGCATGTTTCCCCCTTAGACAGGAAATTCTTTGAGGGCAGAAGGACTATTTTTGCCTTCAGGGTGCCTGGCACATAGTAGATACTTGTTGATACTGATCAGAACTGGAAGGGACCCCTGGAGACCTTCAAGTCCAACCCCTTCCATTTCACAGATGAGGACGCTGAAGAAGGTTAAGTGACTTGCCCAAGGTTGCACAGATAGAAGCTATCAGAAATGAGATTTGAATCCATAGTTTTCCCACTAGAGCTAATGTTCCTTCCATAGTATCATGCTGCCTTCACTTGTGGGTTGACCTAGACGATCTCACTTAATGTCTTAGTATGAGGCTACCTATATGTATGGATAACGGTGCAGTAGATGATTTTCCCAAATTTCCCCAGTTTGAGTCTCACATAGATTTCATTTGCATTGGAAATTTCATCACACATTGTTTCTTCTGTACTTTACCTCTTGAGATTACTTGTGTGTTATAAACACTGTGATACTTGACAATGATTCTGAAAAAATGTTCCCATTTTTTTTATCTGCCTTACAGAGCCTTAATGATGCTAAGTACAGGTAGCCAATTTCCCCACCTGCACCTTGGATCTATTTCTTGGCCCCTTTTTCCAGTGAAGGAAAAATTCAAGTTCTGATTATTTTCTGTGCCTCATATCTTCTGCTTCCTAGAGGGGGAAGAAAAGTATTTCTATGGGTCAAAAGATGGTCATTTACTCAGGTGGTGTAGTGTCAGACTACTGTGCAGAAAACTGGCCTAGAATATAGAAGGCACAGTTTTTACCTTCCAAGATTACATGCTGATTATGTAAATATTTCATGGATAGTGAAAGGCAATTATTGAGTGTCTGCTATATTCTCAGAACTGTCTTAGAAGCTAGTTGTGGGGTACAGAAATAGAGACTATAAGAATTGGTTCTTTTTGGGGGGGTTAGTTGAGACAAAACATACAAGAAATATGCAAGAAACAATTAGGTAACATTGAGAAGTATGTAATATATATGTATACATGTATATATATGTGTGTATATGTGTATATGTAGCACATGAACAAGTTAAAATATTACTTCATACTCCTTGTATGTACATGTACATATTCCAATTTGTAATATGCCTTTATACCAGTAATGACCTACATACAAGTAGTAGTTATAAGGGATGTCATCAAAGAAATGGAAGATCAGAAAAGGAAGTAGGCTGATTATATGGCAGGAGTGAGGGAAGATAACAGCTGAGTAACCCGTCACATCTTTACTTTAAAGTGAGGTACTTAAATGGATCCTCCTAGATTGTAAGCAGAGGCTAATGGTTTTTATTCATCTGTCTTTCCTAGCACAATGCATTGCATGTAGTAGGGTGATGAAATGATAAAAGGATTGAATTACATGACTTAGCAACTTAACTGCCGAGGAACATATAATATTGGGGAATTCGAGTGACACAGGAATGCTTCAGAGTTCTTTCTTCTTCTTGCTCATTTTGAATGGGTATGGAACATCAAGGGATCTCATCCTATTGGAGTTTCCACTGGTAGCTATACAGAGTTTGTTAGGAACTCTCTGGTAGCCCTGTGCTAGGTCCAATCCTTCTATTACACACCTATTTTTTCATATTAAAAAAAATGTAGAATTGGTGGTTTGGAAGGGATATGGAATTCCTCTGGCAGCCAGGTCACATTGAGCAGTGGGCATGGAGTCAAGAAAACCTGTGTTCTGACCTTGGGCAAGTCCTTTAACCTCTGTTGGCCTCAGTTTTTTCAACATTATGGGGATAATAAGACCACCTACCTCTCAGCGTTGTTGAGGATCAAATCAGATAATATTTGTAAAGTACTTAGCACCTTGCTGGCACTTAATAACGTAATAAATATTTATCGACTGGGCTGTGACATGGCCAGGATGAGTGCATAGATCTGATGCCTGTGGCTGTTGAGTCATTGGGATAACTTCAAGTTGTAAAAACCTTAAGGGCATGAATGGTAACTATTTTTCTGTCTTAGTCCCTTCCCAACTTCCCTATCACTATAATGACCCCTCCTCCAACTTGCCACTCACACAGACGTGGCCTGATCACCCCTAACTCCCTTTTATCATCCCCTTATTACCTTAAACTTGAACTATTCCAATAACCTTCTAGTTGGTCTAACTGCCTCAAGACTCCCCACTCCAGTCTATGCTCTACTCAGATACCAAAGTAATTTTCCTGAAGTGCAGGTCTGACCTTATCACTCCTCTAATTCAGTTAACTTTAGTGGCTCCCTGCCATCACCAGGATCAAATATAAAATCTGATGTTTTCTTGTCCAGCTGTTCATAACCTATCTCCTTCCTTTGTTTCCAGTCTCATACTTTTCTTCCCTCCACATACTTGCTGTTCCAGGAACATGGCACTCCTTATCTCTTAGCTCCTTTTTCAATGATCATACACCGTTCCTCCTGGAATGCCCTGACTCTTCATCCCTCCTGCTCTTGGCTTCTTTAAAAACAGTTCAAATCCCACCTTTTGCAGGTCAAATTTCCTGGTGATCCATTCTCCCTCCTTCCTACCCCCTAACCCCCAACTGCTACTGCCTTCCTGTGAGATTACCTTCTGTTTACATCTTGCATGTTCATTTTTTTTGCATGTTGTTTCTCCCATTAGAATGTGAATTTCTCTAAGGCAGAGACCATGGTTTGTTTTTGTTTTTATTTTTGCCATTCTTTATGTCCTCCATTCTTAGTACAGTGCCTGGTACATAGTAAGGACTTAATAAATACTCGTTAACTGCCTGCCGGACTGAATAGCTGTTCGCTTATGTGAGGGTTTTCTATGAGTTTTAGCTCATAAAAGGCTTATCCCTTTCAAACCTTCAGTGAGTTTTCTTCTCTTTCATAGGCTGATGAATTTATCAGAGCAAATGCTACCAACAAGCTGATAGTTATAGCTGAGCAAATCCGGCATTTGCAGACACAGGCCAAGAAGGTAAGGAAAGTACTGCTTTTGCTCCCAGGGTTTGGGGACAGGCTTCTTAATTTTTTATGCTTATTTTCCAGGCTGAAGTTAGGCGTTTATTTATTTATTTATATGTATATTAAACTACCACAGTCTGCTTGAGCAAGCAAAGTGTTAACCATGTAGCTCTGTCAGATCAATAGGCAGTGGAGTGGGGGTGAGGTGAAGAGAAATTGTGGAATAATCAGTTCAACAGTCTGGTCCTGGAGGCATTCTTCTCAGGCTTCAGTCCAGTTTGGGAAGCTCTTAAGAAGAAGAAAAATGACACAAAGGATACAGATTTTGATACAATTTGTAGTAACCTAAACCAGCAAAAATCTTAGTCCTGAACTATTTCATCCTTAAGCATTACAAAATGTTCTAATCAAGGGCAACTGTTGCATAATTCTCTAATGCTAGGGCTTGCTCTTGCACTTAGAGATTTGCATACAAGCCAGTTACAACGTAAACATATAAGTCAGTCATAGCTCATCTCTCTCAAGGAAATCTGTGGGGATGGACAGGGAGACATTTGGACCAGATAGGGGATGCAGACACAAAAAGAATCCTCCTAACCTTCCTGGGAAGTATACGGCTGGGGGCATGTATAATTAAACAAAAAACAAAAAAAGACCAGTAGAAGCTAAGGGACCATAAAAAACAGAATTGAGAAAACAGAAAACTCAGGGTTTTGCTGTGTATTAAAAATAGTCTCATTTTCATTTCCTCAAAACTGCCCAAATATTTCAGCCTGATTTTCACTAAAACCAAAGGTCACCTTCAGACAGAAAAATAATCTAGAATTTTAGCTAGATGACCATGAGTACAGATTCTGTTCATTGTTTCATTTGTTGTTGTTTTTTTTTGTGGTGCCTAGGTATTGGAAGAGGCTCAGAGAGATGCTGAACTGCACCATGTAGCTTGTAATGTAGTGAAAAAACCTGGAAATATTTACTACCTCTATAAGCGGAACAATGGACAGCAATACTTATCCATCATTTCACCAAAGGTAGGAGGACTGCATTCTTTGTCATTATGAGACAGGATTCTTTTGAGCAAACAACTAAGCCAATTTATCCTTTAAGAAATCTTTTTGTGAAGTCCACTAGAAGGCATTTGCAGAGGAAGCAATGAGTGCTGGTTCACATTTTGGAGGGAATTTTTTCATTTTTGGAGGGGAGGGGGTGAGCCTAGGTATAGTCCTAGCAACAGACTTTGCTTTCCAAGGATCATACATATGAGAAGGTTTGTCAAAAATAGACTTTCCACAAAGTGATTAATTCATTAGCTATGATAACTTAAAAAATAAAATAAAGAAAGAAAAAGATGCTCCTGAGTCTTACATGGCCCCTTTTCTGCTTTTGCAGCACTGGTGCCTAGGGGTGGGAAAGGGGGTGATTGTGGGGTACTAAAAGAATCAATTTTTAGGTCATCAATAAACATTAAGCACTAACAAAGAATGAGATCTTGTGACCAGCAACTGGACCTAGTACTGGAAGAAGAAAATCAAAACAATACTTATTCTTTCTATAAATAAAACCAGGAGATAGAAGGAAGTGGCAGCTAAATGGAATGATCATAGGCGCATAGATATTGAGCTGAAAGGAAGTGGCCATCTAGTCCAGCCCCCCTTACTTTAACGATGAGGAAACTCAGGCCAAGGGAGAATGAGAGATTGCCCCAAGATCACACAGGTAATAAGCATCAGAGGTGTGCCAACACTGTGTACATACACCATGCTCTCCCTAGACAGATAAGGCTTTGGCAGAGTTGGTTTATGGTTCATTCAAAGAAAACAAGAAGTATCTTTCCCTGAGATATGTAACCGTCTGCTGAAATGCTCATGAACACTTGTAAAAACACCAAAGGCAATTGTAGCTTATGTGTCAATATCTGTTGTGGAAGACCCTCCTAACTTAGTGGCTTCCATGTGAAGGTGGGGAGTAAGGGAGTAAGTGGTGAAAATGTTAGCACTATATGCCTCAGGACTAAGGAAGGAAGGAGGCCAAAGGCATGTAGACTACAAGCCTTGTAGCATGAATATTTTGTTTAAGGGGAGAACTCAGAGGGCAAGGTACATGACAACCATTGAATTACATCTTGGACAATGAAATTCATTACATATTAACAGACAGAAAATAACTAGGAGGAGAATTCCCAAGCAGCTATCTATATCAGACTGTTGACTTGTTAGAGACAAGCTCAGAATCAACACCAAATTAGAATAAAGTAAGTAAGTAGGAATTTGGTTCAATTTAAAGCAATTTTAGCTTGATAGTTTTAGACAATCTAATGATGATAAAATATGGGAAATGGATAAAAGACCAGATACTGATAAAAACTATCACCATTTCCTAATGGTGATAAGAAATCTGACTAATGGAAATCAGTTTTCATAAGCGATCAAAAGAAACCCAGAAACCACTTTACCTAGCAAAACCTGGATCTTGCCAGGCAGATATATTAGCCAAGGGTAACACTACTCATTTATAAAATTTTATTGAGGATTATGGAGATGGTGAATTGTATCATCTCAAGAACAGGATGAAGCAGTGATTGGAGCAATAAATTTACAGAAAGCAAAAGATACCTTACGGACAACCTGTGTGCTGCCATTGTGCCCATGCACTGTCAAGAGATCTAGGGGAAGGTTAAAAGTTTAGCTTTATACATACATATATCCATGTATGCATATACATACGTGCATATTTATATCTACTACCTATAATTTCAGTGTTAAAATTTAATTGTTAGTAATTTAGTTCATTCCTTATTTAATGAGCCATGTCTGATCAGTCCTGGGAGATTCTTGAATTCTAGTCTTTCCACCTTAAAGAGACAAATGAGACTTGGACAACTTCCTAGGTAACTGACTTTTACAACTATAGTAGAAATCAGCATGAGAATATAGTGGGGTGGGGGTTTTTTAAACATAGAAATGTATAGTATATTTATCTGGCTTTTTTGCCTTCTCTAGGAATGGGGGGAAAGTTGTCCACATGATTTCCTTGGTGCGTACAAGCTTCAGCATGACCTCTCCTGGACTCCATTTGACAACATCGGGAAGCAAGATGCTGAAATCAGCATCATGGACAAACTTTTGAGTCAGCAGATGGCCCTGCCCCAATGTACAGAACCCAATTTCGAGGGCCTCACTTAGTGACCATGGACAATGCCAAATAGAATGTGGGCCTGGCTGTTCTGTCTCCTTAGCTTCCCTATACCCTACTTTGTAGGAGTTGTGAGAAGTGAGATATGATGTGCACATATGAGTACTTTGGATGGAGATTCCCTGTGTGAATTGAAGTATATTTATCAACTCCATTTTGGGCTCCACACTCCCTGTTTCAGAGAATCCCCAACTTAAAAAAACATGGGCCAGTAACCGTTATTACACATCCCAGCTCACCCATGTGGACAAAGTCCATTGCTGTAGCTGAGCTAGAGAGTTTATAGGAAAGAGAGAAAATGTCATGTCCTTGAAAAGATTACTACTGTTTATACACAGGAATTTGTACTGCCACCTCATTTTAACTCAGGAATTTTGGAAGTAGGACTAGGGCCAAGCAAAGGCCCTGGTGCTTCTTCTTTTATAAGTGATTCTACCCTGCTCCAGAGAACTTTAGACCCAGAATCATCATCCAAGGGCTCAGGAATATGTACTGTGCAAAATGGCAGGTAGAGTAACAGTCTGACCAGAGAAGTGATTCTAGTTTCCCCAAAGGTCTGTCTGGGCTGGATTTTCCCTAAAGCCCTTCTCGTTTGGCTGGAAAATTGAGACCAATGCAGGAGAGAAGAGTGATGGCCTTGCCTTAAACTCCTTCAGTTCCTGACCAGTTTTAGGATCATAGATTTAGAGCTGGAAGGGACCTTCAGAAGGCACTAAATCCAACCCCCTTCTTTTACAGATGAGAGGAGACTGAGATGTTAAGTGCCTTGCCCGGGATTCCTGTTAAGTGTCAGAGGAAAGACTTGAACCCACTTCATCCATGAAGCCATACTGCCTCATGGATTTGCATTGGCCTGGTTCGGGGAAAGGTCCAGGGCTAAACCATCATATCAGTAGCATGAGTCCATTTAAATGGCTATTTCCAAGTATCATGAAAGAGAGAGTTGAAACAATACAATGGGAACGAAAACTCCAAAGTTCTGTTTGCATAGGATTCATTTTGCTTTCTTCATAAAATTCAGAACATCTAGTCTGATTCCCTTATTTTTACAGATGATAAGCCTCCAGACCCTCTGTATGGCCTGAACAGATTGAGAGCTTGAAGGGACCTAACAGGTCATTTAACCCATCCTTATCTGTTTAGGGACATGAGAAAACTAAGGCTAGTAGTTGTTAGGTGACCAGTCCAATGACAGGGAGTAAAATCAGGATTCCAGCCCAGGTCCCCTGACTTCCAGGCCAGTACTTTTGATGTTATACCAATCTTCCTCTTGTATTGATGACACAGTAAACAGCAAAGGTACTCGAGATAGGGAGCCAGTTGCCTTCACTTCTTATCTTCAGCCACATAGCAATTATATGGGTAGTTCAGGCAAACTGTGAAGTATGCAGAGACCTAATGGTGAATTAGGATATTCTTTTCTTTGAATTACTCAGGTAATTGTCCCAATTAATTGTTTTGATTCTTCTGTGTTTATCCCTAGCTAAAAGTCCCCATGAGTCTCTGATTCAATTCATGGTGGGGAGAGGGGAGGGGCCAAACCCTGGTAAACTTCACTATCTTGTGTGGTTGTGGTTTGCTGTAAAGAATCTAGACTGTGTTTAGCCACAAGAGCTGCCATAGCTCCTTAGGGAATAACATCCATACTCCTAAACCCATCTTGGACTTGAAGGTTCTTCCCACTGAACTGTCTAAGCCCAACAAATTCATTCGGGCTTTTGGTAAAATGAAGGGATACCAATCAGTTGGGATTGGAAGGAACCAAGGGGGAAGCACAGGATAGGATGAAAACATGAGCAGAGAGCCAAAGTGGTACAGAAGAGATGTTCTCATTCCCCAATTCCCATAGGTAAAATCTGATGGATCTAGCTTGGAATCCCATTTAACATACCAGTGGGAGGAGTGTCACTGGCATAATGCTGTGGCTACTGTTGATTCTAGGTTAGAATCAAATCTGCCAGAAGGACTTTTTTAAAATAGTTCTGTTCATCAGGCTCAGTTTCTGGGAGCTAGGAACAAGGGCAGACAGAAGGAAGGGGGAACTCACAGCATACATGGGTCATTGACGAGCATCATAAAATTAAGAGAACATCTGGGCCTTCTATTATGACAAAGGCACAGCCTGATTAACCTCTTGGGGCATTTTATCTACTGTAAGAATTTGAGCATGGAATCAGAGAAATTTGTTTATTAAGTGCTGACTTCTAGAGCACTGTGCTGAGCTCTGGAACAAGTTACAGGGATTAGATGAAGTTTTATCGAGAAAGAAGACATGTTGCTAAAATAAACATTACAGTCAAATTTATTCCTATTAGTGATGGAAGGGAGGGGACTCAGAAAAAAAAGATTAAGGAAAGGGGTAAGAAAATTTAGGAATAATGGGCTCTTAGCCAGTGAAATAATATCTAAAAAGAGCAAATTAAAATGGATTTCTTTGGGGTCTTTTGAATCTGATCAAAATGACTTTAAGGGGAAAGAAAAAATCTGCCAAGCTACCAAGCTTGAGGAATATAAGAGGGAACCAGTAATTCATAGGAGTCTTTATCTGAGAAACTATAAAACTGATAGGTTGCTCCAGGTGGAATAACTGCATTCCTTCTGAATAAAGTGCATACTTCTTCCAAAGCCGTATTCTAATCGAGTCTCCTCCCACTGAGGCTTAGTGATTCCTACCTCAAATTTACTTCTTATATTAGGATCTCTAGTTCTGCCCATTAGCTATGGTATATAAAAATGTATATGCAAATGTATACATGTATATAAATATAAAAATGTATATACATTTACATGGATATATGAATTTATTATATGAATGCACATATAAATACATATACATTTTCATATACCATAACTAATAGGCAGTAGTAGAGATCCTAATACAAGATACCTAATACAGTAATGATGTAGGTATCACTGAACCTGAGTGGGATGAGACTCAACTAGAATGTGGCTTTGGAAGGAGGCTGCACTTTATTCAGAAGGAATGCAGTTATTCCAATGGGAGTACATTGCATATAAAGAAGATATATGAGGAAATCTAGGAACCCAAGGGTGGCAACATGGCAGAAAACATTTTAGAAAGGGAATCATTGGATGCCAATACAGAAGCAGTATGATCATAGTGTATTGTAGACCCTGGACAAAAGATCGGTATGACTGTTAAGTACTGAGGATATAAAAAAAAGACAAAAAGTTTGTACCTGCTGTCAAAGGGCTCCCATTTTAATGGGAGCAAAGCATGTAAATGAAAAAGTATATACAAGATGTAGGAATAAATGCAAGTTAATCTGGGAGGAGGAAGTTAGGGAATCAGGAGGTGGAGGTGAAGGAGCCAGAAAATTCCAAATATAGGAGAAAACGTGCAAATGTATGGAGATGAGCAATGGAGCATTGTGTTCAAAGGCACTGTAAATAGGGATAGAAGGGAATTGTTATATCTCATTTGACTGTCACAACAACCATGGGGTGCTATTTTTACATATAATGTTATGACAGCTAAGGAAACTGAGGGAGAAGTTAAGTGTTTCCGGTCAGATGACTAGTACATGTCTGAGGCTGAATTCTCAGGTCTTCCTGACTCTAGGCCCAGCCCTCTTCACAGAGTCACCTAACTGCCTCCCAGTGTGTAGAGGGAGATAAAAGAATACTGCCCTGGTAGGAAAGGGCCAGGTTGTGAAGAACTTTCAAGTTATATTTGATCCTGGAGATGATAGAAGATGGAATGGGAAAAGATGAGGCAGGGTGCCCAACCAGAAGGATATTGCAATAGTCCAGGAAAGAGGTGATGAGTGTCCAACTTAGAAGAGTGACTTTTTCTATAAGTGGAAAGAAAGGCCTCTATAGGAGGGAGATTCAGCAGTGGTTTGGATAGCTGAAATAAGCATGAGAAGTTTAGAATGACAACAAGGCTGTGAGCTTGAGCAATTAATAGCTTTTATGTAGTCCCTGAAAGTTTGCAAAGCTTACAAAATGCTGCATTTTATCCTCACAATGACCCTGGGGGGCAGCTGCTATGAAGAAAGCAACTCACCTGGAGTCCCTCAGCTAATGTATGTCAGAGGCAGGATTTTAACTCAAATTTTTGACTCCACCTACACCAGTATCTCTTGTACCACCTAGCTGCCTGATTGGGGGGATGGGGTGCCCTTGGTGATAGGGAACTTTGTGGGGAGGAAAGATAGTGAGTTTTGTTTTGGACTTGTGGAATTTGAGATGTCTGGACCATTCCAGTTCATGTTATCCAAGAGTTTTGGTGATTGACTCTAGCTCAGAAGAGAGAGAATAGGGCTGCATGTATAGTTTGTGAATCATCCTGCATATGGATGATAATTGAACCTAAGGGAGCTGATGAGATCACTCAGATACTATACGTGAAAAGACAAGGCCAGGGCAGAACATTAGGTGACAGTCAGAGTTGAGGGGAGTGGGGTGTGGGTGTGGGGCGGAGAGAGAACATGACATGGATAAAGATCTAGCAAAGGAGGCTAAAGAGTGGTCAGATAGATGGAAGGCCAGTTAGGAGAGAAAAACTCAGAAAAGAGTATCCAAGAGGAGAAAGTCATCAGCAGTGTCAAATGCTGAAGAAAAGAAAGTTGAAGATTTGGGAAAAGGGCCATTATATTTGGCAGTTAGAGTGCTGGGACCTCTGGAGAGGACAGTTGATCCTGTCTCTTGAATGATTAAGTCAGTTGCCGTACTGCAAAGGTTTAGAAGAGAGGAATCGGAGACAGCTGATAGAGATGGCTTTCTCAAGGATCAGCAGGTTACAGACCTGGATGGAAGGCACTTAGACTATGCAGATGTCTGCTGGAGTTTTCTGCTGAAAGTAGAATAACTGATAAAATTCTTGGCTTGTCTTATCAACATTTTCTCCCTATGAAAGGAAGAGGAAGCTAAAGGGGAATAGGTTGTCTGGACTTGATTCTGATCAATAAAAAGGAACATTAATTATTAAAATTATAGGCACCTTAGGAGCAAATGATCATTATGGAGTTTATGAACTAGGCAGAATTTGTCATGGACACTAGACTCTGAGATAGTAGATTACAAAGTATTCATAGAAAGGTAAGGAAGCCGCGTGCGACAGATGAACAACTGGCTAAGAAGATGGTATCCGAAAACTACATTCGGGTTTCTGGACACAGCTTAAAGTATAGGAATGATGGGCTCTTAGCCAGGCAGTCAGTAAAGCATTTTTTACATAAAGCATTTTTTACATAAAGAGTTTTTACTATGTGTCAACCACTGTTGAATGCTGGGGATATAAAGAAGGGCAAAAACATGGTACTTGCCCTCAGGGAGTTCACGTTCTAATAGAGGAGAAAGTGTGTAAAAAACTAGTACATAAAAATATGTACACAATAGATGGAAGGTAACAGAGACTAATATCTATGCTTGGAGTCTTGTCAATCTGACTGCAAGGTCTTTAAAATGAAAAAAGATGAAAGAAGGAGAAAATTGCACTCCAGGAAGTCATCTGAAGAGAGATGGGAAACACTTCAGAACATTTTGAAGACACAGGTGATTGCAGTGAGGAAATATGGTGGGGAGAGCACTTCTGAAAGAGAACAATGTGATTGAATGGAATACCCAGGATTTTTAAAAGATGTTTTGAAAATGGAAATGATATCAGGCAAGTGAGGATACAAACAAAGTAGCCTATGTTCTGTCCTTCCCCTTCCACACCGGCCATGGCTGTTCTGCCTAGAAATCTTATATTCACCTTGGAACTCTTCTCCCTAACACCTAAACAGACAGTGGTCTGATCAGTTCTACCTTCACAACATCTCATTTCCTTCCCCTTTAACGCACTCACTCAGTCACTATCTTAGTTCTAACCTCCTTCCCAAATTGTCCAAGCGGCTGCATTGCAGCCATTGGTTTTGCTTCACTCCATGTTTGTGGCGGGGGTTTTTCCTTTGTTCTTCGTTTTTGGGGTTGGGGTTGGGATGGGGTGGGTAGAAGGGAGAGAAGGTGGATTTTTGCTGATTGACAAAATAAAATATAATTTGAGAAAGTTGCCTCCTAATTTATTTCCCTGTCTCCAGTATCTCTCTTTACATGGTTACTGAAATATTCCCAAAGTACAAGCCTGATAACGGCCCTCTGCAGCTCAAAAGTTTTCAGGATAGAGTAAGAAAGCCTCTACGATGAGGCTTTCCACAATGTGGCTACAACAATGTGTTTTCCCAGCCTCAATCCAAATGATTACACTTCCGCACATTCACTATTAGGTGTTTTTCATTAGGGTTTTTTTTTTTACCTCATTTTACGTTCCCATATTCCATCTCCTGCCTCCATGCATTTACCCTGGCTGCTGCCATGAGTCTCAGATATATTGGCTTCTTTCTGCTTTCAAGGTTCAGCCAAGGTGCCTATTTCCCCTAGCTGAAAGCGTCTCCCCCTTATTTGATAGAACCCTTTGGGTTTCCTTTTCCCCAGCACTAGTTATGGACTTGTTCCCACCGCCCTGCCCATCGGAAGGGCAGAGACTACAGTTTCCCAGGGTCTTGGAGCCCGGAGTAGAACAAGAATCCCAAATGCAAGGAACTTGCCTCAATTTCCGCTGCTGGCCCAGGTCTCTCAGTTCACTTGGAGCTCCGAAACAGGTCTATAGGACTCTCCCTAGGCTGGGAGGCATACGTGTAATGGGAAGGGCGGCTCACATACGCCGTGGTTTGTGAAATGGGTAGATTCCAGAAAACTGTCTCAAGACACCATCGTCTTGCCAAACTGTCGAAAGGAAAAAGAAGAGTGAAGGGAGAGAGAGGGGGAGACAGAGAAGAAGGAAAAAACAAAGAGAACGAAAGGAAAAAGAAGAGAAGTGAAGGAAAGGGGAGGGGAAGAAAGAAGGGAAAGATGGAAAAAAGCTCGTCTTAGTGCTAGTTCCTGACAAGTTAATAACTGCCCCCCTCTGCGACCCCTGCCTCAGGATCCCTCTGCCCTTAGGGATTGTGAGCCCAGCGGTACGTGGGAGTAGATAGGGAAGCGAATGCCCCAGCTGGGTGGTGATTCCCCTACTCCCTCTACCCCCAACCCACGCATGGCAGAATCCCCCTCCCTCCTCCCCTCGGAATACCCTCGCCCCAGGTAATCCCGGAAGGGCAGCTTCCCTCTAGCCTCAGAACAAAAGAATGCCCTGATTTCCCCACTCTCCACCTCAGCTCCTCTACTACTTGGGGGCTGGGGGAATAGGGTCAAGGGGCTTCTCAGGATGAGTCAGGCGGAAGGGATAGAACCGGAGCTGGAGATACTACTGTGGGGAGCACATGAGAACCTTAGCGCTAGAAGGGATAGTCTAAGACCCAGAATAAGGGGATTAGGGTCCTCCCCAATGTATTCAGAATCCAGCCTAAAACCCAAGTAAAGGATGGGGGCAGGTTGATCCTGAACTCTAGATGAAGCAGGTAACTAGGCTTCTAGAAAATCATCCATGGGCATTAGGTGTGGAACTAGAGAGGCCCTCACTCTCTACCCCTCATCCCCATTTTATAAAGAGGAAAGCAGAGACCAATAGAGATGAATCGGTTTGTCTAAGGTCACCTAGGTTCAGTGGGCAGAGCTGGGATCTGAACCTCACACTTGTGAGTCCGAAGGCAGACTATTCTTTATGTTGCACACCCGGTAGCTAATGTGCAATGAGTTTTTCCCAAACTTAGCTAGACTTGTTCCCAGGAATCTAAGGAGAGGATTGCCAGGACCAGTACAACGCCCTTTCCTTTATACAGTTTTTCCTCTATGGCAGCTATTCCATACATAAAAATTCAGGCTTATTTCCTGTGACTTTGGCTGTGCCATTAGAAAAGTCACTCTACTCCATCCTTGAATCCACACCCCTATCTAGGAGCTTGGATTAGGTGATTTCTGATGTTCTCACCAGCTTTTAATCTATAGATCCAATGATCACATTTTGGCTGCAGGGAAATACATTTCTTTTTTTTAGCAGCTCTTGAGAGCAGTAAGAGGTGGGAAAGCTCTGGATTTGGAGTCAAGAGGACCTGGATTCAAATCTCAGTTTTGCTACTTGTCCCTGTGTGACCTTGGGCAAGTCACTTCACTTCTTTGCTTTCTGTTTGCTCCTCTATAAAGTGAGGGGATTGCATTTGTCGACTAACTGGGTCCTTTCCAGTTCAAATTCTTATGATCTTAATCAATGTTTTCATTCACACTCTTCTCTATACTTATTCTTCCACTGATGTCTACAACCTCATCCTGGCTTGGAGGTGACCGTGACTTCTCAAAAAGGCTGAGCTGATGGAGCATAAGCTCTGGAAAGGCTTAGAAGACCATCCTAACAGTGGATCAGCCAATCTAAGTGTGCAGATGCTCATAATGACAGAGTTGGCTGCCAAAGCTCATACAAACTAGTAGGCTGCATAGGGGCCAAGAACTGTGTCAGTGGAGGAAGCCTTCTCTCCAGTGAAGTGATCAAAGATCAAGTTGCTGCTGTTTGTCCTTAGTTCTGGACCAAGGGATCAGGGAGGTGATGCACGACATACAAGTAAATTGGATTGTAGTGCATGAACGCTGGGCAAAATCAGCAGCCTCATTTTCTTTTCTGCAGTCATCTGGGTCCACTGGCCTCAAATGCAATGAAGGACCAGTATATACTTGTCAGAATTAAAGTATCTGCTGCAGAACCTTGAGTTAAAGTTTAAAGAAAACGTTTTTCCTTGTGGGGCCCATAGCAGAAAAGACACAAGGAAGTAATTATAAGGCACAGTATCACATGATAAGTACATTAAAATATTGTGAAATGCTGTGTTCAGTACTGGGGAAAATGCTTACCTAGTGGGGCAGGGACGCAACATGGCTTCCTGAAAGTGGTGCCATTGGAGCTGGTCTTTAAGGAATGGGATTGGAATTCATATGAGGAAAGGGCATCCATCCATAGGAAATAGCATGAACCAAAACACAAGTGGGAAAGCATGTTTGTAGGATTATAGTATATGGAACTGAAAGGGACTTGGAGATCATTTAGTGTAACTCCTTTATTTGCTTGTGTGCCTTCCATGTGCCAGGCATTATCACTAAGTGCCTATGTACACAAAAGGTACCAAGAAGAAGGTGGCAGAGAATACCCATTTTGGCTGACGTGGATGTTGTGGAGGGAGATAATAGGTAGACTGGAAAGGTGGTGGAATGTCTTAAATACTAAGCACTAGGGTTTGAACTTTACTCATTAGGCAATAGGAATCAATTGAAATGTTTTCAGGGGGCTTCAATATGTTCATTTCTATACAAGAGAAAGATTGGCCTTCCTATGTATGAAATATGGATTGGACTAGGGGACCTGTCCAAAAAGTATTATAATAGTCCAGGTAGGTTATAACGAAGGCTTGTCTGAGAGTGATGGCAATGGGAAGAGAGAAGAAGGGACTCATTTAATTTACAGCATTTTAGTTAACATTTTAGATAAAAAAGTCAAGATTCAAAATCTTTGACAGGTTAGAGCACTGAGCTGAGTCACAAGACTAAATTGAATAAACATAAAAATATATACATAGTTTAAAAAGTCAACTTCAGGAGAAGCAATGTTAACAGCTTATCTGAAAAAGATCTTGGGATTGTCATTGACTACCAGCTTAACAGGGTCAATGGTGTGATAGGGTATTAATACAATTTTGAGTGACATTGACTGGTGGTTTAGCCTGAAGAAGAAAAGATTAGGGGACAGGGGCTTAAAGCAGACTATATCAGGAGCAGTTGAAGGAACTAAGGATTTTCAGTCTGGAGATGAGAACAATGTTTTATCAGAGAGATCACTGTTTTCAAGAAATCTGAGGGGCCGCCATGTGGAGGCCAATTAGATATGTCCTGCCTGGTCCCAGAGGCAGATCTAGAAGCACAGGAAGAAGCTGCAAAGGGTTGCTATTTAGGACTGAGTAAGAGAGAACTTCTTAGAGTGGAGTCACTGAGTGGAGCTCAGGAAGACTCCTTCCCGTACACCATGGAGAGGACATTTCAGTTCAGGGCAGGTTGGACTAAATGAAGCCCCCTCTGGCTCTGAGATCCTGTCAGTCAGTGCTTCTCCCCCAACAAGAGGCTGTCTGATTCTACTTAAAGATCTCCACTGAGGCAGGACTGGTTTACTCCCTCTGAGGGCAGCTCTTGTTACACAGTTCTCACTTTGGCTTATAACCAGCTACAACTGACCACTCATACCTCCCAGTTCTGTTGCTTAGGGCCAACCACAACAAGTCTAAATGTCTTGGCCAAGAGGTCATCTGTCCTGGGCTTGAAGTCCTCCTGACCATTCTCCCTTTTACAAGACAGCTCTTCAACATCTTGTCCTTAAGTAATCTCTTGTCCAGGATAAATTCATAAATTGATAGTATTTAGAGTTGGAAAAGGTCTTAGGAGATCATGAGCATAACCTCCCTCATTTTTTTTTTGTTTTTAAATTTTTTTTCAAAACAAAAACCTACCTTTCTCTCCTGCCTTCTCTTACTCCCATTGAAAAACAAAACACAACAAAACAAATTCCTGCATTGGCCATATCCAAAACACATCTCTCTCAGTCTGTAGCTTAAGTCCCTATCAGGAGGTGGGCATCATGCTTCTTCATGAATCCTCTGGAATCAGGGTTGATCATTGCATTGATCATGATTTTTTAGTCTTTCAAAGTTGCTTGTGTTTACAGTGTTGTTGTTATTGTATATATTGTTCTTCTGGTTCAACTTACTTCACTCTATATCAGGGCAGTGTACCAATCTTCCCAGATTTCCCAGAAACTGTCTCCATCAGTCCTTACAGCACAATAGGATCCTATTACATTCATATATCATAATCTGTTCAGCCATTCCCCAATGGATGGGCACCCACTTAATTTCCACTTCTTGGCCACCACAAAAAGAACAGCTATACATATTTTTGTACATAGGGAACTCCCTCATTATAGAGAGGAGACTGGAGGTTTGGAAAGCTAAGTGACTTATCATATAGTCAGCAAGTAGAAAGGCTTGGACCCTGATCCTGGTTCTGTCATTCACCACAAATGTGATCTTGGACAAGTTACTTCACTTTTCTGGGTCTCCGTTCCTAATCTGTAAAATGTGGATGTTTTACTAGATGGCCTCTAAGATCCCTTCCAGCTTTGTATCGATCATCCTAAGATGCTTCTTACTATCCATGTGATTTTGGCCAAGTCTCTGAATCTCTCTAAGCCTTTTTTTTCTTGCCTATAAAATGAGGAATGCTAGAGAGCCCCTAAGGTTCCTTGAATCATATGGTCTTCTGATGCGTAATCCACTTGCAGTAGAAATTGCAAACATCTCTAGTTCCTTTATCCAGTCCTCAAATGGCTTTGTTTCCAGTCCCCCCTCTCTTACTGGTTGCCTTTGAGTATGCCTCAGTTCTCAATGTATTACCCAACCAGATGTATGCATGCATGCATATATATACATCCATATCCACTGAATAGCTTGGTGCTCAGCTAGCAAGTGCTAGGGGACATGGGGATGTGGGTGGTAGGATGGTTGTGTATCATTCTCTATCAATTCTTTCTTCAATATTCAGAGAAAGAAGGCCCTGGGCAACAACAGACTGGTCATACAGTATTTCTGGCTACTCTGGAAACACCAGAACCCCCTGAAACCCCAAGTTATCTCCCTAAGGTCTCCCTTATAAGCTGCTGGAGAGATCTCCTATGCATCCCCCCTCCCTTTATAGATTAGAAAACTATGAAGAAAGCAACCTGCCACCAAATCATAGTTCCCAAGTAACTGTAGAGTATGACATTTATCTTTGGTCCAAGCACCTCAATGTGGGTAAGAACTCCCTGGTATCCCTCTGTAGGGATGTCCTGCTCACCAGAAGGGTACCCCAGGCAGGCAGACTCTGACCAACCTACTGCCCTTCAGCATTTCTGGAGCTGTTGATGATCCTGTGTCTTGGGTTTGGGGGTTCTGGTAGGGGAAGAACCATGAACCCCCAAAATTCTAAGTAACTAAAGATGCTGGTGGTGCCCTTTGGTGAGTCTGGTGCAGAGAAAGGACAACAAGGGTGGATTTGGGGCTTGAATTGCTGGGAGAGGTCTTCCCCCAATGCCATTGTCTAACTGCCTCCATATGACTTTGAGAAAGTCATTGAATTTCTCTTTAAACGGAAGGGTCTACTTTGCTATCCTCATTATTCAATCATCTTTCTTCTCCCTACTCTTCCTGGCGACTTCAGCCTAGCTGGGGATACAATCTCTCTTCAGCCTTGTTCTGAATTCAACTATGAGGTCATTATAATGGGCATTCCATTTCCTGGTGCAATGAGAACATTATGTTTGTATCCAGGGCTAAGCATGAAACTGCCCCTCACTCAGTGTGGGGTCATGCAAACAAAGAATGTTTAAGACTTGGTGTTTAGAGACCTGGGTTAAATTCTAGCTCTTACATTTATTGTGTACATGACCCTTAGCAAGTCAATCAACTTATCTGAGACTCATTTTATTCATTTGTAAAATGGATATGATGCATTGCCTGCCTAACACAATTATTATGAGGAAAATATTTCCTAACCTTATAAATGAAGTTTAAAAAAATTTATGATGATGCCCTCTCATTCCCACTGAGTGGAAAATATGTATGGGAGGAAGGAGTACAAAGTGTGGGGGGACTCCTAGAAGGTTCAGTGAGAGTTTGAGAAAAAACTCCCCATTCTGATTCCTGTAGGGCTCTGAACTCAGGGTGCCCAGAGACACTGCACCAAATGCAAACCTAGGTCTCCTTCTTACTCCATCCTCTGCCATGCCTTCTACTTTGGTCCTCTAATCTCCAGGATACCAGTCTCTAGCCTCCATTCTCATATCTAACTTCATTCTCCATTCCATAACTACTTCCATGATTTATCCCCCCATCCAGTCCCCATCCTCCATCACCCTAAATGCCTCCATCGACAATCTTCATACCTATCATTATTCTTTACTCCACCCCACCTCCTATCTGGTGAGCAGAGACAGAGTTTATGATGAAGATCCCATTGAAAAGTTACCTACTGCTCTAAGGAAGTTCTTATTCATTCTAGGAAGACAAGTCCCCAGGCTGGTGGGAAGGCCTTAAAAGTCCAGAGGTTCAAGGCCCTGGGGCACTTTTCATGTTCATCCTAGGTTTCTTTGATTACATCAAACTCTTCAAGGACTGAGCATAGAAAAGAAATCTGCTGGCCAGGTTTGCCTGGAAGAATGCTGCTAGCATCCTGTCCCTGGACAACATAGTCATGGGATTGTCTTCTATCTTCTGCAGTTTCAACTGGTTGGCATGGTCCAGGGGCTAAGCTGACGATGAGACTGAGGTCAGGGGCCAAGGATGGGCACATTTCCTGGTCTAATATATGTCAGGGCATGTGGTTCAGAGTCAGAAAACCTGTATTCTATGTCTGGTCTTGCCACATACTTCATATGTAACCTTGGGTAAAGCACTTCTCTCTGGCCCTCAGTTTTGATCATTGTAAAATGGGTTAAAGTAAATTATCTCTATGGTCTCTTCTAGCTCAAAAATTCCAAGCTTTTCCTGCTTTTTTCTTCCAGACAACCTCACTGTGCCTCTTGGATCCTCCTCATCAGCTTTTTGTTCGATCTAGCAGATGAGGCTGTGGCCAGACAACTGAACATCTGCTCTACCCTGGGTAGGTGAGGGTTTCAGACCCCACATCCCAGAACAATTCCCATCTCACCTTCCTGCCCTCTAACACTTCTAATCTACCATAGTTCTCATAGTCATAGTAGATATATCCCCATCCCCCAAGTCACAGGATCATAGATTATATGCAGAAGGTCCCAGAAAGGACCTGTGAGGCCAGCAAGTCCAAATCACTCATTTTACAATGATTTGCCCAGAGTTACACAGAAAAAACTGAAGCAGTATGAACTCAGGCCTTCCTGACTCTTAGCCCAGCATGCCATCATCCACTGCACTAACCAGTTGCCTCAAATAAAGTCAGCAGTGGGATTTGAAATAAAGACTTTCTAGTTCCAAAGTTACCTCTCTCTCTCTTTCTCTATAACCACCTCTAAATTCATTCATTCACTCAATAAACACTGCCAAAGCACTCACTAATAGGGATAGAAAAATGAGTAAGATCCCATGCCTTGGCTTCACAGTTCAGTAGAATAAGTGCACAATGAAAGAGGCCTTTTTAAAAATTCTAAACTTAAGAAATAAAATAAGCATTTCCATAACAAAATAGAATTTTTTAAAAATTGTACATGAAACTGCAAATCTTTTAAGAACAACTTCCTTTTCCTTTTAAATGTATAACAAAGTTAGCATGTAACTTCCCTTTTCCTCCTGCTTCCCTCCCCCACCTGCTCTAGAAATGGCTGCTATTAGACATAAATATCTAGCTGTGTAAAACCAATATTAGGGGACATTTAAATTGCACTTCTTGGTTTACAATTGTTTTACATATATACTGTCTTCTCTTCCCTTTAGCCCTATGAGAAAGATAGTACAACTATTGTGATCTCTATTTTATGGAGAAGGAAGCATTTCAGAAAGCAAAGACTCTCCCACAGGAAGTCTAAACCCAGATTCAAATTTATGCTACAAAAGGAATATTATTTCATAAGCCACTCTATGCTACTGAGAAAGGGCTACATGACTCACTCCTAGGAGACAGCCTTTTAGGAGCAGCCTCTTGGAGACAATGTCTGCCTGATTCCAGCTCCTCATCCCTGTAGGACATGGGCCTTTGCTGACTCTTTACAAAGCTGGATTAAATGGTTGGTGATGTAAACACTGGACTGGGAGCCAAGAGGTTTGGATTCTAGGTTTGGTGCTCATTTCCAGCCCAAAGCAGAGCATTGTGACAGTAGTCTGGGAACTGGGAATGGGGAGTTGCCCCTTAAAAGGGAATAAGACTAGAGGTCATTGTGAAAATACATCTTGGTCCCTTGGTGCCTGGTGCTTGGAGAAATCCTGTGCATCCAAAAGCCGTTCACTTGTGTCTTTTGAGAAGTGGATGTAATTGGCTTGTGGCCCCATGAGCCTGGGAAAGGAGGATTTTCTCTCTACTGTAGGGATCACTGGTAAAATGCTTGAGGTCAGTCAAGGTTTTGTTTGCCCTTTCTCCCCAGTCTCCCACTCCTGTCACTGGTGTCACCTGTTGCTATACCTTAGCTCCATATCGCTTTTCCCCTCAATGTGCCCAATTCTCATCCTGCTGAGCAGGGGCCAAGCTAGATGACTTTGCTGACTTCACTCCTCTAGCCTCAATACTGCCCTGCTTCTGATGGTGGATGGGCCACTTTTATGCTGGCTGTCTCCCTCCACCGGTGTTTCTATTCAGCTGGAGAGCATGGTCAAGAGGAGCCAGAGAACTAAGCAAGAGATCAAGTAATCTTGGTGCTTCAAGTTCCCTAAATTAGAGCTCAAACACATGTCAAGAGGTTAGGATGGTCCAAATTGGTAGGGAAAAATGTTGTCTTACATTTGAGTTCAAAAAATTAATTGCACACACTTGGGATGGGAGAGATAAAGCTGGACAACAATTCATGTAAAAGGATGAATTCAGTGATTCAACAGCATGATGGGAAAGTTCAAGAGACAACACAAGCTTACGCTGCACTGAGAAGCACAGAGTCCAGAAAAAGAGGTGACAGTCTTCCTAGCCCTAGCTAGATCACATGTGGAGGATCCTATTTCATTGTGGGCAGGACATTTTAGGGAAAGACCCTTGACAAGCTGTAGAGGGTGCAGAGAAGGCTGAACAGGAAACATGCCCAATGATGTTCAATGGGAAGAACTGAGAATGTTTGGGCTGGAGGACAGAAGATGTAAGGGAAACATGATTCAGTTGTCTTTAAGTATTCCAAGTGCTGTCACTGGGAAGAGGGATTAAATATTTTTTTCTTGTTGTTGAGTCATTTTTTCAGTCATATCCGACTTTTTGTGACCTCATTTTGGATTTTCTTGGTAAAGACACTGGAGTGGTTTACCCTTTCCTTCTACAGCTCACTTTACAGATAAAGAAACTGAGATACACAGGGTGAAGTGACTTGCCCAGGGTCACACAGCTAGGAAGTGTCTGAGGCCATATTTGTATTCAGGTCCTCCTGACTCCAAGCCCAGTGCTCTATCCAATGTAGCTCCACCTAGTTGCCCTGACTTTTCTTTTACTTGGCCCCAAAAAGCAGAACTGAGAAGAGTTGTGGTAAGATAGAGAGGAAGATTTTAGGATCATAGATTTAGAGCTGTATGGGATCCCAAGAATCATTAAATTTTATAGATGAGGAAACAGTTCTGGAGTAGGGCAGTGATTTGGCCAAAGTCACAGAGCTAGTGACATAGTACTAGGATGGGAGCGCAGGTCCTCTCAAATCCAATTTACAATGGATCATACGCAAACACACACACACACACAGAGGCATATGCACAACTTTGAGTGCTCTCCAGTCTTGGGGGGTAGGGTCTACAAATGATGAAACAGACCTGAAATGACTTACATAAAGTCTTATAGTTGTTAAGTGTAGGAACTGGGATTTAATCCCAGATCTCTAACTCCAAGTTCAGCACCCTTATAGCATCCTACCTCGACCCTATGATCATGACCCTATCTCCCACCTCTCCCAAAATTTGAAGATGAAGTTTGAGTGAGCTGCTTCTTGAGGTTTAAAGTGCCCTGACCCTCGAGGTCTTTGGCCAAAGCTAGGATGACTATGTGACTTATTAAGAGGGTTGCTAAGGAGATTCTTGCTCATATTGAACTAGAAGCCCCAAGCATCAGAAGGTCTTACAGGTCTCTGGAGTTGGGAGAGCGTGGGGTCTGTGCAGAAGTGGAAATGACTCAGCAGAACGTGCTTAGGGGGCCTTTCCAAGTAAAACTGAAGTCTCCAGGAGTTTGTCTTGACATTTCTTTTCTAAAACTCTTCTTCCTTCTCCCCATTCCAAGCGCCTATCCTGTGTCCAAACAAATTGCACAGGACCTAGTCCCTTTGACCATTACATATGAATATTAGTGCCAATTAATGTGCTGCCTCTCCAAGACTTGTTTGCCTTTCAAAAAGTTAATATTGAGGACTCAAAAAAAAGCATCTCTAATGGTAGAATTTAAAGTATTGTGATAGGCAGTAGGGGAAGTAGTCATGTATATGTGACTGGAAAAGTGGGGAGGGAGGAGAGCCAACTTGGCCTCCTGACTCCCCTTTCATAAGAAATGTCAAGCACCATTCTCATTTCAGTCTCCTGGGGGACAGCTGGATTATTGCTGGGCCCTTATCTTCTTGGGAGGGAGCCAGGTGGACCCAGTCTAGGTTAGGGAATAGAGATGAAAGGAGAGAATCCAGGAAGGATTAGTATGGATAAGGAAAGATGGCAAAGCATCGATGCAGTCCTCTAATGGACAACTAGACCCTGCTCTTTAAATGTTTATCTGATAGTAAAACATCACCAATATGAATTGCTTTGAACTATTATTTCTAGTCTGGAAACTACTGAAGCCTGGGGACAATCATCTTGGGGTAGAACAAACTGGTTTTCAAGGGTTGCAGGCATAAGGTGTCCATAAAGAGCAGAAAGGAGATCTGGAGATTGACAGGGTTCCTCAGCACCCTTTAGTCTTTACAGGGACAGGTGGCTACCTAATGTATCTCAGGACAAAATGAGTGTTCTACACCCCTACGTGAAGGGAGTGTCCATTGACTCCACACCTTCATGATGGTTCAGAATGGCCTGAAAGCCAGGCAACCTGGCTTCAAATTCTGGCTCTTCCCTCTGTGGGCCCCAATTTTTCCGTCTGTAAAATGGTGGGGGGAAGGAAGGGAAGTGAGCTAAATAACTTATATGATTCCTTCCAGCTCTTAGGGTCTCTCAAACGGCAATGGCTCCCCTTCCCCAGAAGGGCCTTGGATCTTGAGAAGAGAACCCACACTTCCACCACCAGGGAGCACTGTCTCTTTTCTTAGAAAAATTGCACCAGTGGAGGGGTGGGTGAGGGGGGAACTTCCAGATTCACATTCACAGACTAAGACTCTTGAAGCTGTTGGGCCCTTATCTGTCCTCCACAGACAGCCTGGCTAGAATGATCCCTGAGGCCCCTTCTTGACCTTAAGTCTCTAGAAGCTGCAGGACTGGCCTGGTCTGGCCCTGCACCACTTCAGAGCCAGGGCCTGAATGGACTTAGTTCTCTGAATCTTCTCCCACCTGCTACAGCCTATTCCTAACTGGTGAAATGGTATAAAGACCTACATCTAGCAAAAACTAACCCCCATCCCATTTGTGTGCTGGTTGGCAGAAGAAAGGGGACAGGTGTGGAATTTGGAACCAAAACTGCCTGCCCTTAAGGTTCAAACATTGGAAGTTGAGATGCAAAGTATGGGGCTCAGTACTGCCCAGAGGTCAGGCTTGATGACATAATGTTGCTTTAGGTGTAGGTTTCAGATACTTCCAATGTTGTTTGTTCATTCCAGTTGTGTCTGCTCTTTGTGAACCCACTGTTTTCTTGGCAAAAAGATACTAGACTGGTTTGCCATTTCTTTCTCCAGCTTATTTTACAAATGAGGAAACTGAGGTAAACAGGGTTAAGTGACTTGCCGAAGGTCACACAGCTATTAAGGGTCTGAGGCCAGATTTGTATCAGGAAGATGAGTCTTCCTGACTCTGGGCCCGGCACTCTATCCACCACACTATCTAGCTATACTTACAAGAACAGACGTTATAAATACTTCCCAGGCAGGAGTGATCTAGACCTCGTTGTGATGTGACTTCCTAGAGACTGAGGGTGTCCCTAGATCAGGAGTTCTTAAGCTGAGGTCTATGAATTTGTTTTTAAAAATATTTTGAATGTTATATTTCAGTATAATTGGTTTCCTTTGTAACCCTATGTACTTTACCTTAATTCTGAGAAGGGGTCCTTCATTTCAGGAGATGGCCTAGTGGGCCCAAGGGAAGAACCCTAAGTCTAGATGGAGGATTTCACAGGCTCTGGACAAACCAATTCATGTTACTGATGCTAAGAGCTGCTACCAATAATGTTTTGTTCCTGGGACCCTTATATAGGAACTTAAATAAAACACCTCTAGCTGTGTCAAAACTTCAGGTGTCCATAAAAAGCAGAAAGAAGATCTGGAGACTGACGGTTCCTCAGCACCCTTTAGTCTTTACAGGGATGCATGGCTACCTAATGATTTTTCCCTGGGAAATGTCTATAACTGGATGTATCATTTGTCTGCTGTGGAGCTCTGTGCAGAAGGCAAGAGCCCCGATGGTGATCATCGCCCAAGGAAACTAGCTAGATACACGTTTGTTCTTGCATATAACCCACCTCCAAGTTTCCCCAGGGTCTGCAGTGCTGCCCAACCTCAGCATCCAGCCCACTAGCCTGGTTTGTGAAGGCAAAGAGCTGTTAATTCCCAGGTTGGGGTTACCATTAATTCTGCTTTTCTAGCAGGCCCCCTAACCCTGGCCAACCAGTAGGAGGATGACTTAGAGCAAGCCCATGCCCACAGCTACAAACATCATTCAAAGCATGTGGCCTTCGGACAGTGTAGGCAGCCTCCTTCCTACCCAACAGGCAAGTTTTATAGCTCCTGAGACCCAGCCCTCCAAGGACTAATGTCCTCGAGGGAGACATGGGTTTCAGGGGAGAGAAAAGCGTGCTCTTGGGTAGGTGCCCTCATTTAAGGGAGTTCAAAGTTCTAAGAGCAAGGTACTCCTGATGATCATATCCTTCATTGGGATTCCCTTCACATACCAGGGGCTACCCAACGCTATGCTTCCTCCCTTCTGGCCTGTATCTTCCCTCTGACCAAAAGCAACAAGCTCCTGATTCTGATAAATGGGCTTCATGCTGGACCAATGATTCTACCCCAAAACAAAATCCTGGAGTCCCAGTTTTCAAAGAAGGTGATTTTTATCCTGGGAGAGTGGAAATCTGGGCTTTAATAAAATGAAACAGTTGTTCTTTGAGACTCCGAACAATCCATTCTGGGCCAGAAGTGACTAAGATCTCAGTGAATTAGGCAGTGGAGCCGGGCCAGTTTACTTTCTTGGTATCATCATTGTCTCATGATGCTCTTCTCTTGATCCAATCCTGTCCTTCTCCTCCACTCTTTCATACTTCACCATTCATGTGCTGGAGTCAGCAATGACATGTTTATCTTATTGATGGCTTGCTCCTTCTGCGTGCCCAGGGTGAAGAGGCACCTTCCCCTATCCCAGAACCCCACTGGGATTGCCCTCCTGCCTGCATTGCCAATAGCCCCATTTGCCTTCCCCATTCACTATGGACTAGACAGTGAGCATATCAAACTTTCTCTAGGCAGAAGTGTGACTAAAGATCTAAGCTTACCATCATAAGACTGACCTTACTTAGTCTTCTTTAGGCTCCTAAGTAGTGGAGCAGACTTGGTCACCAACCACAGGACAGCATCGTCTACTCATGGATCTTGGTGCTAGTTGTCATAGCCACTCCTGACATCTCCCTTTCCCTCCAGGTTTGTTGAGATTTCATGGAACGAGAGTGCAGCTATAATCATGATTCAATCCCTAATAATGTTGAACCTTTTAGGAAATTAAAGTGAAAAAGCTTAGGGGTGAGTTGGCTCTGGGAGTGATAGCCACACAGAGCTCAGACCCTCTAGGAATAGAGGCGTTACCTTGCTGTTCTGGGATTCATTCTCTGACTTCTTTCTACCACTTGGTTTGGGACACCTCTTACATCTTCTTCCCAACTACCATAAGGGGCAACATAGTTTAGCTTGGCCCCAATATCAGGAATGATAATGCACCAGACACTCCCTTTGCCCCTAGGGAACAAGTCAGCGAGTTCCACCGTGCTGCACCTAATCCTTAACAAACCTTTCTTACTCACAAAGACTTAGGTGAGCTGTGTATGGAATCACAAAGAGTAATGGACCTTAGGATTTTTGCTTTCCTTCAGGATTCACCATGCCATCCCCTACTACTTCGGAAAACTCTAAGGGAACAATAATAGAATGCACTTTAAGAGAATTTCCTTTATTTACATGGGAGGGCTAGGCTAGGAAAAGAACACTGGTCACCTAAACCACCAGGAAAGGTGTGAAAAGTCAGTTGTCTTAAAGTTCTGTTCCCTCCCCCACCACACAATCATTTCAGTTGTTGTTTTGGTGGTGTTTAATGTGTCTGATGTGGTGTTTGATCCTTGTTGCTATGTTGAGAGAAGAGGCAAAAATGCTATGGTCAGTTCTGACAGTTCTGATGGTCAGTTCTGACAGTTCTGAAGTGGTTGAGTGACTTATGAGTCTGCCACTAACGTTAGTGCTGAGAACCTGTGTTCATATTACTGAAAAATGCTAAATCTCAAGGACATGAAACAGGTTTGCAATATTGCCACTCAAAATTTTTCCCCTTTTAAAAAACACAGTTTCAAGATTTTACCTCTCTGGTTTCTTTGAAAGTCATAATGTAAACGGACAAAATGGCAGCATGAGCCCATTATCTATGGATTCTGGGGCCACATACATGTTTTCATCCTAAGCTCTAGAAATCCAGGAAACGTTCCCAAATACCTCTCAATGTCACTGCAGGATTTGACATCAACACACTGTGTTTTGGCATCTTAGAAATGTCTTAGTTACAGTTACTTATATGTGAAATGTAATTATCAATGAGGCAGAACTTACCCATCCAAATAAGCATTCCCCAAAGTGGTCTACTTTGGGGGCTCTACAAAGACTGCAATGATACAAGCATTCCCCACAAATGTAATGTTGTATTCCTAAGAGATCCTACAAAGGACTGTTCAATTTATAATTAGCTGAATTATAAAGTATAACAGAAGCTAACTATCCTTTATAACATTTTTATGTGAAAATTTATTCCAAGTTCCAACTTGCAATGCTGGAGCATATCTTCCCCTGGCATAACTTCCAAGGCTAGGGGCCTCCCTCAAGGCTACAATGCTAGCACTGGGACTCTAGAAATTCCAGCAGGAGCAGAGAGGAAATAGGGAAGGAGGAAATAGGGGAAAGAGTAGTTCCAGGGCAGCCCAGAACATGCTCTGACCTCACTAGGAACGTGAATTCATAGCTGAGCTTTGTCAGTCTGGACTTCTTGGAGGACACTAGGACACTCTCACACATTCCCATTTATTTCTTTCAGAATGACCTTTTTCGTATCTCCATTCTCATAAATCATTTCCTAAACCATTTCTATAGCAGATGAGCCATTATTCTTTTACCCTGAAAAAGGACAGTTTTCTCCTCTCCAAAATCAGAAAATAGATGAATCTGAGGTTATATAGTCTCACTTATAAGGGTTTAGGTAAAAATAACCACCTCTATGACCCTTGTTAAAACAAATGAGAGGAGGAGAAATTCAAGGGGTTGTCCCCTAAAATTCAGATGTGAGCCATCCTCTCACTTCTTAATTTCTAGGACTATTACTGTTCCCAAAAGAAAGAGAACAGCACCTAAAACCCACCCACCTTTTGTGGTCAATATGTTCAGTGTTCATTTGTGAGGGCAACAGAAGAAATCTAGTTTTGAGATTTCCAGTCAGGATTAAGGGACTCCCACAAATCTGGGCTAATGACCCACATCTCTGCAACCATTCAACATCATTCTCCCTCTCATTACCTCCAAAAACCTAACAGCTGGAAACAGCTGCAGATGAGGAGCAATGGATGGATGGGGCAGGAGGCAAGATGAAAGTTCCATCAATGTCATGCGTCCTTTTCTCTGGGATACTGAGCATTTTGGGTTTTCTTTGCCAATCTCCACTTTCCTTACCCACCAAAATTCCAGCCTCTAGGACTCAGACATCCAAGCTACAGCTTGGACAAACAGGCCTTGAATTTGTACTTTATTTGTTTTTTTGGAGGAGTGTGAAAGTTTCACTAGAAACAATGATTTTCTTCTCCCTCCCACCCCCACCAGCTCAAACAACTGAAACTGAAAAAAAAAAGTCTTCAGAAAGATGATGCTGACCTGAGGAAGAGAGAGATGGGTGAAGAGGCAGGCACAAAGAGTAGCAAATTCAGATTTATCCAGCTTTAGAAAGTACATAAATCTTTGTCTCTACATCTGGATGGCCCAAAGCCAGCCACTTCCAAAGAACTGGTTACAGAAGTCATGACCGAAGCCTCAGGGGCCCCACCTGGTGTCGAGGCCGGGGAGAGCTCATTCTCTTGGGGGCTGCATCTGCTTACAGAATTCGTCAAACTGCTGCTGTTCCAGCTCTGTCATTACTCTGTTGAGAGCATAAATCTGAAGGAGGCAGAAAGAAGGCAGAGCTGAATAAGGTGCTCAGCGCAGTATCAGGACAGGCTTTGTGAAAAGACCTGTTTACAAATCAGGCAAATCACAGCAATCACAAAGGGAAAAAACCACGAAATTGCATTTTTGGTGAGAACAGTCATTCTGGACATTTATGACATCCGGACTACTGATATTATCATTCCCGCTTTACACACAAAGGACCTGAGGCTTGGAACTTGGAGGTTCAGTACATCACTCAGTATAGCCTGGATATTCTATAGGGAGGGATCAAAGGCAAGGATATAAAAAAAGGCTCCACGACTGCATCGGGAACACACAGAAAGTGCCAAACTGGAAACAGTCGTTAAAAATAACCAAACTGAATATGGAGGAAGGAAGGGAGGAAAAGGGCAAAAGCCAACACTGGTGGATTCTGAAAGCGAACAATCTGGCAATGTTCAAAAAAATTTGTAAAACTGATCCTATCATTTGACCTAGGGACTGCACTATTGGGACCAAAGCCTAAGGATGTTACTTAAAAAGGAAAAAGACTTATTTTTGCAAACACAGTCAAAGCAGCATTGTTCATAATAACAAGAGTGAAAATTAGAAATATATATTATATATATACATACATACATACATATACACGCACATAAACATATATGACTAGTTGGGGAAGGGCTGAATATAACATGCTCACTGAACCATACAAATGGCAAATAGAGAACCAGGACATGGGACAGGGAAAAGAAAGTAGAACTGGCCTGCAGTGACCACAACTATACAAAAATAATGGCAAGAAAATTTGGCCAGTATAGGTAAAAAACAGATGGGGAAACTGAACAAATTAAATACTATTTGTATGATATTATTAAAGTATCTCTTTTCCTTTGAAGCAAACTGTTAGGAGTTTACAATCCTATTCTTTGTTTTTGAGAAGGTTTTATAATGGTTTGAGGTACAGTAAGAGCACAAGTCTGTTACCCATCGACTACATTTGCCTTTCTCCTATGGCCTAAATTTGGTACCCTCCTGACTGCCTTACCTGATGGGGTAAGCCTATATACTTGGATTAGAGGTGGTCTGACCCTGAAGTCTTTGAGATGGTTCCAGCAGAACATGTCATGAAATCCCAGCAATAGGTCACATGGTCACTGGCCAGAGATGACTCCCAAAGGGTAAAATGTTTGTGTCAAACAGAACTCATTGACTTTCAAAGACCATCAATTTGAGAATGTGTGAAGAATTCACAGTTTACAAAGAAGTTGAGTGCTGCAGTGGCAAAAAGTCCTGGAATGCCAGCCTTCACTACCAAGTCCCACCCTTGAGAAAAGCAGTGCCAACTGTGAATACCAAGCTCCCGGACAAGAAATAGGGAAGGAAGAGGAGGTATGAAGGCAGCAACCTGTGTGTGCCTGCTAACGGTGGATTTCATGTCTGGGCCCTTGAAAGAAAACTGAGGGCCATACTGAAGCCACAGGGCAGATGATGTGGGGGCAAGGAGGCCTCAGAGCCAGTGTCTGCATAGGACAGAAGTCCTTGTTGCCTTTGTCCAGGATGAGGATAATGAAGGGCAGAAGGTCTGTTGGTAGGGGAGGGCTGTAGTGCATGCAGTAACTCAGATGAGGGCAGGCAGTGGGCTCCCAGACCAGGACTTGAACAGAGCTGGGGCTGGCACACTCACCTGCATAAGTTGCTCTCATGGGGCAGCAATGCCTCTGGCTAGGGAAGAATGAAAAGGAAAGGATGGAGCAAAAGAGAAACTGAGAAAGCAACCATGGATTGTAAGAGGTAGGGCATTGGGAGCATTCCAGGTATGGAGGACAGCACTGAAAACACACAGGATGAAAGATGCAGGAGTTTGGCAGGAGCCTAGGATTCATGAAAGGGAATTATATGTAAAGGGGTTAGAAAGAGAGTTTATAATTGATCCTAGAGATAACAAACAGGGTGCGCCTGACTTTATTGAGTAGAGGGGTGAAACGGTAAGACCTGTTCTTCCGGAAAAGCCCTGGTGTGGGAGGTGTGTGCACTGAAGGGAGAAGGGGTGGCAGTAGCAGGGAGAACAGTGAGGAATCAGTTTCCCCTTCTGGTATCCGAGAACAACAGGCTGCTAGGTGGCACAGCGATAAAGCACTGGGTCTGGAGTCAGGAAGCCTCATCTACCTTCGTTCCAATCTGGTCTCAGACACTAGCTGGCTCACCCTGGGCAAGCCACTTAACCCTGTGTGCCTCAGTTTCCTCATCTGTAAAATAATCTGGAGAAGGAAATGACAAACTTCTCCAGTATCTTTATCAAGAAGACCTGAAACAACTCGAGAACAGTGGGGCTCACCTCTGCCCTTTGTCTCTGCTTCAGTTCCTGCTGAGCCGATCTCTGCCTGGCTTTCTCTACTCGGTTCGCAGGCTCCTTCACCTTGGGCTTTTCTTTCCGACCAGAAGGCTCCATGCCTTACCTTCTCTGCAATTCAAGCACAGCCCCGACCGATACGGGAACAGAGCTGTCCCGAGGTTTGGGGGGGCGGGTGGGGGAAGGAAAGACAAACACCTTGAACACGACCCGCTGGGAAGAACCCCGACCCCGCTACCCCAAACACGGGCAAAGCCTCCAAAGATCAAAGGCTGAGAACCAGAACGGACGGTCCAGAGCCTCAGGAGGGACTGGCTCAGGGTCTCCAAGATGCACTCGAGATCCCGATCCTCGGGATTCAAATCCAGCATCTGCTACATCCTGGAGGCAGGCTCAGAGCCCTCCAGCCAACACCTGCCCCTGGGGCCCTTCTCCAGGGCACCCCACCGGGGTTTTCCACCCCTCCCCTCCCTTCCAGATGTTCTCTCCATTCACCCCTCCCCGCGAGGGCTACGGTTCTCTCCATTCAATCCCCCTTCTCTCGCCCCTCCCTCCGCCCCCCAGGGGGCTGTTCTCCCAATTCTACTCCCGCAGGGCTACTCCCAGCCCCTCCCTCCGCGGCTGTTCTCTCTGCCCCTCCCCCGGGGGCTGTTCTTTCCACCAATCCCTCCCTCCCCCCGCGGCTGTTCTCTCCGTTCTTCTTTCCCCCTCGGCTGTTCTCCACAGGCCTTCCTCTCTCCGGCGCTGTTCTCTCTTCCCTCCCTCCCTCCCGCCGCTGTTCTCCCCATCGCTGCCTCCCCAGGCAGGGCTAGAGACCACGGTTCTCGGGCTCTTTGTCCGCGTCAGGCCGGCTTTCGGATACCACCGGAGCCGGGCGAAGACAACGCCCTGCCGCTGCCGCCCTCGCCGCAGGAGTCTTCCCCTCACTACAGTCCTAGGTCACAAACTCTCTCCGCCCTCCCCCACCCCGGCCGCCCCGGGGGCAACTCCTACCTCCCTCCCTGGGCAAAATGTCGAGGAGAGGGGCGGGGCACTCGATCCAATCGCGAATTCGGAATTCGATTCCTTCCCCCTGTCTGGAGAAGAAAGAAACGAACAAGGGGCGGGGGGGAGGGGAAGAAACTGGCACGCGCACTCCCGTAGCTGGCTGGGGGGAGGGGCTGGGAGAAGGAGAGCGCGCGCGCGCTCCCGCGGAGGGAGAGAAGCATGCGCATTGAGCTATGTGGGGGTGAGGAAGCCTGTGGGGGTGAGGAAGCCTGTAAGGAAACAGCAGAAGGGGGCGGGAGGAGGGGTCGCGCCCGTCATCCCTGACTCGCAGCCCTTCAGCTCATCCTGCCCAGGACTCCTCTGCTAGTGTCCGACAACCTTGGCTGGAAGACCTTTAATGACAGCAAACCCACCACCCTTAGAGGAGTCAGGAGACCTGAGTGGGGATATTGACACCAACGCTAGCCATGCCACCCTGGGCATGTCACTTACCCTGGCCTCAGCTTCTTCATCTGTAAAATGGGGGCAGATGGGAATTGGCTGGTTCTTGCCATCCTTATCTAAGAAGCCCCTTCATTCCACTTTTGGAAAACTCTTCATCGCTATGCTTAAACGGAGCCCAAATCTACCTTTCTGAAACTCATCCATTGTTTCTTTTTCTGCTTTCTGGGCCCAAGCGATTCAATGAGAAACTCCTGCGTACCATAGGTCCTGGTCCTCGAGGACCAGCAGAGCGGGTCATCTCTCTTCCGCATCCAAGCCCTTCAGCCTCACGAAGACAGACAGTGCATCTTCATTTCTCCAGGCTAAATACTAGCCGTCTCCGTTCCTTGTTCCTTTAGTCGGTCCTCCAGACCTCCTGGTCACCAAACAACCTTAGCCCCGAGCTTCAAAACTGCATGTTTCTTTTTGCTACTATTCCACATACCTCATCCTGATCCAAAGATGCTTTTTTGGGACTCAGCTCTACCTTCCCCTTCTCTCTCCTCCAAGACATGTCATCATCTTGATGTCATGGTCCCCTTCGAGAATAAAGGATACACACAACAGCCACCTCCAAGAGAGGAATTCTATGTATCTCTTGTGATATTTCTGATGTTACTTTTGTAACACTGTTGTAACTTTTGAACACTACCAGGCTCAGCTTCCTCGAAAGGATCCCTTCACTATTCAAGAAACTACTCCCTACTGTCTCTACAAATCTAAATTTAGCCCAGCCCACTCTTGCGTCTTTCTGCTCCCCAACATAGACCTTCTGTTTTACTGGACTCTCACTGAAACTCAATTTACCCCTAGCTTTTGATAATGAGCCCTTCTTCCCATTTGGACAGGCTCAAAAAAATCTCCCTACCTGTCTTCTTTTTTCTATCTCTGCACATCCATTTACCAAACGGACATCAAAATCATTCTCATTTTCTAAAAAGGACCAATGGGAGAAAATGGAAAAAAAAACAACCCAGTGTACACAAGCCATTAGTTAACACTAATAACTAAAAAAAATGCTGTAATTTCAATACGACAATGCAGACCACAACTATTATACACCTCAGCAAATAATTCTATTACATGCCATGAAGGGAGGTGGAGGAAAGGAGCAATCTTTTACTGGGCAACACTTGGGAAATGATCTTAGTTCAAGGTAGCTAACCTATCCCTTTGTAAGACAAGCACAGAGATGAACCAGACTTAAAGCCTTTTCAGGTTAGTAGGGACTACCAGAGCTCACATGCCACTAATATAGCATCAGTTTTTAAAAGGGAATGATATGTCTATACCATGAACCAAAATCTCTTGGGTTATTATTCAGCAGAAGAAGGGCTGAAGTAGAAAACTTCATGGAGTTGAGAGATAAATTGGTTAGCACTCAGCATCAGTTCCCCTTGTCCACCATGCCTAGCCTTCTTTCCCTTCTTGTGTTTACCTCATAGCTTGTCTGGCTTCCTTCAAGTCCCAGATAAAATCCCATCTTCTACAAGAAACCTTCCTTGATTTGCATCGTAGTGCCTTCCCCTTAAGATTATCATCAATTTATCCTGTCTCTTTGTCTTGTTTGTACATGGTTATTTGCATATTGTTTCTCTCGTAAAACTGTAATCTCCACTAGGGAAGGCACTGTTTTTGCTTCTCTTTGTATCCCCAGGCGTATAGTAAACCCTTGCCTTATTTCCACTGTTTGGAATATAGTGGTTTTAAGACATTATGATAGTAAGAGTCCTATTAGTCAGCTCTAAAAAGCTACTGGAATAACTGTCTCTTGATTTTGAATAAGATTGGGAAATTTGGCTAGGTAGAGACCAATCCAAATACAGACTGGCAGAAAATCTCATTAGGCTTAAGTGTTTACGAAAGGTATACTATACCCTGTACTAGGCACTGAGCTAAGATGAGATACAGAGATAAGGCAAAGCTTTTTGGTTTGGAAAAATGCCTGCTTTCTTAGAATGGGGAGTTTGGGAAGCCACATGGAAAACATCCTGGACTTGGCCTTGGTAGAGAATAGGAACTTCAGATTTAGCCAGGAGTTCTGAGTCAATGTTCTGGAATGGCAATCTCACTATAATTCCATGTGGTAATTTGGTAGGAAAGAAAATTCCATTTTATAACTGAAAAGTGAAGCAAACTTTGGAAATTTAGAGAAAAACTGGAAGGGAATAGTGATTGCAGGAAGCCTAGAGATTCATGCAAAGGAACTAGACTGGGTATTCAAACAAAGCAAAAGAGCCCAACAACAAATAAATTCTGCCTGATACACAGGAAAACTGGAAAAGTAAAAGGATAGGGTAGGAAAAACATAATCCCTGCACAAACTGATAAAATTAAGTTTCTGAATTCATTTGAGTTCAAGTTAACCAGCACTAATTAGGGACTTACTCAGTGACAGGCATTGTGGTAATAGCTGGGATTACAAAGACAAAACCAAAATAAGGCCCTATGTTCAAAGAGTTGATACCTCTTCAACTTCATTCAAAGAGTTTATATTCTTCGGAAGTCCCAAAACTTTAGACTGAGCTCCTTTTGGGCAGGGACTTTCTTTTACCTTTCTTTCTATCCCTATACCCTGGCACATAGTAGATACTTAATAAATGCTAGTTGATTGACTGACTGAAAACCAGAAGGAGAAGCAGCATGATATAATGGCTAGAGCATTGGATATGGAGTCAGATGACCTTGGTCACTGTTACTTACCTTGTACTTCTATGACTTTAGGCAAGTGTTTAACTTAACTCAACTTCTCAGGGTTTTCATCTCAGTTCAAAATCCTATGACCTTGTGAACCCATCAATGTAAAATATCCATGAAATTTTGCCTGAAATGGTTAGCCTACTAAGACTACCCCTCTCCATGCTGACAAAATCCGAGGGAGATCCGAGCAGTACCTTCAGCACGGTTTTTGCATTCTTCATATGTTGCTTGTCGATTTATTATAATTATTATATAATATATATTATAACATGTAATTATGTTATATTATTAATATAAACTAATATTATATAATCATATTGGATATGATTATGTAATTATAATAACTGTCCATTTATTTTGTGTCAACAAGCCTTTTTTAAGCCTCTACCTGTGTGCCAGGTACTGTGCTGATTGCTGGGGATACAAAGACAAAAAAACAAAAACAAAAAATCCCCCCAAAATCCAATCCTTGCTCTTAAGAGCTCAATGTGCAAATAGTTATGTATGAATAAGACCTAGACAGGGTAAATTGAAGGTAATCTCTGAGGGAATGCACTGACATGAAGAGGGATTGGGAAAGGCTTCTTGTAGAAGGTAGGATTTTAGCTGGTACCTGAAAGAAGCCAGGAATGCCAGGAGACAAGAGATGAGGATGGAAAGCATTTCAAACATAAGGAACATCTACTGAAAAATCCCAGAGTTGGTAGATGGAGTGTTTTGTCCTTTGTATGTATGGATCGTCTTTCCAATTCCACTGCAAATTTCTTTTCTTTTTTTTTGTTTCCTTTTTTGTTTCTTTTTTCAATTAATTTATTTTAAATTTTCAACATTAGCCAATTTTCAAAGGCAGGAATAATGTCTTATGTGCTCCTGTACTCCCAAAGGGCCTAAAATGGAGCTGAAGCAAGTAGCAATACTTTAATAAATGTGGAAAGAGGAGAGGGAAGGATATATTCGGCAGAACAAAGTGGAGAGACCATCACAAGTAGAATGACTAGCATGTACAGAGTTTGGGAGAGCAGGAATGTGTTTCTCAAGCATGTAAATAAGTAAGTTGGTTTGCTTGGCAGAAAGCATGAACCAAGTATAGCTGGAGATGAGGCTCATTTAGCCAATAAATTTGGCCATTGGTGGATGCTGTGGAAGTCAATCATTAATTTTAAATTGTCTTGAAAAGTAATTAGGAACTGTTGTAGATGCTGCAGAAGGGGCATGATATAATGGGGAATGAATGGATGATTAACATTTGAAAATATGGGAGTATTTGAATCAAGAGGTGAAGTTCCCTCCCTTAGAGTTACTCCTTAATCCCCGTGCCGTGTAGGGTGTTTCTTCTTTAATTTGCCCTATTGCTTTATCAGCCACAGACAGACAGGGTGTGGTTTGTTTATTTTATAGGAACTCTTAGAGATGGAGAATCTCCTCTGGAGACCGAGTTCCCAGTTTAGGGGCTTATGCCCTGGGATTAAAAACTACACATTTCCTGGATGTACCTTTTAAACAGAAGCTTTGATGCTAGAGCCTTACTTCTAACCTCTGGATGGGTTGAGAAAAAAATTCTCAGCTTAGGGAGCCCTGCTATACTACTGTGGAAAAATCTCCTGGATTCTAAGTAAGGTAAGTGCCCTCTTTTCCCTTTCCCATTGGGTCTGAGATGGTTTTTCTCTTTATTTTCCAAGTTGGTTCATCCTTCGTTGTCAAAGAAGACCATGCCATCAGAGAAATGATGACATGACTTGTACTTGACTTTGTTTTGAGTGAGGGAGGGCTGTGCAGGTCACCAGCCTCACTTCTCCTCCAAAGCCATCTGAATGCAGTGACCAGATATTCATCAGGATCACTGGAGATGACCCAGGATGAAGCAATTGGGGTTGTGACTTGCCCAAGGTCACACAGCTAGTAAGTGTCAAGTGTCTGAGGAGATATTTGAACTCAGATCCTCCTGACTCCTGCACTGGTGTGCTATCCACTGCACCACCTAGCTGCCCCCCCTAATGCATTAATCATTCAACCTGCAATAATCACTTCCCAGAAACCTTGTGCCTGAAATGGAAACATCACTCTACTCTCTGGTTTCAAAGGGGAGAAGAGATGCCTCTATCTTTTGCATGTGGTGGTCATCTAACATGGCCTGACAGTGGATATCCCTTTTATCAAGTCTCATTTAAAACAAGCATTCTTTTCTTAAAATCAGATGAACCTGGGAAATATGGAGTGTATGAGAGTTGTATCTATGTAGCACAAAATGGGGCAGCTGAGAGTGTAGCCTAATAGGAAGTGTTCAGAGACTCAATGCAGTTTTCATTGTCTGGATATGCCTGGCAGGGTGACTGTTGGTATTGAGGTTAAACTTAAAAAGTTATAAAGGGAATTTAAAAAAAATTAATTTTTATTAGTATTAATGTATTAGTTTTTAATTATATTATTTATTAATATTTTATTAGTATTATTGTTTTTATATCACTTTTATGCATGAATGTATTTGTCTGCCCCCTTTCCCCTCCCATCTCTTCTAATCCCTAATACCTGAAAGGAATAGTCCACTGTAATTTTTCCTCTGCTTTAGAATTTTCCAAAAATAAGCTACCTGCGAGATTACCTAGGAATCTTTGAGCAGACTGTGCAGGGACTTGTGGTAATCCCAGAACTAAGAGAAAGCCAGGGGCTGGTAGACTGAAGGATTTGGAGGTTGGGGACAAAGAGTGAGGGGAAGAGAAAAAGCTTTTAAGTTTTTTAAAATTTAGTTAGCCACTGTTTTTATAGAAATGAAAATTCCAATATGGTATGTATATTATTGAAAAAACACTCATTAATATGGCACATTTACTGTATTAAAATCATGGGATCTTAGAGTGAGAAGGGATGGTGCAGTCATGTAGTCTATTCACTGAGCAGCAGTCACTTGGGGGTATCATGATCAGAGAGAGAACTCAATACCTCTGAGACAATCCATTCCATTTTTTGACAGTTCTGATTCTTAGGATGTTTTTCCTTCAACTGTGGTGACTTATGTCTCTTTGTAACTGCTATCCAGTTTTCCTAATTCTATCTTCTCGGGTTGAACAAAATAATCCCTTTTCCAACTGGAAATCCATCAACTACTTCAGTTCAATTGAATTCAACAAGAATTTTCCAAGTACCTTCTTTGTGAATGGCACTGTGATGGTGATATAAACACAAAAATAAAGCAGTTCTTGCCCTTAAGGAACTTATAGTCTACTGGGGGGAATAGGGCACATATATAACATATACAAAAGTAAGCATGATACAAGGAGAATTGAGAGGGAAGAGAGAACCTACAACTGGGTGGGGTGGGGAGGGCTGAACAGAAGAGGCATCCCCTGATATCAGCTCAGAAGGAAAGCAAGGATTCTGAGCGTCTGAGGTGAGGAAGGGTCTGGGTCTGGGAACAGCTCATATGAATGCTGATTTACTCAGAGGAACAGCTATTGGCTCAGTCTGGCTGGGACTTGGAGTCTGTGAAGAGGAGTGGTGTGAAATAATGCTTGAATGGTAAGTGGAAGCCAGGAGGGCCTTAGTGTCAGACTAAGAAATTTTTATTTTATCCTAAAGGCAATAGGGAACCCCTGAAGGATTTTTGGGGTGGGGTGGAATGGTTCTTTTGGCAACTATGTGGGAATTGATTAAGGTGAGAAATTAGACGTAGGGATCTCAATTAGGAAGCTAGTGTAATAGTTCACTAGTGTAATAGTTCAGGTGATAAGGGACTGGAGTGGTAGCTTATTGAAGAGAACGGGAGAGCTTCCAGAGATGTTATATAGAATCATTTAAATACTGGGGTGGAGGAAAGGAGAGTCAAGGATGATTCCAAGACTGTGAACCTGTATTCACAGTTTCTGTGAGACTGAGAGAGTGGTAGTGACCTTTAAGAAACTGGGACATCTGGAGCTTTATAGGAGAAGACAATGGGTTCTGGTTTGAACATGCTGAGTGTGAGGTGCCGTTGTGAAGACATTCGGGAGAAGGTATCAGTGGGTGATTGTGACTGAAGTTCAGGAGTGAATTTAGGGTTCTTTGGATATATAGATTTAGGAGTCATCTCCATAGGTATGATACCTGAACTCATGGCAGCTGATTCAATCTCTAAGAGAATATGTGTGAAGAGAGAAGTGGACTCAGGACAACCTTGGGGGACACCCACTCCAAGGGGGCAGAAGGTGCATGATTATCCAACAACAGAGATAAAGGAGTGGTTTAATAGGTAAGAAAGGAATCTGGAAAGCACAGTGCCACAGAAAAAATAAGAGGCGAAAATATCCAAGATGATGGGTTGGCCAAGAGTAACAAAAGATGCAACAAGTCAGGGAGGATGAAGAATGAGAAAAGGCTACTGGATTTAAGAATTAGAAGCCCTTTGGTAAAGCCATTCCCTGTCTGATCAGTGGTCAATGGAAACCATTCCTAGAATTGCAAGTTGTTAACAACTGTAACAAGAAGCTAAGACTTAAAGGAAGCCAGGGAAGCAAGAAGCAGAGATGAGGATGTGAGAATGCTAGGCATAAGGAACAACTGGTGAAAATGTCCAGAGTAAAAAGTGTCTTGGAACAGTAAAGAGGCCAGTGCCATTGGATCATGTGATATATACAGAGGAAAAAGCTGTGATAAGAAGACTGGAAAAGTATGAAGAGACCATGTTCATAAAGGGCTTTAAAAACCAAGCAAAAGATTTTATATTTGATCCCAGAGGCAATAATTGGAATTACGCAAATAAAGTGACCAAAATGTCCATATTTTGACCCAAAGATTCCACTACTAGTCATATACCTCAAGGGAGGTCATCTGCAAGGAAAAATTTCCATTTATAGTGGCAGTTTTATGGGTGATAAAGACCTGAAAACAAAGTAGATGCCCTTTGAAGAATGAAATGATTAAACAAATTGGGGTACCTGAATGTAATGGAATATTACTACTGTGCTCTAAGAAATGAGAAACGTGATGAACAGAGAGAAGAAAACTGAGGTAAACAGAACCAGGGAAACAATATATACAATACTTACAACAATATAAATGGAGAGTACAATCATCAGAAAATAATTGAATGAATGTTGTGAAATTATAAAGAACAAACTTTTTACCAAAGGAGGTATGAGAAGATGCCTCCCCGACTCCTTTGCAGATATCAGGATCATAAGTGCGGAACTTTGTAAGTAATGCCAGATTTTCTTCTATATGTTGATTGGTTTTACTTAATTTTTTCTTATTCCATTAAAAAATTCTTTGTCATAAGGGATGACTATCTGGAAGTGGGGAGGGGAAAGACTATAAGGGGATATGTAGGTGATGTAAAAACAAAAGATACAAATCTATTTAAAATCTGAAGTAGAAAAAAAGATCATTGGTGACTGGTTTCTCAGTTGACATGTGGTGTGGGAATGCAGACTGCTTAAAAAGTAAATGATAGTGGTGAGGGAGTGGAGCCAATGAATGTGGATAATTCTTCTAGGAGTGTGGCAGTGAAAAGGGAGGAAGGATATAGAACAAGAACTTGAGGTGATGACAGGGTCATCATCGCACTGGGAGTTTTTAAAGTAGGGGGCAATTTAGAGATAGAGAAGTGATGGACTCAACGTAGATTGAAGCATGTGTTCTTTCCTTTTTTCTCCCTTCTTTCTTCCCTTCTTCCTACCTTCCTTACCCTCCTTGCTATCTCCCCCTCCCTCTCTCTCTTTCTTCCTTCTCCCTTTTATATGGTTAATGCAGGAATTTATTTTGTATGACCATATATATTTGTAAAGGACTTTGTTTTTCTTGCTGTTTGAATGTGTGAGGAAAGGGGAGTGGGGGGCGGGGGAGAGAATTTGGAACTGAAATTAAAATAAAAAATTTTTTTAAATTCTTTAAAGCATAGAGTAGACCTGAACACAGTTCATAGTCAGTGGTAATAGGTTCTGCAGACAGGGAGAGATTGGAGCAGACAGGGAGAGGTTGAAGATGAGATGGGAAACAGAAGGGAGAGAGACAGACAGATAAACATTGAGGAGAGAGAGAAGGAATGATTGGGGGGGGCAAGTTCTGAGAAAAGGTAGGAGAGGATAGAATGAAGGGTATACTTAGAGGGGTTGGTTTTGAAAGAAGGGTCACCTTTTCTTTAGAAATATGCCCAAAGGGCTATAAAACTGTGCATACTTTTTGATCCAGCAATACCACTGCTAGATCTATATCTTAAAGACATCCATAAAAAGGGGAAAGAACTGATTTGCACAAAAATATTTATAGCAGCTCTTTTTGTGGAATAAGAATTAGAAATTAAAGGCATGCCCATCAATTGGGGAATGGCTAAGCAAGCTGTGGTATATAACTGTAATGGAATATTATTGTGCTATAAGAAATGACAAGGAGGCTGATTTTGGAAAAACTTGGAAAGACTTACATGAACTGATGCATAGCAAAGTGAACAGAACCAGGAGAATGTTATCTACAATAACAGCAATATTGTTTGATGAAGAACTGCAAATAACTATTCTCAGCAATGCAATAATCCAAGACAATCTCAAAGGACTAATGATGAAGCATACTATCCACCTCCATAGAAAGAACTGATATACAAACTGAAGCATGCTATTTTTCGCTTTCTTTCATTTTTTTCTTTTATTAGACTTCTTGTACAAAGTGACTAATATGGAGATATTTTGAATAATTGCACATGTATAACCTATATCTGATTGCTTATTGTCTCAGGGAGAGTTAAAGGGAGAGAGGGAGGAGATAGAGTTTGGAACTCAAAATTTTAAATAAAAATATTTTTAAAAAATAGGAGTAAAGAGGGAGAGGATGGGTGAAGATGTCTATGGGTTTGGAGGCATAGAATGATAGAGAAAGAAGATTCATTAAATACCCTCTATTTTCTCAGAAAAGTAGGAATTGCCAGCATCTCTGGAGAGGATGATGTAGTGGAAGAGATAAAGAGGACTGGAGGAGAAAAGAACTTTCAAATAGCCACCGATGGGAATGAGATAGACATTTATTGTGGAAGGACATTTACTCTTCACTGTATGTACGCCTTCCTATCTTTTCTCCTCCCTTTTTCTGATATCCCTTATCACTTTCCTGACTTACATGGCTCAGTGACTATCATAGAGCACTAATAAGTGTAACCAGGTTCCTTTGGGGGGTGCCCACAACTAAATAGATTGCTTATGCTTATCCCAAATATTATTTGTAAATCTAGTTCTTACTAAGTAAGTTACTTATTAATAAAGAGTTGGAAGCTATGTTAAATGATGTGGTGTCCCTTGTGAAATTTAAGGTCATTTTTTCATGGAATGTGTTCTGTATTGTCAGTTCTTTAACAATGCTACTTAAGTAATACTTCTTAGGTTCTGATTAGAACAGGTTATAATCTCAGAGTTAAAAAGTAATCTAATTCAACCCACATCTTTTGGAAATCCTTTTTATAGCATAATTGGCAAGTAGTCGTTGAGCCTCTGTTTAAAGATGTCTAGTGAGAGATAGCTCAAATACCTCCTGAGGCCTCCCATTATGCTTTTGATTCACCCTAATTTCAGAGAAGTTTTTAATTACATGGAACAAAAATCTTCTCTACAACTCATCCATTGTTCCCTACAGAGGTGTATGAAGTAATTGAACCAAAGTAAAATTAAATATGTTGATTTATACAATAAACTTCATACCTTTTTGCACTAAAATGTCTTTTGACTATGTACTATGGGGTTCCTTTTGCTTCAGTCACTTATTTTACATGATTTGGCATTGAGTTAAGATTTTGACGTATGCTCTTTAATTCATCATGAAGCCACACTTTTGTCACATTGGTTATTAAATGTACTTTTGACAAATAGTCTATTTTTCTAACTCTAGTCTTAATTATAGCCCATTGACTTTCAATGAGATTTAAATCAAGTTAATTTTCTGGTTATTGAGACATATTTAACTCCATCTCTTGGATTTATTTCTTAACCTTTCACGATGTGTGGCATGGTGTAAGATCATGTTGCAATATTTCATCCTCATTTGAGAATTTCTGTAGTGGTGAAATAATTGTGCTGTAATATATCAATATACTTATTAGAGTTCATCATTCCCTCAATGATGGGAACAAGAATTCTAGGCCCACTGGAAATAAAATTTTTTTAAAATTCCCTCAAACATTTTTTTTTTTGCTGGATGTTTTACAGTCTGATGAAGATACCCAAATCTTATAGGCTCATATGAACTTATAGCAATGGTTTTGGTATAGTCTTGAAAGAAAAAGTGAGCTTTAGCAGTAAAAATTACTTTTTTCCAATCTGCAGTACTCCAGTTTTTGTGTTGTCTTGCCTGGGACGGGAGTTTTTTCATCAGAGGATGGGTTAGCAGCTTTTTTAAAAAAACTGATCTTCTTTGTGTTATTCCAACTTCAAGAAGTCTATATTGTACTGTAATCAATAATAACCCCTCCCTCTGGAAGGACTTACATGAACTGATGCTGAGTGAAAGGAGCAGAACCAGGAGAACTTTGTTCACAGCAACAACCACAGTGTGCGAGGAATTTTTCTGATAGACTTAGTCCTTCACAGCAATATAAGGACCTAAAAAATTCCCAGTGGACTCGAGGCAAAATGCCTTCCACATCCAGAGAAAGAACTATGGAATTGGATTGAGAATGAAACAGACCATTTTCTCTTGTGTTTTGTTTTGTGATTTCTCCTACTCATTTTAGTTCTTCTATGCCACATGTTAACTAAAGGTGAAAATGTATTTAATAACAATGTATGTGTAGAACCTATATAAGATTGCACGCTGTCTTAGGAAGAGAGGGGGAGGAAAGAGGAGAGAGGGGGAAATCTAAGATATCTAGAAGTGATTGTAGAAAACTGAAAACCAGTAAAATAATTAAAAAACAATAATAGCTCCTTCAGCTGTCAAGTTGTTTTCTGAAGATTACTTGGTTCTTTTGCAAAAATCGTTGGTCAGTTCTTGGCCCTGTGTTTTTATTTTTAACTGCACTCTATGCTTTGGTATAATTAATCACGTTTCATTATGTGAACCTTGACTTGACTTCCTCTACACCAGAAATCACTGCAGTATCTCTAACAGTCGTTGAAGTGTGATCTTCAAGAGGTACACCATTTGTATGTTTCCTTGGAGTGATATCAGCTCTTAAAAACAGAAACACAATAAAAGAGAGCTCAATAAAACACCTGCATATGGTATGAAGTACATTACTCAACTGATAGAGAATTAACTTAAGACAGAGAATTAGATCAATCCAGTTTCATCTCGTTAGTCAGACGTTCTGAGTCAGCTGAATGTTAGTAGAAACAATCACATAGAAACAATGCTGTCACAAAATGAAACTGTACATAAAAATTATTGCTTGTTCAAGGTAATGCACCTATCACTGTGATTCTAGCCTCAGGAGTCAAGTAGAACAGTCCAATTTCTTTTCCACAGACAATCAACCCTTCAGACGTTGGAAGGTATCTATAATAGTCCATATGAGTCTTCTCTTTACTAGGCTAAACATCCTTAGTTCTTTTTTAAAAATTATTTAGATGCATTTTTATTGATACTTTTTGTTTTTACATCACCTAAATTTCCCTTGTTTCTTCCCCCAACTATCTCCCAGAAAGCCATCCCACATAAATTCTTTCAATTATCTTTACATGAGCCCTTCCTCATCCTAGCTGCCCTGGATGAACGCTCAACAGTTTGTCAAGGTCTTTTCTACAATATAGCACACAGAATTGAAAATGGTCACCTGTGATGGCCAAATATAGCCCTACTGTCATTGCCCTTATCCTGGACACTGCACTTCTCTTGCTGTAACATTTCATCAGCTTATTTGGCTTCCAAATTGCACTGCAGACAATAATGATGAGGATGATATGTTTACATACAGCTTTAAAGTTTGCAGAGTTCTACACTCTTCTCTCATTTGATATTCTCAACAGTCGTGGGACATGTGTAATAGATATTGTTATCCATATTTTGCAGATGAGGAGACCAAGGTCTGAACCTTCATAGGTCATAGACTCAGAGTTGTAAGGAACCTCAAAGCTGTAAGGGTGTGATAGAAGTAATGTCCTAGTCATCGTCCCATACAAATTGGGCTACTTTTCCCTTTAAAGACACTAGGATCAGGCTTAAGACTTGGCTGACTCATTAAACTAAAGGCTTAGACAGTTGAATTCACTTCTTGATTATCTGGGCATTGAAGTAGCACTGTGGATAAAGCACTGAGTCAGAAGTCAGAAAGAAATGAGTTTCAATGCGGTCTCACATACTTACTAGCTATGTGACCCTGGGCATGTCATTTGACCTCTGTGTAATAACAAGACCTACCTCACAGAGTTGTGAGGCTCAAACAAGAATATTAATTGTAAAGCTTTTAGCATATTGCCTGATACACAATAAGTGCTATATAAACATTAGCTATTTATTATTACTTGTGCAAATGTTGTTCTATTAAAATAAAAGGGGAAAGGAGGAGATAATGGAATCTGCAGACTGTATGCTAGCAAGCGTAGTTAGCATAATTTCTGTCAAGATTCTAAAATATAGTATTAAAGGGATGCTTGGTGAAATTTTAGAAATGGAAGCAGTGATCACACAGAGCCAGAATGATATCATAGAGGGTAGGTCATGCCAGACTGATCTCTTTTCTTTTCTTATTTTTTTTTTTTGACAAAAGATCACTTTCAACACTTAAGATTTTGTAATTTGAACCTTAGACCCTGGTGGGTTTTAGTGGAAGGATAGGATTATGAGTACTTTTACAATGAATTGGGCCTTAAGTTTACAGTATAAAGAAGTAGAACTGCCTAGTTGCTAACAGAGACAAAGGGAGTAGGTAGGTAGTAAAAAGTTGCTTGCTCATGTACTTGAAAGTGATATTTAATGTCAGAGAGGTCCCTTGCGCTAAAGTTGAGCGGGGCTCAGAATACGCACTGACCCACTTACTTTTGAACTATACATGGATTGGCACATAAATTGATACTAATTGTTTACACCATAAAATGTTCAAGTTATTCTGCTGGTCATAGAAGCATGAGAGAGCTAACCTGTTCCTGTGACATGTTTTCAGAGTGAAGGACTGTGGCTCCCAACTGAGTTCACTTGGTTATAACTGCCACAGTGAACCTTCAGTCTTTCTATGTCCTCTCCAGCAATTGCTGAATTGAGATACTTGTGAGACTGTTTTGTTGGCATTTTTTAAAATCATGAGATCATTTCCTTTAAAAAGAAGCAAAAATATCCTTTTTCCTTCTGTTTCCCCTTCTGCACTCTTCTTAAAATGTCTTTTTCTGGCCTTCATTGCTACTATTTTTATTTTTTTTTCTTACATAGTAGTAACCCATTTGTATATTGTTTGATTCTGTTTTTTTCACTCTGCATAAATGTATATATTTTCAAAGGCTGGATCAGAGTACTCATGTCTGAAGTAGGGCCAGTAATATTACCTTTTATTTTTTGTGGTAAGTATATAGTTTTAGTTTCCATTATTGCAGGCTCTTCCTTATGTCAGCTCTTCATCTGTCTCTTTGATCCAACATATTGTCTCGTATAACTAACCCTATACTTGTTTGTCTCTTTCTTAGCTCTGATGGAGATGGCCAGTTGTACCAGTTTCCCTCTCTCTAGTTGCCTCATCGCCCTTCTCTCCCTCCAACTGCCCACAGAGGGATCAGGTAAGTGTTTCTTCCTGTTTTCTACTGCCCGGAGCATCTAGGGAGCTAAGGATTAAGGGACCATACCTCCCTTTCCTTTTTCTGGGCACTGTCTTTCTCCATACCCTTCCCCAGCTTACCTCCTTCTTTATCCCATCTCTAGTCTGTATCATTTTTGTCCCTTTGATAATGTGTTTTTTATACTCATGTACACTGTTTCTCCGGGTCATGGTGCAGGAAAAGTTGACAAAAGGAACTTGGTCATACTGGGGACAAAAGCTGAGCTACGCTGTCCTCTATCCATCTGGATGGTCCCTGAGTCTGTAGAGGTGAAATGGCTACGGACCCAGAAGTCCCAGGCTTCCCAGGTGGTACATGTATACCAGAATGGACAAGATTTATATGGAGAACAGATCCCACAATACAAAGGGAGAACAGCCTTGGTAAAAGACAACCAGGAAGACAATTTCATTCTGGAGATTTATAACGTCCGACTTGAAGACCAAGGGCAGTACTATTGTCAGATCAAGGTTGGCTCTCTGAGCAAAAACGCTACTGCGAAACTGGAAGTTGCAGGTTAGAGTGGGTTATGAGGGAGTGTAGGGTGATATATACTAGGATGTGTCATTATCATGAATTTCCTTTTACCTTCAAAAACCTTTCCCAGTGATTACCTGTCCTGTTTATGTTAAAGGTTTATTGAAACTCTACCAAATATTCAACTTCAATGGAAGTAGCAACCCTTTCTGGGTGTCATTTGGGATGGGGGTAAGAAGAAAGTATATTTTCCTCTTGCTGTTACATCTTAAAGACTTAGAGACTTACTAGAGACTCAGAGGTACACTAGAGTATAGTATAGAGTATTGCACATTGGATTGAAGAACCCAGGAAGACCTGGGTTCAAATCTTAGCTCAGAAACTAGCTGTGTGCCCTTGGGCAAGTCACTGTACCACTCTGATCTTCAGATTTCTTATTGGTAAAATGAGGGGGATTGGACTAGATTGGTCTCTGAGGTTCTTTTCAGCTCTAAATCTATGATTCGATGGTTCATCAATGGTCACATAGTGTCAGAAAGGGGATTTGAATTCAGGTCTTCCTAAACCCAAGTCCAGGAATATACTGCTTTATCCCATTTATGATCATTGGCCTTTTATAGAAGTCCTTTTGGGCAGTGACCAGTACTATAATAAGTGAAGAGGAATCTTTAAAAAATACCATTTTGCCACACAACTTGGCCCCAGGTCCCTGCCTTTCAGGACTCTGGCTAAGCTAGGAATGCAAATGTCTCTGGGTCTTCTTGTAGCATCCCCTTGATTGGACCACCTTAACTCTTGAATCAATGGTCCAGAAACCCCAGTGGAAACTAAGGTTGAACTGTTATGTGACCCAACATGGGCAGGGCCTTGTGAGTACAGAAGCTGTCTTAGACTACAAGGAAGACTATACAAAGGCATGTCACAATTGCTGCTGACTGTAAAAGGAAAGTATATATGCTGATGGTGGATATTGTGATGGTGGTAAAAGGGGCAGGAAGGCAGTGTTTTGGGTAAAGAGGGAAATGTAGGGAGATGCATTCTTGATTCAAGCAGATCTTTCTTTGCCAGCATTGGGCTTGGATCCTTACATTCATATGAAAAGCTATGAAGCTGGACAGATTGAGCTGGTGTGCAGATCCCTGGGATGGTTCCCAAAGCCTCAGATTCAATGGAAAGATTCTCATGGGGAGACACTTCCATCAGAAACCCAATACCTGGATAAGGAGGGGCTGTTCCAAATGGAGTCTTCCATTACTGTGAAAGGTGGATCTCCAGGGAACATGACCTGCACTATTTGGAATGCTGCTCTTGGCCAAGAGAAGGGAACAACTCTATTGATAGCAGGTAAATATCAGCTGTGATGATTGTCATTACATGTTCTTATCAAGTAGGGACCCTGAGAACTTGCTTGGATCAGAAGGGGTGCTTAATAAGGTATGTGTCTCCAAAGAAAACCTAGGACTCTAGTACGGGGATAGGTAATATGGCCCTGATCCATGGTTTGAGTGCCACTAAGAAGTATTGAAAGCAATAGCTAAAGGTACTTGACCACCCCGGCCAGGTCCAGGTTTTCTTTATCTTCATTTACCTTCTCCTTTTTTCTAATTTTCTCGTTTCCTTTCTTTCTCTTCCTAAATCTCTGGCCTAAATCTCTTGCCTAAATCTCTGGCCAGTTGCACAGACAGATGCTGCTTAATCCCATTTATGGTCCTAAGGACTAAAGAGGATAGGACCCACACTAGAAGAGAAAGAGCTCAGTAGAGATGGTTTGTGAGGAGGAAGACAATATAGTTCTCATGAGAAGATACTAATTCTTGGTAACTGCAGAGTTCTCTCCCATTTTTCAGAAGCTCCTTAGTTCTATAGAATTGTAGGACAAGAAGGGCCTTTGAGAAGTCGTTTAGTACCTCTTACTGACTGAAGGTAGAACTTCCGAAGCCATCTCTGACAGACGAGATTCTATCCTGTTTCTAAAATACTTTAGGTAGGTTTTAAACCTTTTATATGTCATAGACCCCTGTGGCAATCTGGTGAAGACTGGGGACTCCTCAGAATAATGTTTTTGAATGCATTAAATAAAATATAAAAGATTACAAAGGAAATGAATTATATTGAAATGTAATTTTCAAAATATTAAAGAAAAGTCAGGGACCCTACATTAAAAACCTTTGCTTTAGTGAAAGAGATTTCACTAAATGGGCCATTCAACATTTGGAATCCTGAGAATAAACAGACCCTTTTAGCAGGTAGGCAGAGATCACTTTCCAGAAGGAATTGAGACAGAACAAGAGAAAATCAGAGTATCTGTCACATTTGTGGATAGATACAGCATCTAAACAGTTTGCCAATGCCTTTGTAAACCTTAAAACCTGATATTCTCATGAATAACCATTAGAATTACTACTGCCTTTATTATTATTTCCCTACCTTATAACACTAAGGGTTTCTGTTTCAGATTTTCCCCCTTTGCATATCATCCCCTCAACAGTGGGTCTGACTGTGATTCTGCCTATCTTGGGGCTCCTCATTGCAGTGGGTATTTATATCATATGGAGGCAACGCAAATCTAGAGGTAATATGACAAAATGTGGGAGTGGGAGGGATTCATTGCCGGGTTGTGGAGTGAGAGTCCTCCTGGAAACACCAGAAGAAAAGAAGTCAATCTAAAAAGGAATGCTGATAGTCAGAGGGATGGGGACATTGTGGGGGAAAATGGAAGGCTATGTTAGAAACTGACATGAGGCCTGGAGTGGTGCCCTTGGGCTATGGTAATAGGAATATGAAACTGAAATGGTCCTTGAGATCAACTGTAGAAGTTTATTCTCTGATTTATTAGGATTGTTATTCTTTTCCCTCATTTTTCAATCTCCTGACTGGTTTAGGAGTCCAGTCCTATCAATTAGTCAAAGAAATGTCATATAAAGCATCAATCTCATTCGTCTCTTTTTTCCTTTTTCTAGAGAAGCTTCTTTACCAACAAGTGGTAGAGATAGGTAAGTATCATGGGTCAGGAGTGGTGTGTGGTGACCAGTCACTGCTGCTTCTCTTAATATGAGTGATAAAGACAAGGTGGTTATTTGCTGGGTACATTCTTTCATTACCCTCTTCTGGCTTCTAATAAAGCCAAACTCCAAACCTTGCTGAATTTTTTATTCCTCTGTGTTTGGCTCTTGTAATTAATGACTCAGGGTGAATGTAATTTTTAATTAATTTGAATAAGAAACAGATTTTCTGTAATAGAAAGAACTACAGCAAATTAATCTCACTTATTTCTGTTTTTTAGGAGTGTTCTCTGACTTTTTCCACACATATGCCCAAATCTCTCTTCGTTCTCAGATTCTATTTCTTATAACCATGAATTCTTGTAACAGAATTTCTGGAACTGTTCTTATTTCAAGGGGTAATGATCATGATAGTATTTATGCTGATACATTTTGATCTGGGCAGGTGTTCCATTCTCCGATCCAAATCACATGATCAGATGGATAGTCTTCAAGAGCTGCTATAGTCAAAAGCCGAACCAAAACAAAAAACCCCCTCCAGCCAACCTGAACTTAGGTCAGACTGTTCCTCATAGAAGAGATATATAGTTCACCATTAAGACCATATTTAGAACTTCTTCAGCTTGGTAGGACCTGCCAGTGTTTGCACTGTTCTGTTATTTTAGCCATTAGGAAGCCAAGGTCATCTCCATGACATGATGAGGTACTGGAGTAGGATTTTTGATAAGTTCATCCATAAAATGAGAGAGAATAACTGAATGGATTAGAAAGCATAATTCAATAATGTTACTTACAAGAAACACACTTGAAACATAAGGATTCATATAAGGAGTGAAAATAAGGAACCCGAGCAAAAATCTATTATGTTTCAATTGACTAGAAGAAAAAATCAATAGTAACCATTAAGATTTCAGATGAAGCTACAGTAAGTATAGACATGATTAAAAAAGGGATAAGCGGAGAAGTTAAATCATGAGTAAAAGCGCCCTCAGTAATGAATCAATATCAATACTTAATATGTGCGCCAAATGCTTAGCACCTAAATACTTAAAGAAAAAGTTAATCAAATTGGAGAAACTAATAATAAAATTAGAATAGTAGAGGACCTAGACAAATCCAGCCAAAAAATAATAGAGAAAGAAACTAAATATTCAATGAGAACTTTGGAGAAATTAGAGATGATCAATCTATAGTAAGTACTGAATGAGAATAGAAAACAATTTATATACTTTTCAGCTTTATATATTAACTTTACAAAAATTGACCATGTTTTGAGGAATGAAGTCCTTATAAAAATGTAGAAAAGCAGAAATTTTAAGCATAACTTCTACTGATTATAATGCAATAAAATTATTTTTGTTGAAGGGCCCTTGAAAGAATTAAAAAGTAATTAGAAACTAAACATACTGTGCTATTTGGCCAAAGAACAAAATATAGAAAGAACAGAAAATCTTATTTTAAAAAATTGCAATAATGAGATAACATACCAAAGCTTTAGGCATGATGAGACTAAAGCAGTTCTGAGGAGAAAATATCTATCTCTAAATGCTTTCATCGACTAAAAGAGAAAAATAAGCCAATCAGTTAATTATTAGTGCAACTAAAACACCTCATCAACAACAAATCATAAAACTCCAGCTAAGCAACAAAATAGAAATTCCAAAAACTCAGAAGAGATTAATAAAATTAAGCCAAAAACTATTAAATCAATAAATAAACCTCAGAACTGTTTTTTTTTTATGAATAAAGTAGGCAAACAGCTAGTATGATTTTTGTGAGGCGAAAACTAAATTGTTCATATCAAATGTGAAAAAGGAGAATTCATAAAATTTAAAAGAAACTAAAAAAATTTATGATAAACTATTTTGCAAACAAAACTGATAATTAAATGGATGAATACTTAAAAAAATACAAAGTAACCCATTTAACAAAAGAAGAAATAGACTAAATAACTCAATATCAGATAAACTGAACAATACATACATGAATTCCAAATTGATTTTAAAAATTCCAGGACTGTGTAGATTTGCAAGTTAATTCTATGAAATTTTCAAAGAACAATTACTTCCAATGTTATGCAAGCTATTTGCAATAATAGGAAAACAAGGCACTGATACAAATATGTTCTTGATACTCAAATCAAGGAGATAGATTCGAACTTTTGTAGGAAAAATGATAACATATTTGGAAAATTATCTTAACAAAACTCTGCAAAATATTAGTGAAATATAGGACCAATCACAATAAAGAATCTATAGAAAAGTTAACCCTTCTTTGCCAAAAAGGAGGAAGAGGATCTATAGATTTTCTTAAAGCACAGGAAAATCAGGTGAAATACTTTTGGAACAAAAAGATATCACTTCACCACACAGGTGTGTATTTTTTGGATTTGTTGGATACAGCCCAAAGTGGTTCCCTTCTAGATGGAGTTTATCAAACAGCTATGATCCAGAAATGGAATAAAAAGATTGTAGTTGACATCCTCATGAACTCAGGCAATAATATGTTGACAAAAAAGGGTCAAACAAATGTCTGAGTCTTGAGGATTTGTAGAAATGGAGGGGTTTATAATTGCAATTCTGGACCAGTTCATTGCCACCAGAAATTTTTAAGGAGCCTAGACATAGTGATCAATGTAGCTTTAGTAGAAAACAGTAGAAACTGCGCAAGATAGCATTTCAAGCTATAAAAATGTAATAACTACTGAATACCTAGCACAACATGATCTGTTTACCAGAATTATACATCAGAAACTTGTTATTTTTCATAAAACAAAAAACAACAAATATCCATGCTACATAGGCCTTAAAATACCCTGGATAATTCAGCCAATAAATTGTTTTGAAACTGACCATCATTACAGACCAAAACATTTTCCACAATCACCTGGATGTAACATTGATCTATTAAAAACTAAAGGAGATAATTTTAAATAGATTTCACCATACCTGATATTAATAAATTTTAAGTTACATAGAATAAAAAACTTTCAAAATGTGGAAAACTGGCAGAGGAAATCAAAACCATATGGGAACAGGATGAGGTATCTCTTGTCTGCTCAGTTCTAGGAGTTGGAAAGAAGACGCTTTCAGTGAGCCTACAGGGGATTAGCTTACATCTTGATACTTACATCCAATTACAAAAAGTAGTCCATAGAAGTAATAGTAATAGTCCATAGAATATTAAGTAAAAAAAAAAAAAAAAGAATAATAGTGGGAGATTAATTTGTTCCAGGACCATTTCTTTCTAAACTCCAACAAAAAGGAAAAGATAATAAATGAAATAATAGTACTCATTTATATCATTTTTAAGGTTTATATAAAATGGAAGAAAATTACTTATAATAGTTCTATGAAATAAATAGAAAAGAAAGTATACTTTTAATGAGGCTTTGTGAAAGCAATATCCTTTGTCAGATTATGTACCATTATTTTTAGTTTTGGAAACCTGAAGGTATCATTTTTTCTGAGTAAAGTAATAATTGGAATTTTGAATTTAGAGGGTTAATAAAGCAGGAAGCAAATTCATTTTATACACCCTGACATCTCAGATTCACTAGGTTATTAATGGATGATATCTACTTCCTAGAATCAAAGGAATTTAGAGTTGGAAGAGACCAGGGGTTTGGAATCAAAGACCTTGATTCAAATTCTGACTGTCTTTAGTACTTTTGTAGTTTTGTTCATGTCATTTTACTTCCTTGGGCCTCTGTTTCCTTCCATGTAAAGTGAGGGAGTTGGAGTAGCTCATCTCTAAGATGTCTTCCAGCTCCAGTCCTCTGGTTCTGTAATCCTCTTGAGTGATATGACAGTAGAATTGAGAACTCCTTGGGCAAAAACAATTTCTGTGCTCTGGTGAGGAGGCAGGGCATAATGTTAATAGGCAAGAAGAGATCCTGGAGTTGGAAAATGGTGACAATGCTAGCTAGGTGAATAAATGAAATACAGAAAGAGATGCTAGTAATAAGTGAAATTCAAGGAAAGAACTACAGTTTCCAGCAGGTATGGGATGGCTGATAAATCATGTTAACCACTAAACCACAGGACTGGATATTCTCTTAATCTCTAGCCCTGGATGGACTTCTAACTCACTGTGTGTCCTTGGGAGAGCTATTTTACTGGACCTCAATTTCCTCATTGGTAAAATGCTAAGACTGTGTTTAGTGATTCCTAAAGTTCCTTCCATATATAACAATCTAGTAATAGCGTAGGAAGTTTTCAACTCAGTCTTTTAAAGAATTATTTTCCCCTGTGGGAATATAACTCTGATGAGCACATTGGACTTAATAAAAGTCATATTCCTAAAATGAAATCTCTTTGAAAGGAAATAACAATGAATTGACTCATATGAAAATGAGATACTTTCATGAGTGGACTTCCTATGTCTTTCATAGTCTATGAACTAAAAATGTGAAGATAGATCATATGAGGAATCACACAACCACACAATCTCAGAGTTGGAAGGAATCTCAAGATGACACATACAGTTCAATCCATACCTGGACAGGATTTCCCTCCGCAACACACCCAACAAATAGCGATCCAGCTTTTGTTTGAAGACCTTAGATAAGAGTGCATTTTCCAACTCCCAAAGCGGACCATTCCATTTCAATAGCTCTTGCTCTTAGTGAATTTTTCTTTACGTTGCTTTGGTTCTGGCTTCTGCTAAGTACAACAAGTCTAATTTTTCTGTGATAACCATTCAGATACTCAGATTTTATGCATGCTAATGGAAAGAGGGAGGAAAGTGTGAATTATATTCAAACTAATATAGTATAGAGAAAATAAGATTTGATTCACATCAAATCCACTTTACAATTAATTTGATCAAGATGGAGTTTCCATAAAACAATATAAACCCTTTAGTTTCCATAGAGATATAACCATCAAAGTGAGAGGACCACATCTCATTTTCTTTTCCTTTCTTTCTAGAAAATCTTCTCTCAGACCACGGAAAAGAGAAAGGTAATTATTTGGGACAAAAGGGACTAAAAAGGAAGATACATTTCATTGCAATGGATCATAGATACTCCATGAAATGTGTAGTGCTAAAGAAATGGTGAGAAGATTATGGAATTAGCATGAGAGGAATCAGAACTTGGTTTTTGATTACCAACTACCCTCCTATGCTAGTTTCCCAATAGTTTCTAAAACAAATGTTCTTCCTGATCTACAAAATTCTAATTTGTTTAGCACGGTCTAACAGAGTGCTGAGCTTTGAGTCAGGAACACTCCTCTCTTCTCCTCTCCTGTCCTCTCCTCTCTTGTTCTCCACTCTCTTGTCCTCTCCTGTCTTCTGCTCTCCTCTCCTCTCCATCCCTTCCCTCTCCTCCCCTCTCCTTTTCTCCCCTTTTTTCTCCTCTCCTTTCCATCCCCCCCTCCTTTCCATCTTTCTCCTCTCCTCCCCTCTCCTCTCTTCTTCTTTTCTTACCTCCCCTCCCCTTTACTTGTTGCCTATGTGACCACAGACAAGTCATTTGACTTCTCTGGGCCTGAGTTTCCTCATTAGTCAAAAAACGAAGGGGATGAAATAAGAGATCTTTGAGGTAACTTTCAACTGCAACTGGTTTATTCACATTGACTTGTGGTAAATGAAAACTTTTTTACATCTTTTTTTGTTTTTTTAAAGGATTGTCCTGTACCTGTACAATTACTTTTGCAGGGGAACCCCAGTATTGGACTTTATGTTTGTCTCAATTAAATATTATTAGATTCAGCCTGTTGGGATGTTTTAGAATCTTTATTCTGTAATGGTGGATTAGTTAGTTATTCACTCTCCCCAGATTCATTAATCAGCAATGTGATAACCTCGCCATCTATGCTTTTATTCAGAACATTGCTAAAAATGTCAAGCAGAACAGAGCCAAGCCCAGAGCCATATGACACTCCACCACAGACTGCTTGCCAATTGACAACAATTTTGTAGAGATTATAAGAAATTAGGAAGGCCTTATAGAAAAGGTCATCTGATCAATGAAATGACTACAGAATAACCTAATTCCAAAATTCTGATCATGAAGTAGCATCTGAAATGCTACTTGATAAAGTATTAACAAGAACGCCCCCTTGTTCTTTCAGTACAGAGAAGTTAGGATGCCACATCCCAGGATTCTTTGGGGGAATGGGGCTAGTTAAGTAATGGCCATTCTGGAATGGGCTTCTTGTTTCTGGGAGTTCTGACATTTATATAAGAGAAAAAGTAATGTTACCCATCTTCACTTATTTGTTTTTTTCCCCAGGGAGACTTCATAAAGGACTCAGTAAGTTTTACCCCTCCCTCGAGTAAGGATACATACTGTTTTCTGCTGACAAGGCTTCTCAGACAGTTCACGTGTCTAGGTCTCAGTTCCCCAAGGGCAGAATGGGTGGAATTCTTTCTCTGGGAATGAAGATTTGCTGAGTTTCAAAGTTCCTCTTTTCCTCTCCAACTATTATAGAATCCTAGACAGATCTAGAAAGACCTCAGAGATTCTCTGGAGTCCTAGGGATTCTCAACCTTTTCTCTATCTAGTCTGGGAAAGCCTATGAACCTCTTCCCAGTATCATGTTTCTAAATGAAAAAAAAATGAAATGCACAGGATTACAAAGGAAACCGATCATGCTGAAATAAAAATGTAATTTTTTTCCCATCCAAATTCACAAATCCCTTGAATTTTATCTGGAGGGTCCATAACTATAGGTTAAGAACACCTGGTCTAGAAAAACCCACTCTTCTCCCTCATAAATGGGAAACCTAGTAATCATGAACAAAGCTGGGTTTATACAACAAAATTCTTTCCTCAGTGAAATCACTGCACAAGAAGGTCCTATTGATCCTTGGGTAACCAAATCCCCTTAAGTGAGACCCCCCTTAGACAAGATCTAAGAGTGGATCTTACCTTATGGCAAAATGTGTTAGGAGAATTTAGAATGGGAATGAAATTTAGTTGGACTGAATTTTCTGGAGCAGAGGTACCTACAATGATTTCTCACACTTTTTATGTTTCAGGGAAACATCGGGCTGAGCTCAGTAAGTTCTGCTTTTCCTTAATACTGTCAGCTCCAACTTGTCCCAGATGGGGACTATATTTCTGGGTATTAGTTACTCATCTCCCTATTTGATCTGTTACAGAGCTGAAAAGGAGTGCAGCAGATGCAGGTGAGATGCCTCCCTTGTCTTCTCTGGGAGTTTCCTAGCTTTTTATAGTCCTTCTCTGAAAACCTGACTGTCTTGCTTGTATCCCTTTGCAGGCTGGAGAAGAGCCAGACTCCACCCGGGTAAGTGCCGCCGATCTGTATAAACGTTCTGCTGCTTACTTTCCTCCAGCCTCCAAACTCCCTAATCTTGCCTCCTTCCTTCAGCCAGAGACAAAGGCAGCGCTTCCTTGAAGAGTGGGGTAGCCTTAGAAATAGATCGCTCAGAACGCTTCTCTTTCCAGGGTCTTAGCAATAGTCTTGCCAGAGTAAGCGTAGCCTTCTTTTGCTAGGACCAGTTCCCCGAAGGGGCCCGCAGATACTTTGTACGCTTGCCCCAGTCCGTTTCCTCATCTTCTCTCTCTCCGCAGTGGAGGTGACTTTGGATCCAGACACAGCTCATCCTAAACTGCTCCTCTCCAAGGACCTGAGAAGTGTGAGGCTTGGGGACAAACGGCAAGATGTTCCCGACAACCCCAAGAGATTTGACTTCGTTGTCAGTGTCCTGGGGTCTCCAAGCTTTACGTCTGGCTGCCATTACTGGGAGGTGTGCGTAGGCGACAAAACCAAGTGGATCCTTGGGGTGTGCAGTGAGTCAGTGGGCAGGAAGGGGAAAATCACAGCGTCCCCTTCAAATGGCCACTGGTTGTTGCGTCAGAGTCGGATGAACGAGTATGAAGCTCTAACATCTCCCCAGATTTCCTTCCGCCTCAAAGAGAGCCCCCGCCGCGTGGGGGTTTTCCTGGACTACGATGCTGGATGTGTCTCCTTCTACAACGCGACCAACAAATCTCACATCTATACGTTCACCCACACTTTCTCTGGCCCGCTGCGCCCTTTCTTTGAGCCTTGCCTACACGATGAAGGGAAAAATGTGGCTCCCTTAATTATTTGTTCAGAAGCACAGAGCTCCGAGGAATTCATTTACTCTAAGCTATCTCCTGAGACTTCGAAAGGAGACAAACCGACTGCAGGCACAGGTAATGGGAGCATACCCACAAAAGCAGGCCGGACACTCCAGGACATCGTCTCCTCCTGGCCCTCTGATGTCACCCCAGCCCTTCAGGGGCTTAGGGCCCCATCCTTCTAGTGACCGGTGTGTCTCATTACTGCGCCTCTACCTCCACCTCAGTCCAGCCTCAGCATCCAAGTTTGTCAGTGTCTCGATCCCGCACATTAACTGCGGGTGTCTTGTACCCTCACCCTATGTACTCTGTATGCCCATGTATTAACACTTCAATGATCCATGCTGGTGTCTGTTGAGCCTCCCTTCACCACGGCAGGTCACAGCTCTTCTATAAACTAACAAATGGGCTTTGAGTTGTTTGATTGATGCGAAAGACATCAATCACGGTGGCCAGCCTGGTGGCAAGTCTTTCCAAACTCAGCTAGGTTGGTCTTCAGATGACAGACATGGTCCACCAACAGGGTTATATGCAAAGCCTTTTCAGTTTGGCCTTCAAGAGTCCAGCGTTCCCGCCCGCCATGCAATAATGAGGCATGAGATTATTTCAAGGCAGGACTCTATATAAAATTGTCAATATCTCCTTCTCAGGACTAAAGTTCTCCATGTTACCAACTTCTCTCAACTCCTGACTTTTTAGAAGAAAACTAATTGGCAAAGAGAGGCTCATCTCCTGGGCATTTTGATGATAGGCAGCTAGATGGTATAACAAGGGAGTACTGGATATGGAGTCAGGAAGAATTGAGTTTGAATGCTGCCTCAGATTCTTGCTAGCTATGTGACCCTGGGAAAGTAAGTTGCCCTATCAGTCTCAATTCCTTTATCGATGAAATGGAGAAATTAAGAGCACCTACCTCACAGAGTTGTTACTGTGATCAAGTGAGGTAACACACGCAAGGTAATTTACAAAATTGTTATTACTATGTTTCTGTAGCAAAGGTAGAAGACCTTTGGCAATCACCTATGGTCATGGCAAAATGTCAGGTGGAAACCAAATAAAGTGGTTTAGGCGGAGATACCATGCACAATATGGCTGTAGACTTAGACACAAGCCATCATATCCTCAGGGTTACTTCTACCACAGCTTGAGTCAGGATTTTAACCAGAAAGGAAAAGCCCATCATCTAGGATTAAATGCTTATTCTTTTCTTAACCCAACCAAGGGTGTTTTTCCTTATAAGCCACAATCTTCATAGTTAAGGTCCTTGCCCCAATGAGACCAATTTTGTAAAGAAAGTGATCATTTACTTAACTCACCAATTCCTCTTTCACCCCAGTCTACCTGTTTCAGGAGATAAAATGGGAAATAAACGAACAATGGCATACTTTCCTTCTTGTCTAGTATTTAAGAATACTGGGGATAAGGGATTTTGCCCCAAGGTGCTTATATTTGAGAGGGCATGACTGTTCCCTTGAGATGTGCTCTTCTTCTCTATGGAGAAGCACTATTTGTGGTGGGGGGTAGTTTCATCTTCTCTGTGGCACCCACCATCCCCATGGCTTGCCTCATGGTCCTCTGATGGCTTATGGCATAACTGTCCTGGGTCTCCCCCTGCAGGATTCACCTCTTTCTCAGACTCCTCCCTTCTTTGGACCTGGTGGAGGCAATGGTCACATTCTCTAGGGGATAGGCTGCCTCCTCCTGCTATAACTGTCCTCTGTACAACGTAATTCCTTCCCATAGCTACATCTGCAACAGGTTCAATGGCCACTAGTTATGGCTCTGTTCTGTGGTATTGCCATAACCCTGAATGTCCTTCTTTATAATATGGAGTTATATTTTATGTAATGCTGTTTACAAAGAATTAGGTTGATAAATTTAACCTCTTAAAAGATACTGAGTCTAAAGTATTGCAACAACAGTAGCTGTCTTACATATACACAAACTCATGTGAGCCTTACAACGATAGCATTAGATAGGTGCTATAGATATTCTTATCCTCATTTTACAGATAGGGAAAACTGAGGCTCAGAGATTGTGATTTGCCCATTGTCTGATAGCTACTAATTATTAACCAGGATTTGATAGTGACTCCAGGTTCAGTACTCTAACTTCTGTGCTATATGACTCACACAGATGCATGTTTATTCCTGCTAAAATGCAAGCATTTAGAGTATGAGAAATACTTTACTCTGTGAAGAAGACTTTTAAACAAAGGGATTGATTGAACAGTGGGACCCAGATGTGGATGGCTGAGGAAAAACTGGCAGCTATATTAGCTCAGTGTGTGCACTTGAATACAGACCCATTCTTGAATAAAAACTTAGGGTCAGCAAGAATTCCATGAGACAAAGTCAAGAATGTAGCCCCTTTGCAAACTGTGGACAGGATTAATTTATCTGATCAAGGAGCATTTTGTGGAGGGTGTGAGAGTGGACAAAATCACTGGTCAGGCAACAGACTTTGTAACAAAGTCTACGTAGACATATCAATGACTCAAAATACCAAGTACCTTGGCAGTGGTCTGTGGGCTCACTTTTAAATGTAAAGGATAAGTCTGGAGCAAGACTGACTTTGTATGGCTTATGGACATTGGGCCTATCACTTTATAGTCCCATTGAAAGTGTGGTACAGCCCTATCCAGGTCATCTGTCTGCAAATTAGAAAAGTTCCTATAGTCCTCAACTCCTACCACAAGTTGGCAGATGACCATGTCAGTGTTGAAGCAGAACTCTTTTTGTAATCTTTGAAAATTAAAGTTTGATATTGTTTGGTATCTTGCTTTTCTCTTTTTAGATTAAGAAGTCAGCCGGGAAAAACTAGATTTTTTTGGGGGGGGGGGGAGGGTACATCATAGATTTTGTATTTTCAAAGCCTGAACTACTTTCTATACAAGATTCAATGTGCACAAAACTGTTTTATTTCTGTATTCACAATGTCAGATTTATTTTGTATTCTCAGTGTCAGATTCACGTAAGGTTGTGAACTATAATTCCCTAAGGTGCTTATTTCTCTCTCACCCACATATTCATTTTCCCCACATTCTTTCTGGATTTGGTAAAGTTTCCCCAATACTGGTACGAATGGCTGGTGATCCTTTGAATAACGAAAGCAAAAATAAACAAAAAGAGATTCTTTTTCTGAATCTTATCCTAGGAATACTATTTAAAATCCACTTAAACTTTATGAGATTACAAAAGCCTCTCTTTCCCCTAAACCTGGACTTTTCTGGCAACCTTATTAGTGTTGCTTTGTTTTTGCTGACCCATCCAATGAAAATCAAGATTTGTTGGCCAATGAACTGGATGTAGTAGAAAGATAACTGGTCTGATTTTCAATGGTCTTGGGTTTTAGCTTTGTCTCTATCTAGCTGTATGAGTCTAGACAAGGCTCCTACCTTAGTTTCTTCTCTTGTAAAATAAAGGAATAAGACTAGATCTTTTAGGTCTATTCTAGCTCTGCATCCTATTTAGAAAGAAATCTTTTAAAAAACATTTCTCAAAGTATTAAGTGTACATTTGTAAAGAAAAATAAAAACAGAAAAATAAAACTGAATGAGGTTTTTTTTCACAGTTGAACATTAGTGGTCAATGAAAAGTATATTTAATTATAAGGGGGAGATAAATATGATTATTGACTTTTGAGGAGATGTGCAACAGACACAATGTTGTAAGCTAGGACTGGATCCAACCCAACTCTCATTTTATGGAGGATGAATCTGAGGTCAAATGATTTGTCTGTATTCACATGGGTAGTAAACATCAGAGATGTGTATGTACCCAGTTATCTGACTCTGAAGTCAGCGTGCTCCTTCCCCTGTTGCACAATGACTTGGGGTTCTTAGGGACTACCAGCATTTTGTGTCTGATCAGAGCTCTAAAGCAAGTGTAATAGAGAAGTTTCACTTGTTCTTCTTTTAAGTCAATCTCTTAAATTTGGGAATAGACCTCAACTTCCCTACATTTTCTTAATAATTCATTAGAGATCTATTGTCCTTTCATATAATGTGAGACAGAGACAGAAAGACAGAGAAAGGGAATGAGGAGGAGGAAAGCCAGGAGAATAACCAAGTCATGGCTGGTGTGAGCACTTTTCCTTAAAATGAAAGTTCTGGGAGGAAAGAACCTATCAGAGGAAGAGACTGGAGGGGCAGAATGTCCAGCTACTATGAAAAAGTCAATACTAGAGTAGACTTCCAAGGTGATAAGGCTTCTGTTGCATGGTAGAGAAGGTATAGAAAGTGGGAAGGAGTGGAATGGGGGTTAATAGAGGAAGGATTCTATGAGGAGGGTATAACTGCAAGTTAAACAAACTTCTTGATCCAAAGAAGGGATTTAAAAATTGGGGAATGGCTGGAAAATATGGCAGCTGAATATAATTAAATAAATGTTGTGATGAGTGATGAGAACATTTCAGAGAATCCTAGGTAGTATGACCCAACAGAGAGTGACGTGAGCAGAACCAGGGGAAACAGTTCTTACAAGGACAGTAATATTGTTAAGGACAACCTTTAAAAGACACTAGAACAAGGGCATATAGGTGATGCAGTGGATAGAGCACTGGCCCTGGAGTCAGTAGAACCCAAGTTCAAATATAGCCTCAGACACTTACTAACTGTAAGTCACTTAAACCCCACTGCCTCCAAAAAAAGACTTAAGAACTCTGATGAATTTGCAATGACCAACTTTGCTTCTGGGGGACCTATGATGAAGCCTCTTACCTACTTCTTGACAGAGGTGATTGACTCAGAGATATAGACTGAAACATCATTGTGTAGATTCATTTTGTTTTATTATACTTACTTGTTACAGGTTTTTTCTTTTTTAAATGGGTGAACTATTGTGGGGGAGAAGTACTGCCAAAAAAAGGCCACTGAAACATTTTTTTTAAATGTAGAGAAAAGAGCAGACGCAAAGTCAGAAGGAAGCGCAGATAAGCAGGATGGTCTTAAATGTAAAATGTGGAATGTTTTTAATACTTTGAGAACAAGTGGCACGAAATGGAGATTAGGTGTCATCTATAATCCTCTTTTAGTATTCTGTTCTATATTTGTTTCTATATATACAGAACATAAAAATGCTCTTTTAGTGTTTGAGTTTAGAATTTAATTTAGAATTTAAATTTTTTAATTTTAATTTAGAATTTAAATTTTTTAAAACATATAGATGAATTTTAATTACAGAAGAGAGAAAGGAATGAGTGGAATAAATATTGAGGAGGCTTATTCCACTTTGAAGGTAGAATCCTGGTGGGAGGGACCAGGGGTGTAGAGGATCTGAGGCTCTCTCCAATCCAAGGTCATTGTGTCTTTGGGGTGGTGGGTAGGGAAGGGATATTCGAGAATGGTGGTTGGATCCTTCATTCTGGTACACAATGAAGAGTGGAGATGAGAAGTCCTGTCTTCAATATCCCAGGCAAGAGGTGAGGAGGCCTGATCTAGCTAAGGTAGTGGCCCTGGAATTCTTGGGTATCCTGCTAGGACTGATGGGAGAGGCATGAGGTGTGACTTTGAGTAGCCCTCTGCTGCCCCTCCGTGGCTGCCTTGGAAATCTGAGGTAGATTTGGCTGTAATTTAAGCATGACTTTCTCTGTATCTATATGCCTGTCTGTCTCTTTCTCAGTCCATGAGTCCCCTCTCCTCCCTATATTTTCCTTCCTGCCTTCTCTGACCCGTTAGGAAACGTCACACTAAACAGATAGCCGTGTATTAAATACAAATACTTGGAGTTAAAAGTCCTGCCCTATCCATGGAATATATTTTCAGCGGTCAGGGTCAATTTCACTTCTAGTCTTGTGTCCCCATCTCCTGGCTCATATTAAGCATTTGGTTAATGTTTGTCAAACTGAATAAGGTTTGAGTCTTGGGTTGTCTCACTTACTAACTATGTGACCTTGGGCAAGCAAGCTAAGCAGCACAGCTCTAGGCTCAATTTCTGCCTGGGTTTAAAAAAAAAAAAGACATTGGCTTAAATGATCTCAGAGGCCCTTCTGGTTCTAAAGGTCTAAAGAATCCCCTTTGCCATAGAGAATTCTTGCCCTGCTTCTTTATCAGCCAAATTCTTTACTCTCAAGAGGACAGGGCCATTTTAGAAGATTTGAGAAGATACCGGTAAATGCTGCCACCTCCTGGAAGACCATGGAAAGCCAACGTATAGCTTGGAAATGGCAATATCTTGTTAAAACAGGTTCTCTTTGTTTTATCTGCAATGCTGCATCCCCCCTCTGGGTCCTCCTGTGTCCCCTCTCCAAGTCCTCGCCCCTTTCTAATCTTCTCCCCTCTATGAAATAACCTTTGTTTTTGTCATTTCTCTTCTACTTTTGTCCTCTTTTCTCATATTCTCTTCTTCTAGGTGAGAGTTTACCAATGGACAGGGCTCAGATTAATTTTGACTAGTTATTTGTTATTGTTCATTCATGTCCCTATTTAGGGTTGTATCGGCAAAGCTATTGAAGTGGTTTGCCATTTCTTTCTCCATTTTACAGATGAGGAAACTGAGGCAAGCAGGGTACAGCGATTTGCCCAGGATCACACCGCTAGTAGTCCGGTCTCAGATCAGATTTGAACTAAGATCTTCTTGACTTCAGGCCCCATGTCCTATTCGCTGCACTATCCAGCTGCCCATAATTTTAATTGGTCACAAATCCAAAAATCTTGATAATGACAAGGCATATTTCTGAACAGGTATTTCAAACCACGAGCTTCATTACAGTTCCTCTTGTTGAGTATTGTCTTCTGTTGTTCTCCTTAATGATCTTAAATCATTAGTTCAAATTTTGAGTTCAAATCTCACCTTAGACTGTGTGACTAGCTGTGTGACCCTGGGCACTTCTATAGTACCTACTATTTGTTGGACATTGTACTAAGTACTTTACAAATATTGTTCTATTTCATTCTTACAACAATCCTGGGAGGTAGGTATTATTATTGTCTCCATTTTGTATTTGAGTAAACTGAGGCAGACAGAAGTTAGGTCACCAGTACCGAGTTTAGGTAGAAAAGCCTCCTTCCCCCAGATTACCTGCCAGGGAAAATCAGAAAGAATTCTATCAGCCAGGATGATGGATCAGAGTCTGGGTACCTATTCTGTGTATCCTTCCCTGGTTCTTCTGTCAGATCCTCAGATCTACTGACTCCTTTGAAGTCAGATGGGGTAAAGTGAGTTGCCCAGGGACTGAAGGCAAAAGTCTTAGCTTTTTACAATGCAACAGATCAATAAGGAACTCCTCCCTTCCACCCAATTCCACTCCGTTCTGTGCTTTTTCCACTCTGTTATCCTCAGTTCTACACAATCTTTCTCCAATTCCTTCTAAGCCATTCAATCTCATTCTACTTTTTTCTATGCCTTTTTGTTCTCCAGACTTTTCTACTTCCCCTTGCCCACCTCGATGATTCTGCTCTGAGGACTGCTCTCCTGATGGTTGAGTTCCTGGCTAGAGTCACCACCTTCTCTGGAGGGGTCCCCAGCCAGGCTGTTCACTTCATTCCCAGATCAATTCATTTTCCATGGTACTCCTCTTCCTCACCAACTATCTTTTCTGTTTATATTTTACCCTCCCTGATTAGATTGGATTAGACTGGAAGCTCTTTGAGAGAAGGAACCACTTTGTTTTCTTTCGTCTGTACCCCCAGTGCTTACTATAGTACCTGACACATAGTAAGAGCTTAATAAATACTTATAAGGTCTCTGTCAATACATCTTTCCATCCATCCCTTCATCTGCCTCTCTCTCTCTTTCTCTTTCTGTGCTTGTCCATCTATTCTTCTATCCATTCATTTCTATTCAACCATTATCTGTCTGCCTGTCTGTCCATCCATCCTTCCATTCATCCATCCATATTTATTTGTCTGCCTGCCTATTTGTGTATTTTGTTTATCCATCCATCCATCCATTCATCTATCCATCCATTGCCTTGCCTGTCTTTCTGTCTGTCCAGTTGTCTCTATTTATCCTTCTCTATCTATCTATCTATCTATCTATCTATCTCATTCCATTCTACTTCAGCCATTCTCACATCTTTTGGTCTTAAGATCTCTTTATACATTTAAAAATTTCTGAGGAGCCCTCATAAAGAGCTTTTGCTTATCCACATTATGTCTATTGATATTTGCTGCTTTAGAAGTGAAAATATTTTAGTCTTTTAATAAAAGTAGTTTTGACTTCATGGACCTCCTGAAAGGGTCACAGAGTCCTCCAGGACCCCCAGACCACACTCTAAAAGCCACTGCTCTATTCTGTTCCTTTCCATTCTGTGCTATTTGCCTGCTTGGTTCCTATGTGTTATCTTCTATACTGTCATCTGAACTGCTTTCTTCAGAGTCTCTACTCTGGCCCCATTCACTGATTTGCCTGACTGATCACTGTGATGTGTTTTTATTTTTCTAAGTGAGGAGGCATCTCAGGTCTTGATTCAGGCTAATAACTAGCCAGTCAACTATAGGAGCCATAAAAGACCTTTAATCAATTTTTTAAAGTGCTTTTCTTCTGCCTCAGCTGTTATATGCCTCTATTTTCTTTCTAAATAAGAAACTAAAATCTAAAGTTTTCTAACTTGACTCAATTCTCATCTCTTTTACCTTAAGGGTTAATCACATATATTTGTTAAAAATCAAACACTCGGCATTACTTTAGCCATATGAACACAAAGATAGCATGATAGTTAACTTTCTTCTGGGATCGGTATAAAATTAATTCACATTTTCCCTCATCAGTGTCTTTTTCTTTTTTCCTTTTTAAGGCACTATTTTATGTAAATTTGGCTCTTTCTGGAGTCAATTGGGTAATAAAATTCTACTTTTATCAAAACGAAAGGTCTTAGGATTATAATAGGTGTGCATAAAATTAACTGTTGTACCTCTGAAGAGCTCAGATCTTCATAAAAAACTCAACAGATATAACCAGAACATATCACAAATAGATGCTGTCTGGTCCATGAAAGGTGGGACATGATCAATCTCAGTGTTTGCGCAACTGCTAGCCCTGGACATGAATCCTTTGAAAATGTTTCAGGGTTTTTGTAAGTAATTTAAAGACCCTAAAACATTTCCAAAGAATTCATGATGCAAAATGCCAACCACATCCAGAGAAAGAACCATGGAGTCAGAACACAGAATGAAGTAAACTATTTTCTCTTTTGTTATGTTTACTTTGGTTTGGTTTTCTCATGGTTTCTCCCATTCATTATGGGAGTATAGGGTGTGTTCAGGGAGGACCAGTACCAGTACCTTTGGTGTGATGGCTGCCAATCCCTTTTCAGGGCTTTTTCCACCTTTGGTGTCCCCCTGTTCCACCTAACTCTCATCTGTGGCTCCAAGAAGCTGCAACATGCACAGCGTCACGCCCCAGTAAACCATTTGAGCAGACAGGCCAAACTAGGTTGAAGGTAACCAAGGGCTCTCAAATCCCAAGCATGTGAAGAATTCATCTGGTGGAACGGGCGGATGAAAACAATTTGTTTCAATGGCCATGAAGGCAGATGAAGCAGGTGATGTGGAGCGCTTAGAGCTTGGTTAGACACCAAAGACACCAACATCATCCACTGCATCCTGAGCCATCACCAGTCGTCTTGACTCTGTCCTGCCCCTGGACTATGATGACTCTGGAGGAGAGAGTGAGGCTGAAGACTTCGTGCAACTTTGTCTCACTTAAATTCAATTTATGCATGAATCAAAAAAAAAAGCCCTGGACAAAGTCTCCAATTTTCGTTTATCTAAAGGGCATAGAATAAGATGCCAGGGGTGTGGAGGAAGATGCGGCCCAACTCAGGCAGCCGTGCCCTCACTCCAGACTCCCTTGGAGTCTAAGAACATTCAGGACTCATGATGGGAGAGAGAAAACCAACCCCTACAATCACCTTCTAGCCAGGGAGGGCTAGCAAAAAAACAATTGACAATGACAACTGGCAAACAGAAGCAGTAGAAATGTCAGCATCCATATCTAGCAACCAGAACTAGGAAGCTATCAGAGCTAGCAGATGGCCCTAGTTGGCTGTAGCCATGATACCTACCAGATCTCTGGTTTAACCAGGCAGGTCCCTGACTTTCAATCATTAAAATCAGAGCATGTTTACACCAAATAGACAAACAGAAAGTTCCAAGACCCTTTCATATCTGGAATGTCCAAACTTTCACACCATGTAACAGAGACAGATGCCTATGGGTGCACACATTCATGCATACAAATAGGTTTAAAGACCCCTTCAAGCCAGACCCACTTTGCCCACTTCTTTCTTAGTCTTTGAGTAGAGGGTTTTGTTAAAACTGGGTGCCAAATTCTTTAATGGAACTCCTTGCATTTACAGTTCTAGAAGATTCTCTGGAACAGTCAATATCCCAGAGACCAGACTTAGCTCAGGTGATAAACTATCAGAGAATGATAATCAGATACATACAGGGTGCTGATTGATGGCAGATGATTTAACTCAGCCAATCTCAACCTGGGGAAAAATCAGCTAAACCAGGAAGGATCAGATTTCCAACTAGGACAACTGTCAAAACCAAAGCTAACTGATCCTGAATGCCTTAACCAAGACAAGCAACCTTAATACCCACCTAACTTCTAGAAGAATGCATTCACCATTCACTCTGTACTTGGCTTATGTCCTACCCTCAGGTAGGTCTCCCATGGGCCAACTTGCTCCTTCTTAATTCTGAACCATGAACTTGGAGGCTTAGACAGAATCACTGCTAAGGCAATGTCATTTAGTAGCTATATCTAGTAATACAAAACATAGATAACGATGGAAATGAAATGTAGAAGTCTGTGATGGGGTCCATAGATCCCCTTCTCTCCTCCTCCATCAACCTTCCATCTGATCTGAGGAAGAGGTTGTTGAGGGAAAGGATGAATTTTCATTTTGGAGTGAAAATTCCCCCAGTATTGTGTTCTGGAAGAATAGGGAAGGGTTGGGGGGGGGTGGAGGAGGGAATAGAGCTTTTGACTGGACTTCCCTCTCTCACCAGCTGTCATACAGCCCTAACTGCTGGCCTGGCCTGATCCCAGCTCTGGTTCAGGCCTCTAATACTGCTGAGTACCTCTTTTTTCCTCTTCCTCTCCAATTTGTGCACTCGACTGATGAATCAGAGACTCATCATGGGAAAGGGTTAGCAGGCTCTGTCCGGAGTGCTGAGTAGCACATACAACATTGCAAACTACTTCTGTCTATCTGTATTGGACTGCTGCGGAAAGTTGTGGAGGCTCTCCTACAAAGGCAATGACTCTCTCTCTGACCTCTTTCCCTATTATTTTTCTCCTCTCTGAATAGGAGACCCTCCTTCCACCTTTCAGATTATGGCTGAATAATAACCAAGTTTTCAATGTACAAATTAGCCATTCCAAAAAAAAAAAAATCTTGGTCTTTATCCAGGATCAAACAGAGCTGAGGAGGGTTTTGTTTCAGCACAAAAAAGCAAGTTGATAATTTTCAAACCCAGACCTGATGGAATAAATTTAATGTTGTTACCACAGTGTCCTACTTCCCAGAGAAATATCTCTCAATAAATGTTCCTAATGCAGGAAACATACTCAGTACCTCATAATGAACCCCAGTAACCCTGTGCATCCATCTGTGGATGGAGAGTGATAGGGGTAAAGGGGTGGAGATGTACTTTCTATAAGAGCCAGCTGCAAATCAATATATGTATAAATGTTTCATTGATTCTTTTTGTTACTATGGTGATGTAGAGCAGTGGTGTGAAATTCAAATAGAAATATAGCCACTAAACCAGGAATAAGAAACCCTGTGGATCACATATTGACTTAATTTTAAAAAGTAATATTACCTATGTGTTATTATATCTTTATTAAATTATTAAATTCAGCAATTAAGTATGAAACAGTTGCGCAATTACTAATTATTAAATAATTAAGTTCAATGAATAATTATTGAATAATTAAGCCCACAAATTATTAAATATTAAGTTTAATAATTAATTATTAAATTATTGGTTTTAATAATTTATTATTCTATAAGTTTCTTAATTAATTATTCAATAATTGAATCACATAAATGACTATTAAATCATTAGATTTAATCATTAAAATTTCATTGTATTTTATTAAATATTTCCCAGTTACATTTTAATCTGTTTTAGATCCACTCTAAAATGTTGTGAGCTGCATTGGGTGTTTGACACCTGTAGTATAGAGTCTAAGCAAAGAAAATAGTGGTGAGCTTTGATTTGTGAATTAATTCAGAGGACCTTAAGAGTCACTGCAAAAAGAGCTGTAAATATTTTTGTACATCCTTAGAGTTCATTCTTCTTAGAACTAATCCCTTCCTTGATGTACTCTCCCTCTATTTCTCCTTCCCTCTTTTTCTCTTTCCCCATTTCCCTGTTGAGTAAAATGTATTTCTATACCCAATTCTGTGTGTGTGTGAGTGTGTGTGTGTGTGTGTACGTGTGTGTATGTGTTTATCTTCCTTGATAATTTCAGACGAGGAGGAAGTTCAAGTGTCAGTTGCTACCCCCACTCCTTGGTTGTATAGATGTCTACTTGTGTACTCCAATTATATTCCCTAACTTTCCTTTCTTGTCCCATTCCATCCCTTTCTCTAGTATGTTCCTCTTCCCCTCTCTTTTGATTCTTTCCTTTAGATCATCAAGATATTACAGATTTACTCCAAGGCCTGATCTTATTAGATTCCCTTTTGGACTCCTGATAATGATAGGATTCAGAAGGTAAATGCACCATCTCCTCATGTTTTCATGCTTGCAGTTTATTCATAGTCCTTTGTGATTGTTCATTCATGTCTACCTTTTTATCTTTTTCTTATTCCCTGTGTTTGACCTTGAAAGTTTCTACACGACTGGTCTTTTCATCAAGAATGCTTGGAAATCTGCTATTTCATTAAAGAGTCATTTTTTTACCTGTAGAATTATACTCACTTTTCCCAGGTGTACCATTCTTGACCATAAGCCTGTATCTTTTCCTTTCTGGAATTTCATATTACAAGTTACAAGTTGGCTGCTAAATCATGGGTAATTTTGACTATGGCTCCATGGGACTTGAATTCTTTCTTCTGGCTCTTTGTAATATTTTTTCTTTGACTTGAAAGCTCTAGTTTTTGGTTAGGATGATTATGATGATGTGGTTTTGGTCATGTTTCTGAGAATTTTCAATTTTTTTTCAGGAGGTGACTAGTGAATTCTAATTTCACTTTGCCCTTTGGTTCTAACAGATCTGGGTAGTTTTTTCCCCCAAGATTTCCTTAAAAATGATGCCCAGGCTTTTACAAGTCTTAATTTCCCCCCTCAATCTGTTTTCTAGGTCAGTTGCTTTTGCTATGAGATACCTTACATTTTATTCTATTTTTTTCAGCCTTTTAATTTTGCTTTGACATTTCTTCTTGTCCCATGGAGTCATTGGCTTCTGTTTGGTCTGTTCTAATTTAAAGGAAGTTTATTGTTTAGACAAGCTTGTATATGTCTTTTTCCAAGTTGTTAATGCTCTTTCCAATTCTTCTATAACTCATTTGTTTTCCTACTAGCACTCTTACTGCACTTATAAAAGCATTTTAAAATTCTTTTTATAATACTTGCTTCATCTCTTCCAGGAATTCTAGTTGATTTAGTGCCCAAATTGTGTTTTTCTCTTAGACTTTACTTTGAGGTGTTTTGAAGTTGTTCTCTTCTTCTGGATTTGAATCTTGAGCATCCCTATTATCATGATAGCTCATAGGAAATACGGTGGGAGTTTTACTTCCCTTCTTTAAGTCCATTTCCTAACTTTGGACTTGATGCTAGGGCTGGGTTGTATACATCAGTGGAGTGAAGATCAGGGGTGGTCCTGTTACTGCATTTTTGTGGTATTGAATATTGTGTTGTACCAGAATTTCAGGATGGGGCTAGAGACCTTGGAGCTTTTAGGGCTCCCAAAGTGGTTTGATCCAAGGCAAAGTCTGATGACTGACCCCCTGATCTCACCTTTTCAAATACCTAACCTAGATTTGTGTCAGAGAAAGAGAAGATGCTTCTGGACACAACCATTTTCAGCCAGCTGGGAATCGCTGTTGATTCAGAGTGACAGACCTACAGGCTACCATTTGGTCTAGCATTCCTATCCTGGTTATTCCTCTTCAGGCTTCAGACTGAGCTGGAAGCTAGACCTGCTTCCTGGGTCTGAGATACACTACAGCTACTGCTCACTTCTGAAGTTGTCTACTACAAAAAGTCACCTCCTGGTGAAGAGCTACTTCTCAAACTACCCTAGGTCTGTGACTCAGTATTGGGTAGTGGAAGATGCAGTAGCCAGTTGGCAGTTGGTCCTTCACTTTGTATGTGTGCCTCAGTATGGGGCCTCCTCTTGCCCTGGTGCACAGCCTCTCCCTAGGTGCTAGAGTGTTCCATGCAGCATGCTTAGTACCAGACCTGGTCCCAAGAATCCATAGACCTCTCTGTCTGTCTGTCTCTGTTCACCTGGGCTGGACAAATGACTCATATTTTCCTTGGATTTTTCCATCAGAATTCAGTCTGGTGAATTCTCTTGACCTGTTTGTAGGAGTTTTGAGGTGGGAGAGCTCACCATACTCTTCTTCCTGTTACTCTGTTATCTCAACGCCATCTCTTAGTAGGTGCTATTATCCTTATTTTAGAACTGAAGAAAGTGAGGTAAAAAAAAATTAAATTATTTGTCCAGAGTCATATAGCCAGTAAGAATAATCTGAGACAGGAATCAAATTCAAGTCTTCTTGGCTTTGTGTGCTGTGCCACTTAACTGCCATGAAAAGATTTAATAAATAAGCATTTGAGGCCTTTCTGTTAAAAATAAAAAGCCAGACATGAGCAGAGTATTTGATGTGCAAACACACCAAACAACAGATAAAAAAGAAAGGTGAGTAATTATAACTATCTAGGAAATAATAAATAATGACATAAATTGTCCCATCTCTAGAGATTCTTCTAAAAAGAGAGAAAATAGAAGATGGTGCTACGTGTTAACAACAATGACAACAACAAAAGACGCATCAAGAGATTTTTAAAAATTATAGAAGGATTTGCACAAACAAAACCAATGTAACCAAAATTAGAAACAAAGTAGAAAGGGAGAAAAATTTTTATAGCAAATATTTCTGATAAAGGCCTCATTTCTCAAATATATAGAGAAATGAGTAAAATTTATAAGAATACAAGTCATTCCCCAATGGATAAACAGTCAAAGGATATGAGAAGGCATTTTTCAGACAAAGAAATCAAAGCCATAGTAATATAAAAAAGGTTCTATATCACTAGTGATTAAAGAAACGCAAATTAAAACAACTCTGAACTACCACCCTATACTTATAAGATTGGCTTATATGACAGAAAAGGAAAATGATAAATATTGCAGGGGATGTGGGAAAATTGGGACACTAATGCACTATTGGTAGAGTGGTGAACTGATCCAACCATTCTGGAGAGCAATTTGGAATTATGACCAAAGGGCTATAAAACTGCACACATCCTTTGATCCAGCAATGCTACTAATGGGTCTGTATCCCAAAGAGATTTTTTTAAAAAAGGAAAGGAGCCTATTTGTACAAGGGTATTTATAAGCAGCTCTTTTTGTGGTAGCTATGAATTGGAAATTGAAAGGGTGTTCATCAATTGGGGAACAGCTGAAAAAGTTGTGGTATATAATTGTAATGGAATACCATTGTGCAATAAGCACTATTAGCAGGATGATTTTAGAAAAACCTGGAAAGACTTACATGAACTGCAAAGTGAACCGGGAGAACATTGTATTCAGTAACAGCAATGTTGTACAATGAACAACTGTAAATGATTTAGCTATTTTCAGCAATACAACAATCCAAGATAATTCCAAAGGACCCAGAGAAAGAACTGATAGTGTCTGAATACAGATTGAAGTATCCTGATTTTTTTCTGTTGCACATTGCTCTTAAAATTATCAATTCATAAGAGAAGTAACGTGGATGATACTAGTGTTACATGGCAGAAACTACACCAAATTCCAAAGCTTGAAGCCAAGTTCTACCTCCTGCCTTTCGTATAAGTATTCTTGTTCCCACTTACCATGTGATCTCTTCTCTGGTTCCATGTTTTCCCAAACATTTAGGCGCCAGTTTTTCCCAGGAGCTATACTCTCTCTCTCTCTTTCTCTCTCTGTCTCTCTCTCTCCTTCCTCTCTCTTTCCTTTCTTTCTTTCTCTTCCTTCCTTCCTTTCTTACTCTTTCTTTCTTTCTTTCTCTCCTTTCCCTCTCCCTCTCTTTCTTCCTTTGTTTCTCTTTTTCTCTCTTGCTTGTTTTCTTCCACAAACTTACTAATATGGAAATGTTTTACATGATTGCACATATAGAACATATACCAAATTGCTTACCTTCTCGGAAATGGATGAAAGGAGGGAGAGAGGGAATTTGGAACTCAAAATTTTTTTTAAAATGTTTTTATGTGCAATTGGGGGGAAAATGGAATATTATTTTCAAAAATTATCCAAGGGAATAAAGATGAATGCAGAATTTAAAGAAATAGTAGTTGTGAAAGTGGAGAACTTTAGTACCAGGGACTAAACTCAATAATAAACCCACAGGCAAATCAATGTATTTTATAGGACAAAATTGTAGAATTGGTGGATGCAGAAATGGAGAGAAGGGTGAAGGACAGCAGAGAATGTGTGATATATCCTTATAAAACCTATGGTTAGATATCAAATGGAAGATAATTTCAATAGTCTTTCAGTACAAAGAAGGGTTGCAGGAGAATGGAAGTACTAATAGAAGTAATAGACTGAAAATGGAATGAAAAGAGAGATCTCAACCCAGTGGGGGAAGGGGGTTCCCCTGAAGAGCACTTCCATGACAGAAGAGGTAGATTACTCCAGTGTGCGATGAGTACCTTACAACAGATTTAATCTGAGAGATATCAGTATACCAGGAGATCACCTCCTCTGGGATAGTGTGGTGATTCCATGGACAACATTTATCCTGCTTCAGGAAAAAGGGAAGTGTAGCTCCCTGGGGCACCTGGAAGACATGGAGCCAGAGAAGAGGTGACATGTTTAACAGAACTGTCAATAATTGTAGGGAGGGCAGGGGGGAGCATTTGACTTCAAGCTTTGAGATTCAGGGTAGTTTCTACCATAGGGCGCTGCTACTGTCCACATTACTTCTCTTATGAATTAATAACTATAAGAGCTAGTTCAGAATAGACAAGGAAGAGCGTTGATGAAGAAAGTAAGTAAGGAAATCCTTTCTTTAGAAAGGTGCATTAAAAAAACTAAAGAAAGGAGGGGGATTTTTAAATTAACCATTTGCTGAGATGGGGAAAAAGGGGAGGAAAAGAGAGGAAGATAGCCAAGTGAAAGAAAGAGAAATCAGTAATTGAGATAAAACCCCCAAATTAGAGAAAAGGTTGCCAAATAGAAGGGGGAAGGGGGAAACTGAGGTGAGGGGAAGAGAGTATATGAAAATAGGATTGATTCATATTCAGAGGAAGACCAGAAAAACTATTTCTACCCCAAAGAGTAACATCAAATGGTCATAAGGTTAAAAAGTTATTGGAAGAACTTAAAAAGAAACTCAAAAATCAAATAAGAGAGATTGAGGAAAATTTAGGAAAAAAATAAAAAGATTTCAAAGAAATTATGAAAAGAAAGTTAACTAATTGGAGAAAAAATGTCCAAAGTCTTAAGGAAAAAACTAATTCTGAAAACTAGAATGGGGCAAGACAAATCAAATGATGTAATAAAGCAAATAATAAAAAATAGAAAAGAATCTGAAACATCTTATTAGAAAAACAACTGATCTGGATAACAGAACAAGGAGAGAAAATATAAGAATTATTTGACTACATGAAAGTTATGATAAAAAAAGAATCTGGATACACTATTATAAGAAATTATTAAGGAAAATTGCCCTGAAGTTCTAGAACAAGAGGGTCAAGTAGAAATAGGAAAAAATCTACAGTTCACCACCTGAAAGAGATCCTAGGAGGAAAACTTATAGGAATATCATAGTCAAGCTTCAAAACTCCCAGGTTAAGGAGAAAATATTTCAAGCAACAAGGAAAAAAAATATTTAAATACTGCAGAAATACAATCAGGATTTTGCTAGCAGTTTCTACTCTAAAAGACCATAGGTCTTGGAACATTATATTTCTAAGAGCAAAAGAGCTGGGATTGTGTCCAAGAATAATTTACCCAGCAAAGTTGAGCATAATCCTGAATGGAAAAAAAAATGGACTTTTGACAAGCTGAAGGACTTTCAAGTATTTGTAACAAAAAGACCTGAACTCAATGGAAAGTTTTATATAAAAGATCCAGAAGAACTATAAGAAAACATTAAAGACGAACTATAAGGCACTTACTAAGGTCAAACTGTTTATTTATTATATATATGAAGATGTTCTCTGTATTCTTAAAATTGTCATCAATCCAAAGTAGATGGAAAGAAAAGTTAGAGTTGGGTTGTATATGATGAAGCGATTCTAAAAAATCAAAATTGTGTAGGAAAAGCTAAAATGCAGCAATTATATTATAAATGTGAGGTATCAAAGGAAGAGCCAATAGAGATAGCAAGTGTGGGTAAAGGGCTGGTAATGTTGGAACCTTACTCTCATCTGTGTTGAAGAGGAAACAACATTTACATCTGGAAAGGTGTAGAAGTCTTCTGAATATGTAGAGAGGTGACAAAACAGGGTGGGGGAGAAACTTTTAGAGGGGGTGTATGGATTGGGATTTAAGAGGGGGAGAGAAGAGGGAGCCTTTGGGAGGAGTGAGTGGATTGAGGTTGGGAGGGTAGGGGAAGGGGAGGGGAAGGACTTTTGGAGGGATGGGTGAAGTGAGGGAATGAGAGGGTGCAGGGAGAAGATACGGTAAGAGGGATAGGGTTAAAAGAAAGGCTGAGAAAAAAATAGTGAATAAAAATAAGATGGAGGTGATGTGGATACAGTATGCAGTACCCTAGGGATTAAGGAGAATATTAATGGTTGCTTTTCCAGTACTTTGTGAGGCCCCTCTTGAGGGGGACTCATCCTGTAATTTGAGAGCATCCTGACGTTCTTTCCTCCTTATCGAAACACCATAAAATTCCTCTTTATCCTGTCCTCCTTAACCTGGACCATAAAATTTCTTCTTTCTTCCTCATCCTGTATCAGAATTTATGGATATAAACTTTTCTTTTAAAGTGCTATTGGGCCTTAGAAATTTAAATATTACCATTAGTGATTATGAATCCAGGCTTGCTCATCCAACTCATCTAAGGTCATCTGATTGGTAATTAATTGGTTTTTTTCAAGTTTTAAATATATGATAATTGCTCATGGTATGGTTATATCTCTACATTTTCTTATATTGTGTAATTTGATTAACAATTGTATCCCCTGTGTTGCTGGAAAAGCAACCCTTAAAATTCTCCTTAACCTTTAGAGTACCATATAGTTGTATCCACATCAGAGGGAAATGCAATGACTGAACAAGTTGTCATGTATGGTTGTGATAGAATACTATTGTACTAAAAGAAATTTGTAGCTCATTGATCTTAGAAAGGCATGGAAAAACTTGCACAAAATGATGAAAAGTAAATTGAGCAGAAGCAAGAGGACATTGTACACAGTAATAGCAATACTATTTTAAGAATGACTTTGAGCAGCTAAATTATTTTGACTATTAAAAATATACAAATTAAAATAAAGGATATATAAAGAGGGATGCTATATGCATCCAGAGAAAGAACTGATAAATATAAATATGGATAGAACAATTTTATTTTGATGTATACACACACACATATGATATGGATACAGCATATGGTATCCTAGGGGTTAAGGAGAACATTCAGAATTGCTTTTCCAACAACACAGGTGATACAATTGTTAACCAAATTACACAACATAAGAAAATTTATACATATAACCATATCACAAGCAATTATCATATATTTAAAACTTGAAACAGAACCAATTACTAACCAATCAGTCGATCTTAATTTAGTTGAATGAGCAAATCAAATCTGGATTCATAATCACTAATGGTAATATTTTAATTTCTAAGGCTCAATACTCTTAGTACTTTAAAAGAAAAGATTATTATTCATAAATTCTGGTACAGGATAAGGAGGAATTTTATGGTGTTTCAAGATAAGAAGGAAAAGACTTTAGGTTGCTCTCAAATTACAGGATGAGCCCCCCTCAGAAGGTTCTTCACAAAGTATATCTATCTATCTATCTATCAATCGATCTATCTATCTATCTATTGATCTATCTACCTATCTATAGATATAGAGATACAGATAGGGATATAGATACAGATATATAGATAGATGTATACACATATGTATGTATATATGTATGAATGTATATATATATATGTGTGTGTGTGTGTGTGTGTGTGTGTGTGTGTGTGTGTATTTGTGTCTAATGGTAGGTATTGGAGGGGGAAGGAAAAAAGGAAAAAAAGAAATTCCCATGATAACTGTTACATATTTGGAGGAATAGCAAATTGCACAAGACTGATTTGCAGTTTCATGTGGAATCATCTTTTTTTGTTATACTGTGTTATAGAAATGCTTTTTTTTTGTTCCCAGAATTGAAAATAAAATAATTTATTTTTGAAAAAGAAAAAAACAAAGTAATTTAAGTAAAACTAATCATATGGAAAATAGAAACAAAAAATCCTTTCAAAAAGCAATACTAGACACACAAATGGAGGAAAACATAAACTTAATTCTCATATGAAAGGATTAAACAATCCAATAAAATGAGAGTATCAAGAATAAATAAGAAAACAAAATTCCACAATTTGTTGTTTAAAAGAAATATATCTGTAAAGCAAAGATAAAGAGGCTAGAAGAAAATTTACTCTGTATCAGATGAAACCAAAAAAAAGTAAGACTTAAAGTCATACCATTAGATAAAATAAAAAATAAAAATGTACAATATCAAGATATACAAATAAATTACATTATGCTTAAAGGAAATATAAACAATGAAATTCAACATTAACGGCAAGCTTATATATTCCAAATATCATAACATCTAAATCTGTAAAGGGAAAACTTAGTAGATTGCAAAAAAAAATAACAAAAGAAAATAGAAAAAGAGTTGGAAAATTTAGAGCTAAAAAAAATGAATGCATCCATTAAAAAAATTCCTATTTTCTTAGCATCACATGGTACCTTTAGACAAACAGACCATATATTTGACTACAGAAAAATTGCCAATAAATGTTTTTAAAAAGACAAAAACGCTAAACAAATCCTTTATAGATCATAATAAATTCAAAACAGTAATCAATTCAAAAGTTATAAACAAAAGACTCAGATCTAAATGCAGAGCCTAATAGAATCCTAACTATCTAGTTCATCAAAGAACAAATTACAAAAACAGTTACTATGAGAAAGATAATGAGAAAAGAAACCAACATTTCTGGGATATAGCTAAACCAGTCTTTGGAAGAAAAATTACATTCCTGACAAGATACAACAATAAATAGAAAAAAGAGAAGATTAATGAACTGAAATAAGGCAGCTAGATGGATAGTGGATAGAGCATGGGACTTGGAGTCAGGAAGACATGAATTTGATTCTTGCCTCAGACACTTACTAGCTGTGTGACTGAACAAGTCTCAGTTTTCCTGCTTGTAAAATGGAGTTGACAATGTCACTTCCCTGGGTTGTTGTGAGTATGAAATGAGATAAAAGATGTAAAGATAAACAGATTTAAAGTACTTTGCAAACCTGAAACTGCTATAGAAATGGTAATTATTTTTATTCTTAATAAGAAATTTAGAAAGTTAACAAATAAACCCAAAATAAGTACAAGATAAAAAAATTACAAGAGGAAATCTTGAAAATTCAAGGAAAAATAGATAGATTAAGGAGTAAAACAACTATAGAATTGATAACACTAAAATTTGATTCTTGAAAAGACAAATAAAATTCATAAAATTTTAGCCAACTTGATTAAAGTGTAAAAAATTAGATTAAAATTTTAAAATGACCAAAATAAGAGTCTAGCATTTAGAAGCCACTACTAGGGATTCACAAGGGCTAGGTACCTACCTGTCCCTGTCATTTATCAAACCATTTTGTCCTGTACTAGGTTCAGTGTTATATGGAAAGCCTGACATCACCTTAGAAGACTGAGCTTCCCATTCCCATATTTGTGGGCTCATCACCCCTACTCTAGCTGCTTAAGGCACACATTTATCTTTAGTTCTTGCCTAGACTTTCTCCCACCAAAGGGAAAAGCCAAAGAGATACCCAATGTGCAGCATGATTTAGGGATGGTAAAGGTTATTTACTCACACACAGAAATCAATTATAACTATAATGAAGTCACAGTGGGAATTATAACATAATTAGAACTGAAGTTCAGTAGCTTAAATGAATTTCTGGTGAAGATGTAAATTGGTCTAGCCATTCCGGAAAGCAATTTGGAACTATGCCTCAAAGGCAACTATTCTGTGCATACCCTTTGACCCAATTATATCATTACGAGGCATAGGAAGGAAGGAAATGAGCATGTATTAAGTGCCTTCTATGAATAGGCACTAGGCTAAATACTTTACAAAGTTTATCTCATTTGATCTTTTCAACAACCCTCAGAGGTAGATAGATGCTTTTATTAACTTCATTTTACAGTTGAGGAAATTGAGGCAGATGGAGAGGTAAGGTGATTTGCCCAGGTCATATAACTGGTAAGTGTCTGAGGCTGAGGACAGCTCTAAGTCCAGTGTCTGTCCAATGTGTCACCTGTTACCTAAAAAGATCAAAGAAAGAGCCAAAACACCATATGGAAAAAAATATTTAAAGAAATTGTTTTTGTAATAGTTAAAAACTGGCAACTAAATGTGGAGGATGGGGTATGGTTCTGCCTATTGAGAAATGGTTAAATAAACTGTGGTATGTGAACAGGATGGAATATTATTGGTCATAAGAAATGACAAAAAGGAGAGTTTCACAGGAAATTGAGAATCTGATGCAAAGTGAAAGGAGTAGAACTAGGGGGTTTGTTGTGGTTTGTCTTGGCTCTCAAAGAGAACCATGACATTAGGGAGGTGATGTAATGACATGCAAGTGAATTGGATTTAAGTGAGCGAGAACTGTGCAAAGTCACCAGCCTTACTTTCTCCTCTGGAGCTATTCAGGTCCAGTGGCCAGATATAGATCAAGAGGACTGGAAGTAGCCAGAATTAAGGGGAAGAATTTACATAATGACAAGGACCTAGCAGAGACTTTTGAACCTGAATGCCAGGATAAATCCAGATTACTGAAAATGAAGAGTACCACTTATCTCCTGGTAGGGAAGCGATGGACTTAAAATCCTAAAGGAGACATGAGCAATTAAGAGTTTATTTTACTGGATGATATGTATTTATTGTGAAGATTTTTAAAAAAAATTGTTCTACTGGGAAGTGATGGGAGGGAAAGATAAACAAAAAAATTAAATTTGTTTCACATCAAAATGTTTATGTAGAGTATGCACTTGTGATCCACTCTGTTCTGCATATATATGAAAATATATATAAATTTTATACATATGTATGTATTTTATATATATACATATATATTTTATATATATATAAAAACAAATATATTTATTTAAAAATTTTTTTAAACCCATTAAAAAAAAGTTCAGCAGCTTAATCCATAACTACTTTTACTATAAAAGTCATCTTATCAAAACATAAAACAGCAGTTCTACTCATTAGTCATTTAACATTTCATCTTTCTAGAAGCATATTTAAAACTTCCTTTGAAATAAAACTGGGAAATATTAATAAATACTATACTTTCTAGCTTAAAACCTTTCTAGACATTTCTCTTTAGGAATGTGGGTAGAAGAAAAGATGACACCTTTCTCAGGGAAACGTATTAAGGGTGATAAGTTGTCGTTGTTGTTCAAATATGTCCGACTCTTTATGACCCCATTTGAATTTTTCTTGGTAGAGATACTGGAAGAGTTTGCCATTTTCTTCTCCACCTCATTTTACATGTAAGGAAACTGAGGCAAACAGGGTAAAGTGACTTGGCTCTAGTCACACAGCTAGTAAGTATGTGAGGCTAGATTTGAACTCAGGAAGATAATTTTTCCATATTCTATCCACTGCATCATCCAGCTACCCCATAATAACAAGGTATCTAGGCAAATAAGATCCTAACCTTCTGGATTCCAAAAGCAATTGGGATATTAACTTATCTAAAAGCAGGCTCCCACTTTATCCCAGAAGGGACTGACATGAAATACCCACTGAAATTCCATTCAAAGAGAGGGACCTTCTTCTACTATTTAAAAGAATTCTTCACTAGTATCTTTGGCTAGGGATTAAGAGACTGGGGGTAAGAGGAAGGTGTCCTCCAGGGAATGAGAAAATGACTTGAATTACGAAACTACTCTGGAACGTTAACCCCAAACTGTATTTTTACATATTGTGATTTTCTTCTTGGAGGATTCCAATAAATGTTACCCTAAATTGTCTTGGGAAAGGGGAAGACTGTTAGTTTGGACATCTCTCTCTCTTTAAACACGAAACAGCTTAGATATGTTATTAACATTAAATAAAATTATTTCTGGAAGATTTGTGTCTAGATCACATTTGTGTCTAGAATATTAGTATTTGTTTTTCAGCCTCTCAGGGGGGATTGTCTAATCTGCAGCAGCTGAAGCCACTTAGATGGGTGCTGCCCCTTGCTGCTAGCAAACCTCCAGGTCTTTTCAGCTCATCAGGCCACCTATCAAAGGGATGGATGGAACCATAAAAAGAAGCAGCTAGCCAAGAGCCCGGGTGCAGGTTTTCCTAATTAAGCTTTCCAATTCCACTTACTCTGTAGGTGGAATCTAAACAATTCCTCAAGGTACTCACTCCCCAGCTAGATTCATCTTGAGAACCAAGAGCCAAGAAGCCAGCTAGCTGGCAAATGGCCTTTTAGAAAGGTCCCCTGGGTCCTCAGTTCTTTTGTTTCAGCAATCGGTTAGGGAACTCTCAGTGAATGAGTTTGAGGAGCCAGAAGCTGGTCCCCAAAGTGCCTTCATGGTTGATAGGCATGGGACCTGCACACACTTGAAGGGACAGGGGAGGACCTCATTAATAGTGACTAGCACTTATATTTTGCTTTGAGGTTTGCAAAGGGCTTTACAGATATTCACTCAGTTTATTCTCACAACAACCCTGTGAGGTAGGTGCTACAATTATCTCCATTTTACAGATGAGGAAACTGAGACAGATATTAGTTAAATGGTTTGCCCAGGACACCCAGCTAGTAAGTACTACAGACTGGAATACAACTCAAGTCTTCCTGACTCCAGGCCTAGCCCTCTATCCCCTGTGTCATTTAACTGCCCCTACAGAGAGGTTGAAGATAGTTATTAGAAAAGATTATCAGTGTGAATGATGAAGTTGCCAAAAAATAATCACAGAGGATGAGATGCAGAGAACAACTACTAAAGAATGTGAAAAAATGAGTTGGGAGGTCAGTATAGAGTGTCACTGAGGATTGGGAGAGAGTGCTATAATCAGTCAATGAGGTCGTCTTCCAAAGTATTCAGATTGTTGAGTGATGGCAAGCCGTCAAGGTCTTGAATTGGCAATGGGAAACAAGAAGTGTTCTGCCACATCCTTCTGGTCCTGGAGATAGGGTATTGAGGGGTTGGGTATCCTCAAGGGACTGACAGATTTAAGTTAGTTTGAGGAAGTAGGAGTGTAGAAGGAGAAAAAGATGGAGAGAATTTCTAGTAGGAACCAGGGGGGGGAAATTGCAGCCTTGAGGTCACATGTGGCCCTCTAGGTTCTCAAGTGCAGCTCTTTGACTGAATCTAACTTCACAGAACAAATCCCCTTAAGGAAAGGATTTGTTTGGTAAAGCTTGGACTCAGTCAAAAGGACACACCCAAGGACCTAGAAGGCTACAAGTGACCTCCAGGTCAAAAGTTTCCTGGACTGTTAAGGAAGAATTATTTTCTTTCTTGCAGGAGTCCTTAACAGAAGAAGGGAGAGCAGTTGTGTGATGGGAAGGAGATCTGAGGACCTGTTTTCTGAAATATTTTGATAACTGTATTTCAATAGGATGGATTTCCTTTGCATTCCTTTGTATTTTATACATTTAAAATATTATTCTGAAGAGTCTTCCCCAGATAGCCAGGTGGAGGCAGGGTGGTGGTTTATGATACAAAAAAGGCCAAGAACCCTTACTGTACTGCACTGAGCCCAAGGCAGTGGGTGTACTGCTGCAGAAGATCTTGCTTCCCATAAAGCCATGGTACCTGTGTAATGGGAAGTATAGCAAGGGCTTGGCAGAAGAAAAAGCACAGGCATGTTTCAGAAATGCAGAGACTTCTGAAGTCACATGTGGAGTAGGCCATGGACTCACCCTGGTGAGCTGAGTAGATTGCCAGATAAGCAGCAGCGAGTGGGGAAAAACTGTAGCCATCTGTGTGCTGCCATGCAGAGAGTATGATTGCTACAGGAGTCAGGGCTGATGCAGGTACAGCAAGGTTACACAGAGATGCTTGAACAAGTTGTTCTTCAGGACTTTTCTTGATTTCCCCTATTTTTAGTGTGAGATTAAATCTCACATATGAAATGTAGATTTTCCTTTTTCTTAATCACTTCCCATGAGCTATGAATGTATATAGTCAGGAGGCCTCATCAACCTCACCCAAAGAAGTCTACCACCTAGTGATTTAGGAAATGACTAGATGTGGGTGCTTCCATAGAGAAGCATTCAATCTATTTCCTTTCTATTTTATTGAATGTCTAATAAACTATATTGTTACAGCAGTTGAATTGAATCTGAGGGATACAGTGCATTGAAAAAAGGGAAGCCCAAACAGAATGGGGTTTCTTCAAGTAAGTACAGGCATATTTCATACTGGAATTCTTAAAAAGATCATTAAAGAGATGATTGATTAATGTCTAATTAAGTAAAGGAAAGCAGTGATCACAAAGAACCAGTATGACTTCATCAAGAACCGGTCATGTCAGACTAAACTCAATCCCATTTTTGAAAGGATTGCTTAACCAGTGGAAGAGAGAAATCCTGTGGATATAGTTAGCTTGAGTTTTAGCAAAGCTGTTGATAATGTGTCTTAACAGTTCCTTTGGAGTTGTGGACCAACAATAATGTAATCAGATGGTTTTAGAATTGGTTGGATGGCCAGACTCAAAAAGTGGATTGGCTTTTGAATCTGACCAGTGGGTGCTTATCTAAGCAATTAAACACTGGTATTGAAGAGTGGGCTTGACAATGAAGGAAAACAGTCTATATATTTGTGGGCTCAGCTATTGAAGGTTACTGTAGCCTCTTAGGAAGGCTATCCCATGCTTGTGCCAGACAGAAAATGAAGAGACCCCTGGTTTTTGCCTTAACTAAAGTACCACCTGGTGTGCTACACACACTTTGCCTTCTCTTAATTGGATAATTACCATGATGACAAGCTATTTTCTTGTGGCCTTCAGGAAGGCATTTCTGTAGCCCTATGACTCAAGGGCACCCGGAAAAGGGCCAAGAGATCACAATTATAACATTGGAATGTGAACTAACTTTCTGGGGAAGGGCAGGGAAGAAAAACAGCCCTACTCCTTTACTAATTGGGTTTGGAGTCATGTCCCATTTCTGCTCTTTATGTATTTTGTGATAAATATACTTTATGAATGACAGACAAACATGGAACCCAGAGGGAAATAGAAAGATGGGTGCATGATGAATAGAAACAGACTTCAACAGATAATAGAAGAGGAACTTCAAAGAACAGGAATAAAAGATTTAATTAAGGAAATGTACGACAGGGAGAGCAGATGGGACGGTCATGAGAAGGATAGTCAGAATGTTCCACTAGTATCTTCTCCGTCAGAAGGAAATGAAGAAGATTTGTAGCATGTTTGATGGACCTCTTCTGGCAAACTTCTAAGGGGATACAGGCAAAAGTCACCCAGTACGGGCAGACATCAATGGACAATTATTAGAGATATAAAGAAAGTAAAAAAACCAAGCAAACAAAAACAGTTCCTGCTCCCAAGGAACTCACTGTCTAATGGGAAAGATGACACACAAGTAACTGTATGAACGAGAGATATCCAAGATAAACTGGGGGTAGTTTTAGAGGGAAACTGCTGAAATTAAGCAGGACAGGGAAAGACCTTGGAGAAGGTAGGACTCTACATGAAACCTGAAGGAAGCCCAGGAATCCAGGAGGCAGAGAAGAGAAAGAATATTCCAGACATGAGAGACAGCCAGAGAAAATGCCTTTTTACTTTAAAAAATGATTTTTGTTATTATTTTCTGTTTCTTACATCACCATAAATATCCCAACTATCCCTCCTTTCCCCTCTCCCAAAGAAACAGCCCACATGACAGCATTTTTTAGAGAACAAAAAAAATCAGCACAATTGATTCATACTTTGAAAAAGTCGGAAAATATCTGTAGTGTGTAACACCTGTGGACTTCTGACCTCCACCAAAGGTTAGATTGGAGATATTTCCTCATGTGGTTTCATGTGAGTCTCGCTTGATCTTTATAATTTTGTTACATTTATTTTTTTAGTGTGTTCTTTACATTTACTTTGTTGCAATTACTGTGTACATTGTTTTCTTAGCTCTGCATACTTCACTCTGCATCAGTTCATACAGATCTTTCCATGCATGCTTCTCTGTATTCATCACACATTATTTCTTACAGAGCAGAAATATTCCATTACATTCATGTTCCATAATTTATTTCACCATTCCCCAATTGATGGACATCTGCTTTGTTTTCAATTTTTAGTTATCACAAAAAAGAACCGCTATAAATATTTTGGAGTATAAGGGAAATTTCTTATTAATGATTCCTTCCTTCTTATAAGCACAGTAATGGACTCTGATTCAAAGAGTATGGACATTTTAGTCACTTTATTTGCATAATTCCAAATTGCTTTCCAAAATGGTCCTACCATCATTTCACAGCTCTGTCATCTGCATCTATTGAGATGATCATATGGTACATCTTTCCTTTTTTGTTTAATATGAGTTATTAACTTTTTCTCCACCACTTTAAGTCTAGGGAATTAATAAAACAGTAAATCAATCTGACTTGTAGTGATTGCTGATTTTTGAGGTGCAAATGCTCACAATGAAAATTTAACAATAGATTTGCCAGAGTAGATCTGGCCATGGAAAGACTATGCTCTCCCCAAGATAGAGATCTCTGGGAGGGTAATAATGGATTTCTTAGGGGATAATGTCCAGGACTTGGCGGTAGGGAACCTACGGCCCTTCAGGCCACATCCTTTTATTACAGAGATTTGTTCTATGAAGTTTGGATTCAGTCAAAGGCTGCACTTGAGGACCTAGAGGGCCGCATGTGGCCTCTAGGCTCTTGGTTCCCCACTCCTGACAGGGGATATGGGTTAGTGAATCAGTTGTTCAACTTCCATAATGTTTATCAAGAACTTCATTGCTACAAACTGTAACAATTTTTAAGATTCTTATAAATGTTACCTAAAATCTTGGGCAAAGAGTCACAAAAGAGGACATAGGGAACTATGCCAATTTGGAAGTGGATTGGATATAGATGAACAATATATTATTTGAAAAGGACCATAATTGGATGAATTCACTCTTTGCCTTTTCATGTAGACCTGAGCAGGCTCTTTTTGATGGTACTTAAAGTGATCAACAGACTTCTACCCGAAGCTGTCAGCCTTGGTCTCCACAAAAGAACCAATTTCTGTGAAATCAAGAGTTTCTAAATTATACTTGGTTTTAGCGTTTGGTATATAATAGACAGCAAAATCAGATAATTATATGGCAATTTATTAATTCTCCTTTTGATATTTTGTTTAGAAAAATTAATTTTTTTCTAGAAGGTGAGTCCAAAACACAGAGTATAGTATTAGTATAAGTATTATACAGGGTTTTGGTGATTCCAAATCCAGCACTCTACTCTCTCAACAGTGTGGGTGGGGAGAGATGGGAAGGTGCAAGGAAGAAGCATATAAAAAAAAATATATATATATGTATATATATAGTTCCTACTGTGTGTTAGCTGTTGTGCTAACCACTTTACAAATAGCATGTCATTTGATAGTAGAGTGGGTTTTCCAAAGATCATAATGGAGATGGGGTTAGAGGAGGCCAGGCAGTGACTGGTAGAGAGGGAATTTTGAACTTGGAAAGGATAAGAGTATTGGGGGGAGGTAAGAGTGGGAAGGTGTTTACATCTGGAGTATCATTTGTTTAAATTAGGAGAGCAGGAGGATTAAGGGACAGGCTGTAGGGACTTGCTAATCAATAGGGCTGTATTGGAGAAGGTGATGGGGATATAGATGGGGTGGAACTGAGATAGACAGGAGGTGGCAAGTGAAATGAATATATACCTATATGTTAATGTCAAGCAGGAGGGTGGTAAATGATAAGGTAGAAGGGTGAGTGGCAAGTGCAGAAGCTACTGAGGCAAGAGTGCCCTGGAATGCATCAGGTTATTAGAAGGGACTTAGCCATAAGGCAGGGAGAGACTAGAGGAGGCAGAAGCTAAGAAAATCAACCAACCCCAGCCTTCCCAGGGACATAAATAATTGTAGCTTTGGCTCTTCAGTGGGAACAGGGCTGGGGGTCTGTTCTTTTACAAGCGTGTCCCCAGCGTGATTTCAGTGACATGTTATCTTACTGTTCACCGGGTTCATTGAATTATAGCATCATTCATAGATATAGATCTGGAAGGAATCTTAAAGACTGGCTTGTCCAAACCCCTCATTTTACAGATAAGGAAACTGAGACCCAGAGAAGCAGAATACTTGTTAGGAACCTCAAGGAGTAGTATGTGTGTGTGTGTTCGTGTGTGCGTATCAGAAATCCTGGGTTGGAACCAGGGGTGTGCTACAGTCAGCCTAAAGCTGATTGTTAAATTTTCAGTGTGATCATTTCCACATGGGAAATTGGCAAACTACAAATCAGGGCTTGATTTATTGTTTTGTCGATTGTCTGGAAACAAGAAAGTGAGTAAGAAAATGTCAATAATGCAAATTAAATTTATAAGTGTTATCTTGCTTTTCATTCATCCCCCTACCCTTACCCAAGCTGTTGTTAAACATTTACGAGGTTGGAGGCTTGGAGTGCCACCCCTTTCTGGCTTATGTGATAGTGGACATTGCCTTACTTAAGTAGACAGGATAGGCAGCCACTTACAGAGGGGAATGCCTATGACTGATGAGGGAAGCTTCTCAGCATTTTCTACATTTCAGTCGATCTATCCATGGGAGACCACACTTCATACTTGCAAGTCAAGACCCAACAATACCTTCTCCCGTGTGCTTTTTATCCATATCTTTCCACAAATCCTTCAGAAAGGTTTGACTGGTGGTGATGGTGGTGGTGATTTTAAATATTTTGCAGCTATTCGTGTGAGCACTAGGGCTGTTCATTTGTTTTTTCCTTCACTCTCAAGATTTTTTCCATTCATATGCGTCCAGGTTAAAGTCCAAAAATAAAACCATTTTTCACAATGAACTTCTTTTAATGCCAATGATTCTCCTCTCTATAGCCTGTGGGTATTAATTTTCTTCTAAGTCATTTTACATGTGCTACAGCATTTAGAACTGGAAGGATACCTTAGAGATAATTTATTTCAATCACCTCATTTTACAGATGGAGAAACACTGGCATAGGGAAGTGAACTAAGTGGCAGAGCCTGGATTGGAATTATATGTCTTCTAATTCTCAATTTGGCAGGCTTGCCTCCACACCTTAGCCACTACAGTAAATTTAATTCAACAAGAATTTATTAAACATTTACTATATGCTGTTACAAAGGCAAAACATAAAAACTAACTTTGTCCTTAAGAACTTCATATTTCACCAGCATGCATAACAGAGACACAAGAAGTAAATGCAAGTAGGGAGTGAATATGGGTGGGGTTTGCATATTTTGTTGGGATACATAACGCGACGATTTCATATTTTATTGGGATACATAACATCGACGCAAGATGTAATGAAATGTAAATGCAAAGAAGGGAGTGATTAGGCGGTGGTGGGTGGGGAGTAGCCAAAGGAAAGAGCCAAAGTACTCCGGGAAAATGGAAGAGAGCCCGGAGCCTTCTGTGGACCAGCCAGACACGGGGGACACCATTTTCCATGGACGTGTTGATTTAGCGCTGGGAGGGACCTTTTCATCTAACTTCCCTGATTTGGCATTGAAGGAGACCGAATCCCAGGGACGTTTGAAAGCGGCCTCCCATCCCCCAGGAAACAGGCGCAGAAGTGGGCTTTAAGTCAGGCCTTCTAATTCCAAACCCAGCTCCTCTCCATCTTCACCACGCAGCCGGTCTCTTAACCTGAGCGTCGTTTTCCACTTTGCACTGCCTCCCATTCATCGGTATTGGGAGGAAATGGCTTCCTAAGGTTTTAAGCATCACAGAAATACAAGCTGCTGTAATGACGAGTATCTTGAACTCGCTCGTGGAAACTTCCGCCGCCAGAGGTCTCGAGTTGGCAGCTTTCCACTACATCCGTGGAAATCACCCCAAGTTGCCCGAACTACGGGTCCCAGCAGTCCTTCTGCTCCATTCCAGCCGAACTACAACTCCCAGAAGCCTGAGGGCGCTAATAGACGCAGTCACGGCGGGTTTAAGCACACGGTCAGGAAGCGTCGGGTAGGGATTGGTGGAGAAGTGCGGTTTGTTTCCCCCGAGTCCTAGTTCTGTCTGCACATGCGTGGGATCTGGTGAACAACGGGATTGGTGGAGAAGTCTAGCCACGCGAGCCCTGCCTCTGTCTGCGCATGCGTACGTGTGGGGGGGGGGGGGAGGGGAAGAGATACCAATCGAGTTTCTGTTCTGAGAAGTAACCAGGTGGGTGCTTCTCTTACGTGTGTCATGAAGGCGGGGCACGGAACCCGAAAGCGGAAGTGATATACCTCTTGGGGAACGAAGTCCCCCCTCCCAACAGGCTTCGGCTGCGCTTGCGCAGTACTGGATCTCTCTATCTATGTAGGTGTTGGGTGGGAGACTGGGCGGGGCAACCGTTTCCGGCTCCACGTGGAAAGTGGAACCGCTCCGGTCTCCCACTGGTAAATATCACAGCCCCTAGGTAGGGCTGAATGACTAGGAGACCGTGGGGTTCGAACCCCGGGCCACTTTCAGTGACAATAGCCAACATTTCTATAGCACTCTGAGGTTTGCAATGCACTTTTCCTTTTTCTTGGATCCGTACCCCCCAGAGTTTTGTGCTGTGATCATTGCCATTATCCAGACGAAGAAACTGAGGCACACGGTCAAGCGACTTATCCTAAGGTCAGAGAGGTAGTGAGGGTCTGGAGCAAGATTCGAACTCGGGTCTTTAAAGACTGCCAAGTCCAGGGCTCTCTGCAGAGCGGCTCCCTCGCCCCACACTTTGCCCAAGGGAACATCTACAGGACCTCGAAAAGGGAGCCCTAAACTTGGTGAGGACTGTGGGAGGATTCCTGGGGGAATCTGTCTCTTTGAGCCCTCAGTTTCATCTGTAAAATGGGTGCAAAAAGACCTTTTCATTCCCCTAATCCCTCCTCCCTATGAGGACACAGTTCCTGGGAGTGTTTGGCAGCTGGGAAGGCAGTTCAGATTTTATCACCCAGTTGATCCTGGAGCAAATACTCTCCCTGTGCCTCAGTCTCCTCAGTTGTAAACTAAGGGTTCTCAGGTCCTCAAACACCTGGGTGCAACAGGCACTTCTGGACTAACATATTTTGGAGTAAAACACTTGTACCTTCTACGTTCATAAACGACCCTGTCTCCACCCTGCAGGGTGATATACATGCCCAGGTAACAGCAACAATGTTACCATTTCCCATTCACACCCATCATCCATTTCATTTCCCTGAGGTCCATTGTCCTGCTTCTACTGCCCACCTTCCTCTGCACACTTATCCTGAGGATGAGGCCAGAATACCTGAACTATTTAGGATGGATTGAAGAGGGCATGGCCAATACTGCCCAAATATTCAAGGGCATGTTTCAGCCAGATTCCAGTGGCAAGTGGACAGGACCAGGGATAGGCATGTTAAAAGGTGAGTCTGATGGGAAAGGGGCTGGATCTGGAGTCAGAATTTGAGATTCACATTTCATCTGCCATTTTAGGACTTCTGTGATATTGGGTACAATCCTTTCCTCTTCCTGGGCCTTTCAATTTCATCCGTGAACGACAGATTTGAAGTAAATGATCTAAGGAATGGGGAGGTTCAGATGATCATGTGCTTTTCAAGCTGAAAGGGGCCCAGGTCCCTTTCTGACCAATACGCTCTCCAATGTACGTGGAGATCAGCCCTTAGACTGGGCCTTGTCCGTAATCATCACAATTACATCTATGGACTTTCCTTCTCTTCCTTCTAGCTTCATCTTGGCTCCCAATCCGATAGCCACTTAGCATGGAACCTTGGATTACATGACTTTGCAGGTCCTTTCCAGCTCTCTTCACATTCTGTAACTGGCTCTGCTGCCCTCCCTCTAGGTATGTGAAGGATCTCATAGGATAATAGATAGAGGTGGAACCACTATAAAATCTAGCAGGAAGGGACCTTGATTCAACCTCATCTTCTTATAATGAAAACATTGAGGCCAGGCCCAGAGAAAGGAAGGGATTTGCCCGACATCACAAGTAGCAGGCTCAAGTGTGGGGATTTGAATCCAGGCCTTCTGGACTCCAGGTGTCAGTGCAGCACATAGGTTGATGCCATATTTGACACTGGTTTTCTAGAGCCAGAGTCAGCTGAAGCAAGGGACCCACGTGGTAGGAGAAAGGATAGCTTCGCTTGTGAAAGACAAAAATTTCATGCATGTCGCCAGACTGATGGACGGACAGACAGCCAATGTAGAAATCAGGCTTTATAAGTGCACCTTTCGACTTTGGATATTGGGGAATGGATGTGCAGGGTTATTTACACATTGTCCTATCCATCAGAAACGCTATAACTTACTTCTATTAACAACAAACAAAATATATATATAATATATAAATATCTTCTGATCTATACACAACGGGCCAGACATACTCATGTCTCCTGACACTTTCAGCACCCTCGGGCAGCTAGTTCTGTATGTCACCCCTCCCTCCATGGTTCCATTTGGCAACCAGCTCCTGGTTTGGGGCTGCTGGTGGCAAGGTAGCAGCCTGGGAGCCTGTATCATTCCTCCCAACCCTTCCCTGCTCCCCAGAGTGTGTCCAGCCAGCCCCTGAACAGAGAGATTCTTCTGAGGGTGGAAGTGGGGAGTGGGGATAAGAGAGTCTGTTTGAAAGGCTGTAGCAGGGAAGGGGGGAACTCATGCTGGGTTAGTGTGTCTGTCCTTGGTTGTAGATCCAGCCCTATAGATTAGTGTAGTGGATAAGAAAGGAATAGATCTGAGAATATCTCCTCCATCCCCCTGCCACAGATACTCTAGTTCACATGTTCCATTGTGGTCCAGCTAGGGTGGGGGACTCAGGTGGATTTAATGTTTAAAAAATTAGAAAGTTTTTTTTAAAAAAATGTTTGCTAAAGATTCAGCTGACTTTTTCCTCCTGTGCACAATCTTGAAGGAGAGAGCTCCAGCCCCAGCTTGTCCTTGGCCAGTGCCTCTGGCTATATCTTTCTGCCTGGAGATCCAAGGCAGGGGGTCAGAATAGGAGCCCCAGTAATCTGTTCTTGTCCAGAATGGTGAGGCTGGGGAGGGCTGGAGAAGGATGGGGAGAAGAGAGAAGAGTCCTGGGGCTCAGGAAGTCCAGCACGCAAGCTCTCGGCCAAGAGATGATCGACTGCCATCCCACTCCTCACACTTGGGAATCAGCTCCCAGGCTGTGGAACTCATCAGGTGTCTTGTCACTCTGGCTGGCTCCACCTTGCCGGAAGCCAGAGGCAATTTCATCAAAGGTCCGGCCCCTTGTCTCAGGGACTTTGAAGTAGGTGAAGATGAAGAAGAGGATGAGCAGCACAGTGAAGATGATGAAGACGTAGGGGCCACACAGTTGCTGAAATGCACAAAGGGTGTCTGTGAGAGGCGTGGCCTTGGAGAAGGAGGGGTTGGCCATAAGATAAGGGGAGAGCATTGTGGGGAGAGGGGTAGCCCAGCTGGTTGGAGAGATGCTTGTTCTAGTTTGGTGGGTCACCCTGACCAAGTCAAGCCCCACTCTAGGCCTTAGTTGCCTGAGTTCTGTTATGGGAAGACTGAAGGTAGCCACAGAAGAGGTCTGTGACTGCTACATCTGAGAAGACATGGGGTGATGGCAGGAGGTGGGGGAGTGACAGGGCACAAAAGGACTCACCTCTACATACTGGAAGCACATTCCCACAATAAAGTTGGAGGACCAGTTAGACAGGCCTGCCACAGCGAAGGCGGCTGGGCGAGGGCCCTGGCTGAAGAGCTCAGCTACGATGAACCATGGGATGGGGCCAGGGCCGATCTCAAAGAAAGCCACAAAGCCAAAGATAGCAACGATGCTTATGTAGGACATCCAGGGGAGCTGGTCCTGTTCAGAAGAGGGAAAAAGGGCTGCTCTAGTGACCCTTGCCTCTAAATCACCGCACAGACTTGGAGCTGGGAGACTGCAGAGACTGACCTCCCCAAAGTCCCAAACAGGGTCAGGAAGTTTCATTCCTGTACTCTTTTCATCTTGTCATTCCCACCGGTCATATTCCCCACACTTGTCAGTCTGGCTATAGAGAGGACACCAGGTCCTTATGTACAAGCCCAGTGTTTGGTTGGTTAGTCGAGGGATACCTTCCCCACACCTCCCCTTTCTCCACGGTCCGTAACCACGTGGGAGGTTGGGGGGTAGTTGCCTGGTAAGAACCCTACCCTTCAAGGACTGGTTGAGGACATGGTTTAGCCAGCACATTTCCCCAGGCCTATCGCAGAGGGCTCAGCCTTTCTGGCTTTCCATCCCTTGGAGATGGGAAAAGACTTTCCTGGGCTGTTATAGAGGACTTTTGCTGTCTGTGGGGTGAGGAATCCCTGCCAAGCAGCAGGACAGAATCTGGCTCTGTGCCATCACAGGACTTGGGTAAGAGCTTAGTTCTAATCCAGAGAACTGCCACTTGATGTCCATGGAATCTTGGGCAAGTCAGTTTCTCTAGGCCTCTGCAAAATGAGGTCCCTACCTAATCAAAATCTCTTCTAAGGGGACCCTGATCAGGGACTCAGGAAATCCGGATTTGCATACTGGGGGCTTTGATCCCCATCCCTCCTCAGAGGTAGGTAGAGCCTGACTCACCAGCAGGGCCAGGGCGATCGTCATAAGCACAGCACAGCCTGCCATGCCCGCTAGGCCAATGAGATGCAAAGTCCGGCGTCCAGCCCGCTCCACCACAAACAGCTGCAGGCAGAGTAGAGGCATCAGAATCATGTTGTCCCACATCTTTCATCCTATCCCACTTCTGTGATTCCATATCAGCCTCAACCCCACTTTCAGTCTAGTAGGGCCATTATTCCCAAGTTCAGGATCCCCAGATAGTGCAGGGAGACAGTTTCCTGTTGCTGTCACACCATTATCCTGTATTGAGGATGGGGGATAATGTTAGGCTTCTGGGCTGGTGCTTGGAAGATGGAGGAGAGGGATGGGGAAATAGGATCCCTTCTCCTTGGAACAAGAAAAGTTCCCAGTAGAAATATCCATTGGGAAAAGGTCCTGTGGGGCCAACCCTGGGATAGAAAGTTCCCAAGAGTGGGCTGGCCTGGAAACTCACCGACACAACAGTGAATGCAGTATTGACCACCCCAGAACCAATGGTGGCGTAGACTGGCTGTTCCACTCCAGACTTCTCGAAGATGCTGGTGGAGTAATAGAAGACCTGAAAAACAGAGCAGCCATGTAGGTCATTCCACTCCAATTCCCTGCCTCTACACAACAGGGTCTGAGACTCTCACACAAAGAGGGGAAGAACTAAGATAAAAGGGAAGCCCAGACTGCCAGGAAAGGAGCCAGGCTTCAATTTCACTGGAATCCTTTCTGGCCAGGTTGGATCAGTATGGTTGGGTTTGGCGTTCAGCAAGCCCACATGCACTGTTCTGGTGTTGGGCTCATGGTACCATTCAAGGCCCTACAAGGCAGCCTGGAAGAGGTCACTGAGGCTAGCTAGCTACTGTGTTCAAGGTGGGTGACTACTCACAGCATTGATCCCAGACAGCTGCTGGGACAGTTGGAGCACCACAGCAATGAGGACTGGCTGCCGGTACATGGGTGAGCGGAACAACTCCAGGATGGTCACCTTCTTCTCACGCATCATCTGCCGGCTTTCCTCCTTCATCTCCTGAAGGTCACTACTCACATCAGTGGTTCCTCGAAGTTTCTTCAAGACTAGGATGAGAGGATAGAACTATGAGTACACAAGTAAGGTCCAGAAGGGCAAGCAAAGGAGAAAGATGGCAACAGGTGGCTACTGACCGCTCTTGGCCTTGTTCTCTTCATTGCGGTTGATGAGCAGGAAGCGTGGACTCTCAGGACAGAAGGGAAGTATGGCGCACTGGATCACGGATGGGATGAAGATGAAACCCAAGAGAAGGGGCCACAGTTCTTCATTACCCATAATGGAGTCCAGTCCAAACACCTAGGGGAACCAAGAATCCAGATCTGAGACACAGGAGCAGCTAGAAGGGCCAGACCATTTGGTCCCATCCCTTCATTTTACAGGTAAGGAAATGAATCTGAGAGAGGTGTCACTTCTCTGGGGTCACATAGTGAGTCAATGTCCTTGCTGGGCAAACCTGGCCCTCCACTCCCAAGTAACGTACTTGGAAATAGCTGGGAGGAGGAGAGGAAAGGCCTTTGTTAACTTTATGCAGTTTCTGCTCTGGCCAGGTCATTTCATTCTTCCTTCTGGGAATACAGCCTGACTCCCAAGCTCTGCTCAGATTTGAGCTCCCCTCCCTACCTAGAGCCTTATCGTCTTCTCTCATATATCCAAATCCTACTTACCTTGAAACCCCAAGTCCCACTTTCAGGAAGCTCACTGACCAGTCCCAGCCCTTGGGTCTAGACTGGTTTTGGAATAATACTTAAAAGTCCATAAAAGAACAAAAAAGTTGAAATGGAACTGGAAGGATTCAGATTGGATTTTAGCAAGAGTTACCTGGCTCTAAGGGTTGGGTGAGATAGGATTGTGTTTCTAGGGAAGGCTTAGAGGCAGAGGGATGGATAGGGAAGAGGTAATCCCACTGAAGAAGGACTTACCTGGGCAATGAGGATGCCAATGACAATGCCAAGTTGGTGAAGGGTGCCCAAGGCTCCACGCAGGGCTGTAGGTGACACTTCTCCCACATACATAGGCACAAAGCCTGTGGTGAGGCCACAGTACAAGCCAATAATGAAGCGCCCCAAAATCAGCATCTCAAAAGACTTGGCCATTTTGGAGAAGCCCATGAGCACGGCAGCAATAAAGGCCAGACTATTCATCATTAGCATGGAGTTCCGCCTGGGAGACAAGAGATCAGGGGTCTGGGGTTATGAGGGTAAGGGGATGAGGTGGGGCATGAAGGGTCAAAGTCTAGGCTAGAGGCCATCAAAGCGAGTGATTCTCACAGAGGTGGTGGAATATGGGTGGGGAATGAGGCATACGTTGTCAGTCATGGTCAGTTTATTGTTTTACTCTTCTGTGACTCTGTTACAAGGGAAGATTCGATGGAATGGGAGAAGTTACTAGGAAGTAGCCATAAAAGGTTTAAAAAAAAAGCAACAGGCCGACAGGGGAGGGGATAGGACTGGGTGTCTTAAGTGGACATTATTTTCTTACCGGCCAAAACGATTGACAAAGAGACCCACGGAGAAGGAGCCGATCATACCACCGACAGAGAAGATGGCCACGGAGAGGGACCACAAAGTGGTCAGGGTGGTGGATGGAATGGGTTCATTATATCGATTCACCCAAGTATTATTGTAAAATTCCTCTATCACCTGTGAAGGAAACATCCTTTGAGCTATAACAGGTCAGCCATTCCCCCTTTCCAGAACCCCAAGTTTCTTTCATCTTTTCTAAAGTAAGAGTATTGGTCCCTTCTAGCAGTGGCATCCTGCCACCATCTAGAGTAGTTCAGTCAGTGAGGTTTTCCTGATGTACAGCAGGATCTGAGATTCAAGTTGCTGGTGCTAAGTGACTAATGGTGGAATAGACAGCAGGGAAAGTCTTGGGGAGGGGGACCTTTGAGAAATGGCCCTTCTTTTGTGACCATGGTGGGAAGGAAAGTGTCTGTTAGATGATGAGTCACAGGCAACAAGGGGCCTGAGAGTGAGAGCTTGGTCCGTGGGGAGTGTTTATTCTGAAGCCCCCATGAATTGTCTCATGGTCTTATAGGTTGGATGGCATAACTTAGCAGGCAGAACTCAAAGCCCCGCCCACCACCTGGGTTTTGGCAGTGACAACAGCTTTGTCAGCCCAGCTGAGAGGTAATGCAGACAGACAGGTTCTTCCATTCAGACGGCTCTCCCCCAAGGCCAGGTGTTTTCAGGTCCAGCAACATGGGAGTGAAACCTAAGAGCCTAGGTTCCAAATCCTTCCTCTCCCTACTGCCAGCTCACCCTAAAGCTTCCCCACCCTACTTCACCCACCAATACAGCTTTCCCCAAAGAACAGGAAAAGGGAGGCAAGAGAACCCTGACTTGGAGTTGGGGGATGGAGAATGGAGGTTGCACAGAGTGGGGGAGGGGAACAAGGGAGTGGGTGTAGAACAAGGAAGAAGGATTCCAGGAAATGCAAACACCTGAGTGCAGGGCTGAAGTCTCCAAGATAGTAACACCCGCCCCTCCCGGCCCAGTTGCCCCACCAAGCCAGGTGAGAAGAAGCCACACTAGGAACTGAAGTTGGCACGAGTACAGTGTGATATGCAGTAGGCGGTGCCCCCTTCTGCCCCAATGCAGGAAGCTATGACTGACAAGTGGACACAAAGGACCTACATTTAAGAGCTAGTGACTGGAAAACCCCGCCTGTATGTACACAAAGTTATCCATACATTCTGGGGATCAAAGAGGGGACTTGGGGTCAGCCAGAACCAGCAGATGAGGAAGGGTAGAGAGGGAAGCCTTTAAGAGTGGATACCTTTTTTTGGGCTACAAGTGGAAAATCCCCAGTTATCTTATCTTGCACACACCCCTAGCCTTTGGGGTAAGATTTAGGAAGGTGGCCTAATGGATTTGAGGAGGGCTGAGGGGCTCAAGCTATGGCTGAGTTGTACCCACTTCGACAGAGGTGGGGAAGTTGAGGCACAGGGAAAGGATGAAAGATAGACCATAAGCTCCTTGAGGGCAGGGATTGTGTCTGGCATATAGAAGGTGCTGATGCTTGTAGACTGATTGAGAGACACTCTAAGTTAAGTAACCAAGACACAAGGAAGCACCAAGGCAGATATCTTAGCTCCTGGTTAGAGCTGGAAACCATAGCCTGATTTCCGCTCCTCCCCAGAGCTGCCTTTGGGAGGTAGTTTACCAATTCCCCTTCTCTTCTGTACACACACTACTCCTCTTTGATGGTCTTGGGACTGAATGGGGACAAGAGGGAGCAGTGTTGGGTGCCTTTGCAGGAGTGGGCATCGAAGACCACCTCCAATGCACCAAGTGACCTCTTATTTCATTTTGTTTCCCAGTCTGTCCAATGTGGGGATAGACTCAAATATTCTAGTAGAAAGGAAAGGAGCTCATAATTCAACCTCCTTGGCTTTATTGGACTTGTTAAGCCTGGCCATTTAAGTCAGGGTGGGGAGGATGCTAGGAGAATTCAGTGGCCAAGGATGAGTTTCTCTTGTGCACACAGGAACAAGGAAGCCATCCCCATCCACAGTGCCCATGTCTACAGCCAGTCATTTCTTCAGGCTCTAAGTACTAAGAAATGACTTCCCCCAAAACCATCTACAGAAACATGGAATCTCAGGGCAACTAGGTCTGATCTATAATTGGAGTATAAATTATTTCTGAACACTTCTACATTATCTGGGAAATTTGTAAGGAAGTCTGGTATGGGGTGGAAAGGGAAAGGTGCGGAAGAGAGACAGAAGGTCTACTTTTGGAGTTAAGCCTTGAGGTTCCCAGGGGGGTCACTGTATGCAGAACACAGACAAGGACAGACAAGGAATCCATGAAGGAGGAAAACCAATGCATTTCCATCTCCTTGGGTCAAAAGGGCTGGGGACTAGTCGAGTGGAAATCCGTATACAGCAACTAGGAGGTATATAAATGCTCATTCTTACCTAAGGTCAAGCCTTCCACATCACCCCATTATGTACCACCACCATGATATGTATCTCATGTTCAAGCCTAAGCAAAGTGGCCAATTCACCATCCCCAAGAGGGATGCCTGAAAGGCCCTTTCTGTGGGGCTAGTTAAGGTGGCTAGATGTCATCATGGACAGAATTTTGGAGCTAGGAAGACCCAAGTTCAAATCCAAACTCAGATACTTACTAGCTGTGTCACCCTGGGCAAATCTCTTAAACGTTGCCTGCCTCAGTTTCCCACCTGTAAAATGGGGATAATAAAGAGCACCTACTTTCCAGGGTTGTTCTGAGAATCAAATGAGATGACATGAAAGTGCTTAAAGCCCTATAAAAAAAAGTTAGCTAACTATCACTAGTTCTCCTGCTACTACTACTACTACCAGTTGTTACTACCACCTATAGCCTTTCCTTCAGTGTTCAACTCAACTGCTACTTCCTTTGAAGAACTCCAGATTCTCAAGAGTTAATAGTGACCTCTAGTCCATAATGTGAAAGATTCAGGACTAGAAAGGACCCCAGATGTCAATCTGATCCAAGCCTCTCATTCAGGGATAAAGTAGCTAAGTACAGGAGAATATACATGACTGGCACCAAGTCACACATGCATCTCTTCTCAAATATTCCTATCAAATAGATGGTCTGGTTGTTACCCACAGTGCCGAGAAACCCACTACCTACCATGCACAGCAACCCATCCCACTTCTGGACAGCTCTAACAGGTATCATTTTCCCTTATATTGAGACAAATTTTGTCACCATTACCAATCCTTCCAGGTTCTTGGCTTTACTTTGGATAGGGAAAGCTACTGGCAGGAGATGGGAATTATCCTAATCATATACTAAGAGAGGCTCAACATCAGAATCAGAGTCTGGAGTTGCTCCCAGCTCTCTTGGTCTGTTCTCTCCCTTCACCTTGGACCAGTTCAAGAGGAGGATGAGAAGCAGGCCTAGCCCAATGATGCCTCTTCTCAGCATCACCATAAATGCACGTAAGTGAGGTTCCCAGAGAGCAGTTTAGCCTGTTAAATATCAGGACTTCTTTTAACTGATTAGGTTGAAAACATTACTGAAATTTATCCGAGGTTCCAGACAGAAGACATCACCCTTCTACCTATTTCTCGAAGACTCTCCTGGGCTTGGAGAGCTTTGAGTAGGGAGGTGGGGTATGCTGGAGCCAGCTTGGACTTACCTCCATAACCTATTATTGTTAGAGAAACAGGCAAATTACAAATCAGAGTTTGATTTGTTTTGTAGAAATTGATGGAGAAGCATGTTAACAACACTAATTCAAACTTAAGTGAGTCATGAGCATACCTTTTTTTTCTTTTTCAGAAAATGAGAGTGCTCCTGGGACAACCTTTTGTCGCTACGCTGAATAGCCCCATAATGCTTTGAGAATTCTGCATCTCCCTTTTAAAATTTCTCTTTTCTTTACATGTTAACTGTTACACCTTGCTCTCATCATGTTTTCCTTCCTCTTTCTCTAATACTAACACTGTCTAGCTGGCTCAGGCTCCGAGACTAAATCTGTTTTTTCCTAATCCATTGTGGCCTTGAAAGTCAGGCAAACAAGTCTAGCCAAGTCATGTGTCACTAAGAGTAATTGAGACCAGAGGCACTAGCCTAGGAGTTTTAAGGGATGGTGATGGGAGGGAGCTACCTGAAGACTTAGAATCTTAGAGCTATAGTTGAAAGGGTCTCAGGGGTCATCTACTTCAAGCTGCTTCATTTTACAGGAGAGGCAAGTAAGCCCTGTGGAGATTAAGGGACTTTGCCCAAGATCACTGAAGGTCGTAGTAAGTGTCCTAGGGAAGAACCAAACCCAGCTCCCTGGACTCCACACTTAATACTTTTTCAGGCATACCAGAGCAACTAAAGGAAAGCAATCCTTCCTGGTTCTTGGCTTCACTTTGAGTAGATGAAGCTACTGGCTAAGCAAGACTATTTGGAGTTATTCCAGTTTCACAGATAACTAAACTGAATCTCAATATCAGAATCACAGAGTCTGGAAATCAAAAGGGCCCTTAGGTGCCATCTGGTCCAGCCTACATGAAATCTGAACAAGAATCACAGTTCCTTCCCTACCCAGCTTTTGTCTGAAAACTCACTACCCGTAGAGGCAGCTCATTCTGCATGGCACAAATCTAATTGTTAGGAATTTGACTAAATTCTCTTCTTTGTAACTTCAACACTTTTATCCTTTGTTCAGTTGTGGGGGAACCAAGGAGAAGCAAGACAAATTCTTCCCCTTCAAATACTTGAAGACAGCCATCATCTCTACTCTAACCCCCAACCCTCAGCAAGTGTTCCTGTAGGAAAGGCACCCAAGGAAGTCAGTAATAAAAGTGGATACCAGGCTGGACTCAGAGAACAAGACCATTTCCATTTCAGGGTGTTTGCCCCTTCTCTTGATCTGATCCGGGGGGGGCTGGGTGGAGTGAGAAAGGGAGACAGACAGGTCCTGGGCTCCTTGACCCCGGGGGGCCTCCAGAGAAACTGGCAGATTTTCAAACCTACATACACTGGGAAGATTTCTTAGCTTTGGGGTCTGACTGAGGGCCCCAACAGGGGAGGGATGGGGATCAGGAGGATGGTGTATGAAGGGGGCCCTCCCAAGGGGGTTCTCACAAGAAGTCCTTTGAGGGCTGAGCCTGAATGTGTAGTAGAGGACTTCAGGCCCCAGCTGGGACCCTTCCTGCCATCCCAAAGACCCTCAGAGCTGGAAGGGAACTTAGAGCCTGTTTCATCTGAGCTTTTCATTAAATAGAGGAGGAAACCAAGGGGAAGAGAAAAAGGACTTGCTAAGGTCACATAGCAAGTTGGTGGAACAACAGGGTCCCATCACTCCAGTGTTCATTCTGTGACAACACACTGCCTTGGGGGATGGGAGGTGAGAGGGACAAGTGAACTGTCTCTATCTCCTCACTACTCTACTTCGGTCATAAAATCTGGGAGGAGCTCAGAGTTCATCTCATCTTAATCCTCTACAATCAGGCTTCTGTCCCCACCAATTCACTGACTGTTCTCTGAGGTCACCAACAACTCCCTATTTGCCAAACCCAACAGGGCTTTTTCTCAGTCCTTTTTCTTTTGACCTTTGTCAAATGTGACACTGCTGACTACCTTTTCCTCCTCCCTCTGATGTCTTTGACTTCAGTCTCCTTCCCTGGCCCCTCTTCTACCTAAGGACCTCTAGTCCCCTATTGGACATTTTCCCCTCTGGATGTGGTCCATGACTCTATCCCCTGTACTGGTGTCTTTGCCAGGGTCTGTGCTTTGGGAATTGGTCAAAGCTTTCTGGATGGGAGCTCAGTGCTCTTTTAAGATTCAGAAGGGATGGTCAGTAGAAATGAGCTGTTTCTCATGGGGCCTGGCCCTTCCCTCCCGTTGGGCTTTCTTGTCTCCTTGGGAGAATCAGGGCAGATTAAGCTGGTCCCTGTGCAAGGACAGCTCAGGTGGGCTGGGAACAAACGTGCCTGTGCTTGCATTACCTTCTGGCAACTAGTTCTGTGGATCATAGTTGTAGAGCTAGAGGGAACTCTCGAATCTTAGATCCTTCATTTTAGAGATAAAGAAATCCAGGGAGACTAAGAGACTTACCTAGGGCCAAATTACTAGTAAATGTCTAAGGCAAGATTTGAGCCCAGATCCCCTGACTATGTCCAATTGCATTAGGGATGCCTGCTTTGTCAGCAGCTAGGCCTAATGATAGCAGTGATTTCTGTTAATTTACTTTGCAGTGATTCCTCCCCCCAACCCCCCTGAAATTTCTAGAGATTGCCAAACGTGGAGTCAGAAAGTCATTTAGTAACTTTTTAGTCATGTCTGACTCTCTGTAACCCCGTTTGGGGTTTTCTTGTCAAAGATACTAGAGTGATTTGCCATTTCCTTTTCCAGATCATTTTACAAATTCAGAAACTGAGGCAAACAGGGTGAAGTGACTTGGCCAGGGTCACACAGCTGTTAAGTGTCTGAGGACAGATTTGAAGTTACGAAGATAAAGTCTTCCTGACTCAAAATCTGGGGCACTCTAATTAGCTGCCCCTGGAGTCAGTTCCAAGTCTAAATCCTCTCTCTTATTCTTAGCTCGATATGTGATTATGGGCCATTCTGTAAGCCTCTTTGTTTCCTCATCTGTGAAATGGGAGGTAATGATATATGCAATACCTCCCTCCCTCCCAGGGTTGTTGTGTATGAGTGCCAGTTCTGCCTTTGAGGTAACACCCACGTCTGCAAAGAAAGCAGTGTCCTGTGGCTTAGGCTGACCTGGGACAGAGGTGGAAGACACAGGCAGCTCTAGAAAGCTCTCTGTAAATTCTGGATGAATGAATCAATGGACTTTATGATGTCTATTTCAGAATTCTCCAGCTCTCTTCCTGGTTCTCACTCAGGAGAGGGGCTGGGCATCTCTAATACATAATTAGGAAAATATCCTCATATGTATGAGTGGAGTGTTCCTCAGAAGTAAAAAGGGTGGGGTAGCAGTAACTGAAGTCTGAGGCTACAATCCAACATCATTAGCTGAACACTGTGGCCACGTCACTTGGTTAAAAGACTGAGCCTTGGTTTCCTTTTTTATAAAAGAGGAGACAAAAATACTAGTGCTACCTTACCTACCTTCTATGATTATTTCAAGGAATGAGTTATAAACCAGAAAGTGCTATAGAAATCCAAGTTATTAGTCTTCCTATAACGTGTCTTGGGGTACCCAACTTTACACGGCAGAGATAGATACATCACCATGGATCCTCCTCACTAGTCAGGATCCTAGAAAGTCCTGGTATTTCCTAGAGAAAGGGAAAACTATTCCTAACCCCAAGATAGGCTACAAATATGCTCTAATACCATGGTTACCGGCATAGGTTAGGTCCTACTCACTCCAGCCTGGTCTAAGACAATTCCTCCTAATGTCTCTTTTTTCTGCCCTAGACAAATCCATTCTTTGTGTGCTGTCTGCTGAACTAATCTTCCAGATCCCTGAAGGTATTCATGTTAGTCCTCTGTTCAGAAGCTCTCAGGGAATCCCTATTGCCTAGACATTAAAATCCGAGCTTCTCTTCCTGGCATTTAAAGCTACCATGATCTGCTACCATTCTCTTTTCTAACTTTATCTCACCGTTTCCCCCTGCACAAGATTATATTCTAGCAAAACTGATCCATTTGGGGTCCCTGGCCCTACTGCATGCCCATGCTTCCAAGTTGGGTCTTTGTCTCCACTGTTCCTTATATCTGAAATGTCCTTATTACCTTGGTGAATTCCCACCTGCCTTTTAAAATTGAACCCAAATGCCATCTCCTGTAGGAAAGTTGCTGAACCAGTCTGGGCCTTGATTCTGAAACTGCCGTGAAAGGGTTGGATGAGAAGCCCTGAGGTCCCTATGAACCTTCCCTGGTCCTTTGTCAGTAATGACCTTACAAAAAGCCCGTCCTTGGACTTTAGGATCATCTGGTCTTGTCCATTACAGTGGCCTGAGTGTGTGTGTCTCATCCCTCTCCTAGACTGTAGGCAAAGACTATGTTTTCCCTAAATGCTGCTTTGGATGCCAAGCAGTTCAAGGTGCCCGATAGAAGTCTGGTGAACTAGACTGAACTCCTGTCACTCCTGTTAAAGATCCCTGCTGCTAATGGAGGATGACTCAGCATCCCAGACTGCTTGTGACCTGCCTCCCTCCCAGAGGGTGTGGCCTGCCAGGCACCCACATTCCAAACAACACAGATTGACCCTGGACACAGCCCATTTCCTTTCTGCAGTTCTGGGGAGGCTCTCGAGTCCCCTCAATCTGGCCCAGAGCTCTTGGATCCCACTATGTTAGGAGAGAGATCAGAAACTTGAGAGTTAGCCACCCTGGGGGTTTCTGAGGAAAGCATGTTGGTGGTAGTTAGGGTGTGTATAGGGACAAAGGGATGGGGCGTGGGGAGCGTGTTAGTACTTACCTTCTGTGGGGCATTGATGACTCCAGTGTTGTAGCCGAATTGTAGGGATCCCAGCACAGCACCACCCACGGCCAGCATGAGGGAGGCCGTAACCCGCTGTGGGGAGAGAAGACAGAGGAGTCAGTGAGGTTCTGGGTTCTATTCAGAGCCCCTGAGGGGAAAGACTGTGATCAGAACAGACATGGCAACTGTCCCTTAACATTTTACATTCTTGGTCAGGGAGGCAGATGCAGGGTAAACTCTGAGAGGCACAAGATGAAGAAAAGCAGGGGCTGCTGGGGAGAGGGTGTGTGTGCAGAAAGGAATGGGCATTTATTTTTTTTTTTAATTTTTATTCAGTCTCAAATTGTCTCCTTTCTTGTACTCCCAGCTATCAAGGCAAGAGATACTGTACATTGTATATATGAAGTCACATAAAACATTTTCATGGAACATACATTAATCAATGTATTTGAATCTGACCGTGCTAAGCATTTATCTCATTTGATAAGACTGCTTGGGTGTGATAAAGTGAAGGGTTGGGATAGGAGTGGAAAGGCAGGCCCAATGAGGGTGCCTCTCTCCGCCCCCCAACTACTCCATTTGCATAGGAGAAGCAGGACGCTGGTGAGGCCACTGACTGACAAAGCTGGGCCTGGTTTCCCAGGACAGCGGCCTCTCGGCCAAGGCCAACGCCTCAACTTTTTATTTCACATGATTCCCCTTTATGCACTCACCATTCCAGCCAAATTGGCTGACTCCGCATTCTCCAGATCTCCAGCTTTTGTACACGCTGGTCTAACATGGAAGGGACTCTTTTCCCCCTAACCCTCACCTCTTAAAGGCTCTTTCTTTGACTTCAAGGATCAGTTCTAAGAGTCACCTACTAGAAATATTTCCTTACCACCCCCCACATCTGTTTGGGGTCTCTCTGTCCTCCCTCAATAATCATATGAATGCTTAAATTTTATCTCCTTAGTATTGGCATAGTTGGGTACTTGCTGGTTTGCAAACCTGGAAAGTCCCTTGGACAGATCCTCATGACCTTAGTTCCCCCGTTGAGTAACCTGAAGTTCTCAGTGGGAACAAAGGGAGAGAGAGGGGAGAGGAATGAAGGAGAGAGCACTTAGGGAAGCCCTGACCTTGTGGATACAAAGCTTCATCTCTCTGGAGAAATGCAGAGCATTGTTTCTGTGCTGCGGAAACAAAGCTGGCGAAGTATGAGGAAAGATCAATTTTCATTTAACTGTTGATACTATGCTTGTAAAGGGCAAGGTGGGTTGGGCCTGCCAGGGTCAGCCCCAGGCCCTACCCCAGAAGGACCCACCCTCCTGTTCCCCTCATTCCCTTGGTTCTATCTTGAGGCTGCACTCGGGGACAAGTTTACCAAACATGTTCTTCATGGCCTTTTGCAAAATGAAGGGACTGGATTCTTAGTTTCCCTTTAAATTCAAAAACCTAAACTAATCCTTCTCCTCTATTAGGGGTGAAGGGAGGGCAGTGGGGCTGAGAAGCTTTTTATTGTGAGGCAGAGAAACAAATAATAGTGGAAAAGGTTCTGGATCCAGTTCAAATCCAGGCTCTGACTCTTACTGTGTTTTGTGACCTTGAAACTAATATCACTTTATTTTTCTGAGGCTCAGTTTCCTCATTTGTATAAGAGGGATAATACTTATACCAACTATACCCCACTCTCAAAGGGGGTGGGAACTGAGACTCACAAAAGTGATTTGTCCAAGGTCATCTTTTCTACTGTACTACAGTGCCTCTCAATAAACGTTTCTTAGACCAAGAAGAATCATATATAGGGTTTTCAGCTGGATTTTGCAGATGAGAAAACTCATCTAGGGTTAGGATGGGGGCAACAAACTTTGAACTCACATACTCTGACTCCAAATATCTGTGCCACCCTGGAAAGTCTCTATGCTATCAAACTCTACATTTTGAGCTGTGGTTTGGCCAGCAGCTTCCCTCTCTACAAGCATCTGATCACATGGATCCTACTTCTCTTCCCTAGAAGACCCTAAAAGTCTTGCCTAACTTGGGGACCAGGGATGGATTCCAGTTTGGGGTCCTGGGTTTACTCTGTGTATCCTTGGGCACCGGTGACCTCATTTTTCTGGGGACCTGTAAAACCCAAGGGACCAGACTACATGACCTGCTTGATGTCCCTTCCTGCTCTGGGTCCATTCTAACTCAGCTCCAATCCTCCAGAAAACCTTCCTGAAGGCCAGGAGCTCTCCTCTGGTCCTTTCCACAGCTCAGGGTAGCAGTCACAATTACAATCTGCCCATAATTGTTCTATGCAGTTCGAGTCTTATCTCCCAAATTAAATTCTCAATTCCCAGAGGGCAGGGCCAGAAAAGTGATGCCAGATAAATACTGGTTGCCAGATTAGGGAAAATAGGCTCTGGGACAGGGCTGGGGAACATTTGGCCTTCTAGGTCCTTAGGTGGGGCCTTTTGATTGAATCCAGGTTTTATAGAACAAATCTTTTTATTAAGGAGATTTATCCTGTGAAGTTTGGATTCAAAGGGCTGCACTTGAGGACCTAGAGAGTCACATGGGGCCTGGAGGCTGCAGGTTCCCTATCCTTGCTCGGTTTTGAAACAACATAGATCTGAAACTGACTGAAAAGCAAGGTTGTCACCCTTCCGAGGACGATAACAACAGATCCCATTACTCTATTGGCATTTTCCCAGATGTCATATTTGATACAACCTTTAAGATGAGCAGTGGCAAGTGATATTAATGCCCATTTCACAGATGATGAAACTGATGCTCAGGGCAAAAAATGAATTGTTCCATGTCCCTGAGGAATGTAGATAACCTACCAAGAAAGGTCACCAGCTTGGAGGAACTGGGCTGGATTTATCAGTTTCAGCTGATAACCTTAGCAACCAGCCTTCAGAGGGAGGGGTGGAGGGAAGGAGATAGGAGCTGGGTGGAACTAAACTGAAGTGGACTGTCCATCCCGGAGAAATATTTGAACAGCAGAAGGGTTGTATTTCTAAGTCCCCCTTGGACTCTGGGAGGTGCAGCTCTTTTGGGGGTAGAAAAAGTGGGAAGGAGGTAAGTAGCAAGCAGCTTTGACCCAGCTGTACAGCAGCAATCTAGTGAGCTAGAACCGACCACTGCTTGCAGACAAAGGTGAACGTTCCCAATTTCAGTTCTGTGTGACCTTGGGTTAACCACTTTCTATTTCAAAGCCTCAGTTTCTTTTATCTGGAAAATAATGATAAAACATCACATTGTAAACCTTAAGTGCCGCCAAAAGATGAGTCATTTGCAATTCCTGGCCTTCCCTGCCCATTTCTGCCTTAATTCCGAGGAACCATCCCCAGAGATGGGAAAGATCAGAACATCAGGTTCAAGGCCCAGCTCAAATTCTCTCCTTTTCTTGCCAGAACCCCTCAATTCCTAGGAGGAAGTAGGCTGCCTTTTGACAGTAACCTAGTCACATAGTTACCTGGCCTTCACCTGAATACCTCCAGTGATGAGAATGTTACTGTCTACCTAAATACACAAGCAGCCTGCTCCATTGCTGGGAGCCTGGAGTCATTAGAAAGGTTTTCCTCAGAAGGACTCTACACAAACATTAACCCTAGCTCTACCTCCTCATCCTGGGTTTTTATAACTCTGCACCTTAGGATCAGGCTGTTCAGAGTTGAAGTTTGTCAGCCAATCTTCCTCTGGCCCTTGTCCTGAAAAGTGCTGAGGCAGGGACAGGTCTTGGATTGCCTTTTTAGTAAGTTTTTGTGAGTCTGGTTTCCCCAGATAGGGCTGACTCTTCTGTTTCTGGTCCCTCACTCTCTCCCATCCCCATCTCCCAGCTAAGCACAGTGGAAGAGGAGAAGGAGGGGTACCATGGCTGGTAAAAACCCATTGATGGAGAGGCATGAATATAAGGGACCATCTTGGATCAGGACTCTTTCTGCTCCTGAGGGCTTCCAGCTGAACCAGAAATAATGACACTGTACATCAGGGAAGACTTCCTAGCAATGATAAACACCATCCTCAGATGGCAAAAGCTAGTGGCCTTGGGAAGTAACTCTGCGGCGGTTGCCAAATGAGGGCTGGATGGATCATTTGTCAGGTGGGATGATGCAGAGAGCATCTGCCCCACATACATGCTGACCTCAATGGCACTAAATGTCCCTTCCACCTCTGAGTGAATGATGCCTTATCTAACAGGCCCTTGAGAGACCTCACAGGCCCAGAGCAGAAACATTTTATAAAGATAAGGAATAGAAAGAAAACTGGGGGGGGCCCCAAAAGCCTATCTTAGTTTCTACTTCTTTTCCTTCTGGATTTGCAAATTTTTTTTAATCACATAATTTCAGAGAGGGAAGTCTACTTAGTCAACCCAGATGGCCATTTTACAGATGAGGAAATTGAGGCTCCAAATGATAAAAAGGGACTTGCCCTGGGTCAAGCATGTTGCAGGTACAGGATTAGAACCCAGGCCTCCTGATTCCTAGTCCCAAACATTGTTTTGGGCAGCAGTCTATAACTTAATCTATCAGAGAGCCTCTGAGTCAGGAGTTGGCCCAGTAGGGCAGATATCATACACCTGGATGACCTTCAGGTGACCTCTGGGTGTTAGGTTCTCATTATCCTGAAATCAAATGACTTCTTCCTGGCTTCTGGTGTTTGGCTTCAGGATCTGCTCTGAGTCTTGTTCCTCTGCTCCAGGGAGATCTCATCCCATTCCAGGTTCTACAAACAGGCAGACAGATCAAAGAATCAAATGTTTCCAGGTATTTCCCTCTGCCAACATATGCAGAGATTGGGGATTTAGGAACCTGGAAGCTCTGAGATACAGAAATTTGGTGGCCCTGTCTTCAGGGCTAGCAAAGGGCTCTCCTTTGGAATTTCCTTGTATAAATGAATTTTGTGTAAACAGAAATCTTGTTTTAACTGCACTAGGACAGTTTGGTCTGGAAGGAATCCTTTTTCTATACCCTAGCTCAATGACTAGTCTCTTATGAAGGAGAGATAGGAGATGAGCACAGGACCTGGAGTCAGGAAGATGTTGAGTTCAAATCTAGGCCCAGGCACTTAATAGCTGTATGACCTGGGTAAGTCACTAAAATAAAAACAAAAACAAAAACAAAAACAAAAAACCCAAAACTGTTTTCTTGTCTGTAAAATGATGATGATAAGTCACTTCCATCATAAGGCTGCCATAAAGGTCAAATATACTAGGAAATATACTTGGACAAATGTTACTATTATTATTAAATGAGACAGGAGGTTAGAAGTTAGGGGCTTTTTACTGAGGCAGGAACATCTCTAGATGCTCAATCCCCTTGGGAGCTCAACAGAAGCTGATTGTTAACAGACCAGCTACACTGATTCCAAGGTCGGGCTCTCCTGTTCCTTCCCTCGGTGGCATCTGCCGTGTCAGACGATGGGTATGATGGAATGCATGACAGGAATAGGTTCATTTCACTGGCTCTCTAGCTTTGTATTCCCCCTCAGCACTCAAGAAAGGGCCCCTTGGTGTTCAAAGGAAGCTCTGAGCTTACGTCTCGTGACCAGGTATCTTAGGAAAGGCTGGAATCAGCTGAAGTTACAATCTGATTAATAAGGATCTGGAACCGGCCCAGGCTTGGGGTGAGCAGGACCCGGTCCCAGGCAGGCCCAGAATGGGTGGGCACAAGGCCACACTTTTTACATTCAGTCTGAAATGGGCAACTTTGCTTCAGAGTCCACTTTTTTCAGTTCTAAATCTTTAGCTCCCCACATCTTTTTTCTTTGATTAGCAGACTGTGAGGAGGTGATATGAGCAGAATTGTGTGTGTGTGTATGTGTGTGTGTGTGTGTGTGTGTGTGTGTTGCCAGGCTGTCCTGTAGGTGTAGAGGATGGAGGTAAAATGCACCAAGGGAAAGAAAAGGGATAGAGGCACCTAAGAAGCATTTGCTGATTGACTGTCATCACGTGACTTCCTTTTCTCAGGGTCTTACTTTTTCCATCAGAAAAATTAGGTAGTGGGCTAAATGGTCTTCATAGTTCTACCACTCTATGCATGAGGTCTCTACCAGCTCCAGATGTTCTAAGGTCCTTCCCTCCCAGGCCTTTACTTCTATGTTCTAAGAGCCCTCTCTGATGACACCCTGTAGCTCTGCTGAATTTATGATGTACTTGAAAGGAAAAGCAAACTGTACATGAGAGAAATTCATAGTTTCACAATCTGCCCTTTGTACCATGTATATTCGAAGTCCTCATTTTACTTGGTATTTTAAGATATAAAGGTTCTGATATAAGATCAGAAGAAACTACATCCTGAGATTCCTTCCAACTCAGACACTGAGTCTGTGCCCTGGCCTGCAACATTCTACATTCTAAGATTTCTTCCATTGTGAGCACTAGGTGTTCTCAGGTCCCTCCCAATCTTAAGCCAGGATGTTCTCTAGTCCCTCTCAGCTCTGACGTTATGTTCGAAGGTCCCTCCTAGCTCTGATACTTTATGACCTTAAGGTTCTAAAGTATTTGAGTGTCTCTCTCAAAGAGCAGGACAGGGTTGGTCTCTGGGGCTGTCAAAATGGTAGCTCAGTGCTAACACAGAACTTTCTCTCTTTCTCCCTTCACAGATATATAGGAGTGAACAAGGGAAAGAAGTCCAGGAGACCATCTGCAAGGATATAACTAGCTTTCAGGGAAATTGGGCAGGGGAGAATTTCTCTAGCAGAGAACATGAAATGATTTACCAGGTCAAGCAGGCTAGGTAAATTCCCAGAATGCCAGACCTATAGGTATTCAAGATCTTGCGTTTGATTTCTTCTCTGGGTCTCAGTTTACCTTTCTCTAAAATGAAGGGGTTAAACAGAATAATTCTCGAAAGAATACATAAACAGAATAAATTCTCTAGAGTCCTTTTCCTCTTTGTTACAGATTATATGTATATATTCTCATTTGATTCTCAGAACCGCTGGATGAAAGTGTAACCCTTACTTTACAGATGGAAAAACATGTTCAGAGTGGGAAACTGATATAGACAAAGTCATACAGTGAATAAGGACAGAGGTAGGAACCCTAGTCTCCCGATTCTACTAATAGCTGAGACTAACTTAATTCCTAGTCCCTGAAAAAGCACAAAAAAGTATGGGTCACTCTACAAGGCAAATACAGGAATGAAGGAACAAAGGAGTTCTTGTCTCAGGGTTCGCACCACCTTCTCTGGTACTAGCTGTTTATATTAAAACTAACATTTATGACAAATAGTCTTCCCCCAACAGATTCCCCCAGCTAAGCTGTTGTATGGAAGGCCTTGGCCTTTATGGACACATAGAAAAAGCCTGGATAAAGGGTCTGAACCCTAGATAGGAGGCACCCTCCCTTCCTCTCATCATCAGGAAGGGCTCATTCCCCATACAGTTTTAAATTCTTAAATAACTACTGAATCACCTCAATCACCATTTCCCTAAATTTAACTCCAAGGGTCCCACTGTCCAGAGAAGGCTTGGATGCAGCCCTTAAATTCGGTCACTTATTCTGGGTGACGCCGCCATACCAGGATGGGACTGCTCCCTGCAACTTCTAGATCAAGCCTCAAGTTTATCTTTTCTAGATCAAACTAACCCTAACCCTAACCCTAACCCTAACCCTAAATCTACTTCCCACACCCCCCATACAAAAAAAAAATAGTTCCTCAATTTTGCTTATTCAATGTTTTTTTCTTCCAATTTTATTAATCTCTCCTTTGATTTTCTAGGATTTCCATTTTGGCATTTAATTAGGGATTTTTAATTTGTTCTTTTTCTATTTTTAAAAATTGCATGCTCAATTAATGTGTTTTTTTCTATTTCAATGACATATTTAGGGATTCCTCAAAGTACTGCTGCTTCCTATAAATTTTGGTATATTATCTCATTGCCATTCTCTAATGAAAATATTGTTTCTGTGATTTATTCTTTGACTCATTTGTTTTGGGGGTTAGATTTAGTTTCCAATAAATTCTTAATCTATGTTTGCAAAAACCATTATTGAATGTAACTTTTTATTCTATTATGATCTGAAAAGGATACATTTAATATTTCTTCTTTTCTGCACTTGATCGTCAAGTTTTTATGCCCTAATGCATGGTCAATTTTTGTATATGTGTCATGTACAACTGAGAAGGCATACTTCTACTATTCCCATTCAATTTTCTCCAGAGGTCTATCATATCTAACTTTTCTAAAATTCTATTCTCTCAATATCTTGTTTACTTTGTGGTTGGATTTGTCTAGTTCTGAGAGGGGGAAAGTTGAGACCCCTTACTGTCTATTTCCGCCTATAACTCATTTTACTTTTCCTTTTAAGAATTTGGATGGTACGCCATTTAGTACATATATGTTTAGCTCTAATATTATATCATTTTGTATCTTTTAATAAAATGCAGTTTTCCTGCTTATCTTTTAAAATTAGATCCTTTTTTTTTTTGCTTTTGCTTTGTCTGAGATCATAACTGTTACCCTCTCCCTGCCCTTTTTTTTGCCTCACCTGAATAAGAGATTCTGCCCCTTCTTTTTACTGTGTTTCTTTATTCCAAAAGTGTGTCCTGTAAATATGTTGTTGGATTCTGTTTTTTAATCCTTTTGCTATCTAGTGAGTTCATCACATTCATGAGTTATGATTATTGTCTTATTTTTTTTCCTCTGCTTAGCCTTCTCTTTTTACCTTCATCAAAAGTCTTTGGCTTCTGACTACTGCCTCCCTTAATCCATCCTGTCTTCAATCAGCCCCTCACCTTATCCCCTTCCCTTCCTACTTCCCTGTAGGATAAGATAATTTTCTATACCCAACTATGTATTCCCTCTTTGAGTCAATTCCAGTGATTAAGGTACAAGTATTGCTACCCCCCCATCTACTTCTCCACTGTAATAGCTCTTTCCTACCTATTATATGTGAGATAATTTATCGCACTCTGCCTCTCCCTTCTCCTAGCACAGCTCTCATTTTCAAAAAAATCATCCCATCATAGTCAACTCACATGGTACCCTCTGTCTACTTTCAAATACAAGCCTTAATAATGATAAAGTTCTTAAGAGTTACAAGTATCACCTTCCTATGTAGGAATATAAACAGTTTAACCTCATTAAAACCCTATTTCTCTTGAGTCTTATATTGAAAGTATACATCAAGTTTAGAGATAATATAATAAAGCAGGATGGTATAATGGAGAGAGGGCTGGAATTTGGAGTTAAAGTCCTCATTCAAATCCTGGTGTGACTTTGGGCGAGTTATATCTCCCCTCTCTTTGAGACTTGGTTTACCCATCTGTAAAATAAGAGCACTAGAACTTGGATTTTCCTTCTAGTTCTAAATTGAAGAACCTATGGCTTGAGGAAGAGGGAGGCACTGTAACCTTATTCAGTTCATGGATGTGTGTAGAAACAGACACACGTAGAGCATGGTACAGAGAGGGGGCATTGTAGGGCCTGAGGGCTCATGGGAAAGGAGAAAGAGCTGAATTAGATGTCAGAAGATTGAGGTTCTAATCCTAACCTCGATCCTTCCTCTGGGCTCTTAATTTGCCCACTATGTACAAAATAAATAGATCACAAAACGTTAGAGGTAAAAAGGTACCTTGGTAGCACCTGTTCCCATCCCCTTCACTTCAGAAGGTGGCCCTAAGGTTATATTGCCAATAAATGGCAGAGATAGGAACTCAAGGTGTTCTGTATCCAAGTTCAATGTTCCCTCCACAAACCTTTGTGAAAACCTTTCCCCCCCCCCCCCCCCCCCCCCGCACTAGTGATAGGCTCTAGGCTGTAATTTGTTCCTGATTGAGAGGGTCCTCAGTGCTTCTCCCCCTCCCCAACCTGAAAGGTGAAGAGAAAAGGAATTAACCTGGAGATGAAGCATGTGAGAGTATTTGGAAGGGTAGATCTGTCTAGGTATCCCTAGGAAAAACTAAGCCAGTCTTGTTGCCGGGAAGTGCTCTCCCTAAGATAGGTGGGGTTCAATCTGAGAGTCCTGGTCCTGGTAAACCAGATCCTGACACTTTGGCCGCCCTAATGCCCCTCTGGGTGCCCACCTAGGCTGAGCTGTGCTTGGTGTGGGATTCAGATTCTTCCAGGACGGATGAAGGGAAGAGAGATGAGATTGTCTCTTTACTCCTCTCCCATCCCCCTTTCCCCTTCTGCCAGGAAGCTAGAACTCACTCAGCCTTCAACTTTTCTCCTTTTTGTATCTTTCCAGTCCCTCAGACAAGAAGCAAGAGAAGGACAGGGAGTTGAGGTGTGTCCCTGCCTCCCTCGGACTATGATTCCTTCTCCCAAGAGACCACCTGGTTTTGTGAATGTCTGGATCTGCAAAAGCTCCCCACCCCTTTCTTTTCGGGCAGCTTCGGGGCAGTAGCTGAAGGTGGGAGAGGGGGCTTGGCCTGTGTGGCCAATCCGAAGGAAGCTCTGAGAAGCCCTTCCCTCCTAGCCCCTCACCCCAATTTCCGGTAGCTACGGGAGAGAGAGGAGGGTGGGAGAGTTGGGGGAGGGCTCTGCCAGGGAGAGGCCAGCCCCAGAGAGAAGGCTTAGTGCGTGCGGAACGTGCGACTTCGGCTCTCCCGCCCCCTCTCCCTCCTCCCTGACACAGCCACATTAGCTAAGAGTCCTTCCCCTTGGAGTCTAGGACCGGAATCCTAGAGCATCTTTTCTCCTTCGGCTCCTGGGGAGAGGTGAGGCGGAGTCAGGAGCCCTAGCCCCCCAAGGCCCAGCAAGGAGGGAGTTGCGGTGTGGCTGGGCAGGAATCTTGGACCACCGAGGTCAGAGATGGGGGAGTGCCTCGAGCTTAGGAATCCCTACAGGACTCTTTGTTCCCTGCTGACCCTGAGGGTCTCCAAACTTCCCGCCACCTCCCTAAACTTGGGGGTGGCAGTTGAGAGGGACTGGAACTGTTTCCCTGCTAGTTCACACTCCCACGTACGCGCCCTCCCCTTTCACAACTGTAATTGGGTTTCTTTCAATCAGTTTATAAATTTCCCCTCGCCAGATGTGCCTTTTCGAGAGGCTTGTTTGCCCAGCTGACATCACCAGGGCCCCCACCCAACCCCAGGTCTCTCCTTTGCCCAGGGCTGACTCCGAGACAAGATCTTCCGTTCCAAGGTTTAGTGTCAGCCCTCGCCCACCCAGCCGGCCCCCACTTGGCGCGCTTGCGCCCTGCGCCGATCACACAGCAGGAGAGGGAAAAGGGACCTAAGGGATCTTACTCTAGCTCCCTTCTTTCACATATAAGAAAACTGATGACCAGAGAGAGGGGAAGCGACTTGCCCACAGTCACACGGCCAGTTATTGGCAGAGGCAGAACTCGACCTCGGCTCTCCCCTGCGCCAGAAGGGGCCTGGCGGTCTAACTGGTGGCTTCCCGGGAGTGGAGGGCGTGCGGCCGCCAGACTGGGCCGGGGGCGCAGATTCCCTCAGATTCCCGCCGGCGGCTGGCCCCTAGCCAGCCCGGAGAGGCGGGGACAGGGGCGGAGGCACCACGCCTCGGGGAGCGCAGGCAGGCGCGCGCTGCGCACCTTTCTAGCCCGCGGCCTCCGACCCCCGCCACGGCCCCAGGTGCCCACTTCCCCGGACGCTCCCTGGGCATGCAGGTCTGGGCACCCGATCACGTTAGGCTCAGGAGCCCAAGCGGGCCTTCTACGCACACACCACGCGGCCGGGCCGGACTGGGGGCGCCACGCCACGCTCCCCTCGGCGATGCCCCGAATCGCCAGGCTCGGCCGGACTGGGGAACAGCCACCTGATGCGCGGGCCCCCCATGCTCCTTCGCCTCCACCCCCAGAGCCTTCTGGGGCCCCCGGCGGCCCCGGGGGGGGTACTGCTGGGCACTCCTGGCTCCGAGCCCGCGGAGCCGGAAGCCGCCGGGTGACTCAGCCCCTCCCCTCCGCATCACCAGCCGAGCACGCCGCTCGCCTAGCCCGGGGCCGGGGGCCGGAGGGCGGCATGGCCCGCGGCCTCTCGGTGGGGACTCAGTTCTTAGTTGTCTAAGCGCGGTTCTTACCTTGCCTCCGGAGTCCATGTTTCTCGCCGTGCGCTCTCGACGCCGCCGCCGCTGCCTAGGCTACCACCGCTCTCTGCACTCCGGCTCCGGCTCCGGCTCCGGCTCGGATCCCCAGGGCTCTCGGGAGGGAAGCCGGGGCGCGCTGCGCTCCCCTGCGCTCGGCTTCTCTCCCTACTCTTTTATACTTTTTTCTTCTCCTCTCTTTCTTTTCCTTACCTCTCTGCCTTTTTCTTTTCTCCTCTCCTTTTCCTCCACTACTTTTTCTCCTTTCTTTTCCTTCCCCCTTTTCCCCTCCCTGGTGCTGCGCTCCCGGGGCCTGGCCGATTAAGTCCACCCCACTGGAGCCGTCCCGCTCTCGCTCTTGCCGGGAATGCAGAGCCTGTGGTTTATAGAGGCAATGTGTGGCCGGGTCTCGCTTTCTCTGATTGGCTGTGGGAGCCAGGGGGTGTGTTGGGGGTGTGTTGGCTTCTTAACTAAGAGGCCCAGCTCTAAGCTCCTCCTCCGCGGGGGAGGGCTGGGGGGGGGTGTCCGAAATCTGGCCGGATTTGCTGGACCCTAGGATGCTGCCTCTGTCTGCGTAGGAAGAAGAAACACCCTGGTCTCAGGCTCTCGGAGTCCATCCATTTCTGGTGTCCGAGACAGGTCCTGCTTCTTCCATAACACCGCGGAAAGAGCTACCCTAAGACACTCAGGGACCATTTCCAAGCCATCCCTACGAAAGGACTGGGATGATAGTGGAAACAAGAAGGGGCACAACCGATTGACCCCTGGGTTGTACCTATTCGAGTATTACTCTAGCACAGCAAGGAAATATGAGGGATTTAGGGGCACCAAAGGACTTTGGGGAAAGAGAGATGGCTCGAGTACCTGGATTCAAACCCCAGTTCTGATGCTTACTATCCGTGTGACCTTGGGTAAGTCACTAAATATTGGGCCTCAGTTTCTTTAGTTGTAAAATGAGGAGTTTGGATTAGCTGACCTCTGATGGCCCTTCCAGCCCTGGATCTATCCATCTATCAGTGCTATCTATCATTTAATCTCTCCATTTGACAACTGAGGAAACTGGGATTCAGTGAGAAGTGGCTTGCTCTTAAAATAATACCTTCCTTTTTTCTACAGCTTTATTATATATTATTTTTTCCATTCAAATCAAATCTACTCTGTTAGGTGGGAGTTGAGACACAAAGACAAAAATGGAAGTCTCTGCCCTGTGTGTGTATGTGTGGGTGAGCAACACATCTATATCTATATCATGTATATATAAATACACACACATATATAAGTACAAAAAAAATATGTGCCAAGTAATTCAGGATGTCATGAAGACAATTGGTCTGTGAGGTTACAAGAGCAGGGAGAGGGTCTCCTTCTTTTAAAGAAGGAGGAAACAAGTTCACTGTGCGGTTACTTATTCTGGGTCAAACAGAGTTAGTGATGTACAGGACCACAACCAGAATCTCCCTGGTAGCATCATCCTGCCTTCTTACAGAATCATGCCAGGTCATCCCTCTCTCCCTCGATGCAAACCCGATGCAAAATGAACTCAGAGCTGACTGAGTTGGGGGATGGTGGGAGGGTTGTATTGAGGGGAGCCAGACGGCTCTTTGAGATCCCAAGGAACGTGCAGGCTGAGATGCAGAAACTTTCTCACATTCCTCCTGGCTGGACTCACACTGGACACTTTGTCTTAGAAGAGCTGAGTTATCCCTGGCTTGAATCCGAATCTATTCCTAGAGATTCAATTGATTTCAAAAGACCAACAAAAGAAGGGAAACCTTTGGGGTTGGTGGAGCAGAGCTTGGTGACAGGCAGGCAGAGTAAAGGTCCATACTATGCTGGTGCCTGTGTGAGCACACGTGGGTAGTGGGGAGCGGGGGGGGGGGGGGGGGGGGGG
>CM053771.1:58847700-59067569 GCA_028658325.1 Potorous gilbertii | reverse complement strand
TCATTTTCCTCTCCTTCTCTCCTCCATTTCCTTTTCCTCTCCTGTTCATCATCTTTCCTTTCTCTTTCCTCTTCTCCCTCATCCTCTTTTTTCTCCCTTTCCTTTCCCTTCCTCTGTTCTCTATCTCTTTTTCTCTCAGAGTGGATCCTCTGAGAGGTCCCTCAGAGATTAGGGGAGAGCCAAGCAGCTAGGGATTTAGGGGTGTTTTCCAACATACAAATCCTTCCAGGCTTTAAGTAAACAAGATATTAGATAAGTTTATAAAGGCTATTAAAGACCTTATAGACTGACAGGGACCTTTGGATTTGCCTAATTACTGTCCCCCTTTGTCCTACTGCCTCAAGCTTATCATCAGTCTTCCCCTCCTCTTTCATTATTTACCCATCAAATATGAAACCTATATACAGCTATATACGGCTCTATGGTGGGGGAGTTGTACAGTTGTAATGGAGTAGCCAAGAATATGTCCATATGGGGAGGAAGCACAAGAAATCATGAAGGAAGGGGCCTTACCTAATGAAATATAGAACTAGAAAGGATTCTAGAACACAGAATGTAAGAGCCAGAAGGAACCTTAGAACATAAAAAAAAACAGATGCCAGAAATGGAGGAAGTCTTAGAGACTGTCGATTTATCAAGTCCTCTCATTTTACAGAAGAGGAAACAAACTCAGAGGAAGAAAATGACTTTCCCAAGATGAATAAATGTATAAATAAAATAAATAATAAACTACGTTCCCAAGTTAATAAAGATGAATAACTGGTCCTTAACTTCAAGCAAGGAAAGAAGCATTTATAAGTGCTACTGATACAAATATAAGCAGAAAGAAAGAGTCCTTGTCTTCAGGAAACTTATATTCTAATACAGGATCACACATACACACACACACACACACAAAGGAGGTGAAAAAGGTGTGTGTGGTGGGAAATGAAGGCAGTCAGCATAGGGGCATGATTTTGAAGTCCAGGAGTCAGGAAAAGGCGCAGGATGGAAATGAAAGGCACCCTGCGACCCTTCACAAAATGGAGGGTAATAGAGGAAATCATCACTGAAAGGAAAGGATAGACCTTCCAGAGGAACATTCTGGGTTGAGAAGGCTTCGAGAATGGTAGGGTGATGAGCCCCAGACATCTAAGATGAGCTAGCAGCAGCAGCTAGTTTGGGGAGTCTAGAAACCAGAGGCAGGGCTCCTCAGGAGTTCACACTCTGGTATAGAGAATTGTGTTAAGATTTTGATTAGCTGCCCAGTTTGACAAGGTTAACTAACCCTAACTGTTGCCACAGTGGGGACTCTGGTAATAGCTCTAATCCAATCTAATTTACTATGTATCATCTACCTGACAAAACAAAAACTGTTCCTTGCCCTAAAGGAGCTTATGTTCTATCTGGGGTGAGAGGGGTGGGTTTGTGGGGAGAAAAAGAGGTAAGCAGACAAGTATATACAGGAAAATGAGCAAGGAGAGGCTGTTAGGAAGAGTTTATGTTTCCATCCTTCAGAGGGGCAGAGGGTATTGATGTGAATATCAAGGGTGATTGGATCTTGCAAGGTTATAAGATTTCCCAGTGATGAGGTTATAGGGACATGGTAGAGAAGCCAAAATGAGTGCAGCTGGGCAGGAAATGAGTTTTCTGAGGAGATGGAATGCTGAATTCTGGAATAGCAAATAGGTCAGTTTAGCTAGAATGCTGGTAAAGTGTGAAGGGTAATAATGTGCGTGATAAGCCAAGAAAGGTAGGCTGGAGCCAGATGGCGAAGACCTAAAATGGGTATTTCTATAACTATTCTGCCAGGGGAACATCTGCAGATGAATGACCTCTGGGGTCAGCCCTTAATGAATTTGGAGTTTGCCATCAAAGATCCTCATGCTCATCACCTTTTCACCCTGACCCCTACCCCCACCTCTATTCTAGATTTTAGGTACTTCGTGCCCTCCTTTGATTAAGGAGCCAGGGCTAGGAGGCTACACATGTGGGTTCTGACTCAGACTCTGCCATGACCTCCCCATATATATCATCTTGGGCAAGTCTGTAGTCCTCTGCTTTTCCATCTGTAAAGTGACTTAACATGATCAAGAAGGTCCCTTAGAGTAGGACTAACTTATGAGTCTATGATGATTCCTACTATTAGAAAGGGGCAGGCTGACATCTTTAACTATGGATCAAGTTCCATTCTTTCACAACTTTCCTCTGATTCTAAACTGGTTTCTCTGCAGGAGCAATGAAAAAACTGGCCCTTAGGAAAAGGAGTCAAAATTGTAGTACATCCTTCTTCTTCAAGAGGAACAATGACATCATAAGGGTGGAGTCTTGATTTGCTAATGAACTGGATTTAAGTGTAGCAGGGCTGTGTGAAATCATCACCCTCACTCTCCTCCAGTCACCAGAGTTCAATGGCAAGACAAAAGTCAAGACTGGCGATGGCCCAGGATACAGTGGGTGATCTTGGTCTTTTTTAACTAAGGTTTCAAGTCTCAGTTTGTCTGAGGCAGCACCCATTCAGTGATCTAAGGGCTAGGTAAGAACTGAGACAGAGAAGATGACCTAGTTTGCCATTACAATGGAATCAATCTGGGAAGAGAAGACCCTTAGAGTTTTTGGCCAGAACAGAAAACAATTGGTACTCACTTTCATTCTTAGCCATTAAAACCCAAAAATGGTCAAGAGAGGTTTGGGTTAGGGAACTGTTATTGGTCAGTTGAAGAAACCCAGAGTAATTTGGGTTTAAAGTCCTAGTCAGGTAGCTCCATTTGAATCATAATGGGCTTTTCAAAGCCTGTTTTTTCAGAGTTATATTTCAAGGAATCATAAATGCAAACTATATAAGACAAAGTGTTAACTGTCCCAGCTTCCTGAAAGAAACGATAAAAGAAACTGAAAATTGCATTACTTTGGATAGAGCACCCACATGTAAGGGTATGACTCCTCATGTGGACAGAGGGACCACATACGATAAAGGAAGAAGGAAGAGGAGAAGAAATAGAAACATTGCTCAAACTTGACTAACAAGTTGGATCCCCAGGAGGTAGCTACTATTACTCATAGCTATATTTCAAGAAGTCATAAATGAAAACTATGTAAGACAAAGAGTTAATTGTCCCAGCTTTTTGAAAAAATAAATTATGAAATACATAGGAAATTTAAAAAATTATAGCCCCCAAGCCCCCAGGTATCTTATAAAATATAAGTGAAATCATATACTTTTGGAAAGAACATTCACTCCCACATGGACAGAGGGACCATATATGATGGAGGAAAAAAAAGGAGGAGGAAGATGATACGGCCTTCTCAATTATAGATTGTAAATTCTGAATCAAGCTGGAGTTATACCAGTATTACAAGAATGGTTCAATATTACAGAAACAACTAATAGAATTGTATAACCCCCTCCCCTCCCCACCCCCGCAAAAGTTCAAGCCATATGATTATATCAATAGGGACAGGATTAGACCTCTGATTTCATTGGTATATGTAACCCTAGGGTGAGGAAATTTCCTTCTGTTGATTCAAGTTGGCACCTTCTCTGAACCTCATAGACTTGGAGAATTGCCTGTAGCACTGAGAGCTTAAGTGATTTGCCCTGTATGTATCAAAGGCAGGACTTGAACCCAAGCCTTCTAATCTTCAGGGCTAACTCTATTACTATGCCAAGCTGCCTCTAATTAAAATAAATAGTAACCAATATTTATAAAGTGCTTTAAGGTTTTCAAAGCACTTTATAATTATTATTTTTTCTAGTCAGTCAATAAATATTTATTAATCACATATTATGTGGCAGGCACTGTGCTGAGCTGGAGGAAAACAAAGAAGGAAAAAGGAAGTCTTTACCTTTGAAGAACTCACAATCTAATGAGGGAGATAACATGCAAATAGTACAAACCATGTACAAGATAAATTAGAAATTGTTGTTCGTCCTTCATTCTCGAAGAGGACCATGACATCAGGAAGGCCTGTGACATGCAAGTAAATTAGTTTTAAGTGAAGTCACCAGCCTCAGTTTCTCCTCTGGAACCATCTGGGACCAGGGGCCAGATAAAGATCAGGACAAGTGGGGATGGTCCAGGATGCAGTGGGGGATCTTGGCCTTTTTAAGCTAAGTTTTTTAACAAGTCTTAGTTTGACTGAAGCAATGCTCAATCAGTGATTAGGCTAGGTAAGAAATGAGGCAGAGAATGGTCTCTTTACCTAGTTAAAAAAAACCCAGAAAGAATCAATAGAAGGAAAGCACTAGAATTAAGAAGGGTTAGGAAAGACTTCCTGTAGAAGATAGGATTTTAGCTTGTACTTGGAGGAGAGTGGGGGAAGCCAGGAAGAAGAGATGAAGAAAGAGAACATTCCAAGCGTGGGGGATAGCCAGCAAAATACATGAAGTCAGACAGAGGTGGAGTGTCTTGTTTTAGTAACAGGAAGGCAATCAATGTCCCTGAATGGAAGAGTTCAGGAAAAGGTATAAGGTGTGAAAAGATTGGAAAGGTGGGGGGGTCAGTTTGTTGAGTAAGGAGGCAGGGAGGGTGCATGACACGGTTGGATTTTGATGACTGTGTGGTGGGTGGACTGGACTAGGGAGATGCTCATGACAGTTTGTAAATCTTAAAGATAATATGTAGAGAGGCAGAGCAATCAGTAGGCTATTATAGTAATCTAGGTGTGAGGAGATAAAGGCCTGCTTTAGGGTAGTGGCAGCATCACACAAGAGAAGGAAAATATGCCAAGATGTTACAAAGGTAAAACCAACAGTCCTTGGCAACAGTTTAATACAGGGATGAGGAATTGAGAACAATACCTGGGTTGTGAACTTGGGGAACAGAGAATGATGGTATCCTATACAGCAATAAGGAAATCTGGAAGCAGGGCATAGTTTAGAGGGAAAGATGAAATGAGTTCATTTTTGGACATATTGAATTTAAGATGTCTACAGTATGTCTGGTTGGAGATGTCTAATAGATAGTTAGAGATGCAGTCTGAGGTTCAGCAGAGAGTTTAGGGCTGGATGTGTAGATTTGAGAATTATTAGCATAGATATGATATCAGAATCCATGGGAGCTAATGAGATCACCAATAGTGCAGTAGGAGAAAAGAAGAAGACCTTAGGATAGACACTGTGGGTAGTAGGTAGAATTGGTACACTCATTTTATGAATGATGACACTGAAGTAGACAGAGGTTAAGTGACTTGCCTAGGGTCTCACAGACAGTATGTGTCTGAGACCAGATTTGAACTTGTCTTCCTTACTCCAAATTCAGCTGATTCATCTATATTAAAACCTTTACCAAACATAGTATGCACAGAAGAATCATTTTAATATAATAAAAAATATATAATTAAAATATGATGAAATGGTACATGAATAGTAGTGAGAAGGCTTTGGAGGGAATGACTAGAGAAGAGGCTCTCTTCTTTGCTGCCAGAGGTCCCACTCCTTGAAACACTTTCCTAAATTATGGTCTATATCCTTCTCTATCTGAAAAGTAGAGGTATTTTTCCTATTTCCTTTTAGGAAGGAAAACGAAATTCCCTCTTGTGAAGAATGATTTCAGGATTTATCTCATAGAATGATAGACATTTGAGCTTGAATGGACCTTGGAGGTCATCTAAGTCTAACTTCATCATTTTGCAGATGAAGAAGCTTTGGTTCACACAGGTTGAGGGACATATGTGTGTATATATTTGGAAAAAACAAAGGCTCAGGAAAAGTGAGGTATTCACATAGTTAAGTGAGCAGTAGAGCAAGGGAGTTATTCATGGAAATCAGCAACTCCCTAGTTAACTAATGAATGGATTCACTTGGAAATCCAGCAGGCTAGACATAGGGGGTGTGGGTCCTGACAGGCCTCTAGGTCCTGCTAGGCTCCCAGATGCTCTAACTCTCCTTTTCCCAGGAAAGACTGAGTCAGAGTAAGAAGGTGAAAGGGGAATATGAGTCACCTAGCCCTACCACCTGCTTGCCCATGTGACAGGCAGGAGGAGCCTGGCTGCATGGCAGAAAGAGGGCATGACTGGCACTCAGCTATAGCTGTTTCTCCCTTTATCCCCCATGCCCTGTACCTGGGTCTTCACCAACCACTTAATGTAATTCAATCCAAGTTGAAAAAATTTTTTTAAAATAGCCTACTGTGTTTTAAACATTATTTTAGGCACTAAATGGTCATCTGCAAGACCCTGTGCCTGGGGCAGATGCACAGATCAAGGTGAGCATAGACAGGTTCTGTTTTCCCCTTCTTTTACTAATCTTTTTAAACATCTTGGTGAGGTTGACAGGGTAAATACCACCATTTTATAGATCGGAGAAGGAGAATATTCAATTTTAAGCATACAGAAAAAATGCCCAAGGTCATAGAGTTAAGGGTGGGGCTGTGAGGGGGAGGAGGAAGCTCTTCACCAGAGAACTAGAGAAAGAGCCCTCTGGCTTTGTTTTCTCCTCTCCACTTTCCCTCCCTTCTTTTACTTTTGACTTTCTTTTCTATCCTTTTCTATTTAAAATATGTGATATACGCATGCTGTAAGATGTCACCCTGTATACTGGGTAGCATGGGAGCATATAGATAGAGATTGGCACAAGACTGTCAGGCATGGGTGAGTTGCTATCTCTAACATTGGAGGGATTGTCCACATAGGTGAGATCACTGGTCAGTCAGAGGACTAAGGTAAGACATTCTAGAACCCTTTGAAGGTTGACAAAGTGCTTTATTTACATTGGAGCCTCACGGTAACTTTTCCAGGCTTATTTTGTGTTGCTTACCTTTACTACTTTCCACTGCCCCTCCTGGACAAATGGTCTTCTATTGTATGGCAGGCACTGCCATCACTCCCTTTCACCCCCTGTGGGAGAACTGGCTGGAAAATGTTCTCACTGTTCCTCATACATAACCTAGCTCTCCTCCCTCCCCTTTAGCCTGTTAGAATCCATCTTTCTTCAAAGCTCAGCTCATATGCCATGTCCTACATGAGTCCTTTCTCTATTCTTCCTAGATGATTGTGCTAGGGGTGGGGGGGCCCTTAGTTCTGGGGAGGAAATCAATTGGGCATCTAGATAGGGCCATGGATAGAATATTCTTGGAGTCAGGAAGACCTGAGTTTAAATTCCACCTTCCACACTTATTGTGACCCTTGGCAAGTCATTTAATGTCTTGTAGCCTCAGTTTCCTCATTTGTAAAATGGGGTTAATAATAATAGCCCCCTATCTTCCAGAGTGTTGTGAGAATCAAATGAGACCACTTAGGTAGAGTGCTTTGCAAATCTTAATGTGCTGGCTATTAACACTGATGACCTTGTAAAGTGTTTTTTCTTCAAATATGTTTTCTTTTTATTTTACACATGTAATGTTGTCTTCCCACAATGGAATATAAGTTCCTTGAGGGCAGGCATCTTTTTCCTTTTTCCTTTGTTTGGCACATAGTAGGCACTTAACAAATATTTATTAATTGATTGCCTAGTACTCTTTTAGGGGCCATCTCCAGTCATCTTGATCTATATCTGACCACTGAACCCAGATGATTCCGGAGGAGGAAGTGACTTTGCACTGCACTCCCTCACTTACAGACAATTCATTTGCAAGTCCCAGAATCATCTTTCTGATGTCCTGGTCCTCTTTGAAAACAAAGGAGAAACCACAAACTAAGAGTAGTTGGTGCTGTCCTCTCCTCTCCCCACTTTCCTTCCCCTCCTCTCCCCTCCCCTCCCTTTTCCCTTCTCTCCTTCCTTCTCTTTTCTTCTCTTTGGGAAAACACCATCCCTATCTGTGGCCTTGCTTTTATCCCTTATAAAAGAAAGGTGATAATCTCCACCCTTTCCCCCCTTCCAGGATTCTTGGGAGGATGGAATGAAAGGAGGAATGTGAAAGGGCTTTGAAAATTCCCAAAGAGATCATTAACTCAGCTCTGGGGAGAAATTCAATTGTAGAAACAAAACAAAGGCCTGTTTCTCCACCAGGGCCAGGTATGAAGCCAGTGTCTTAGGAAATCTCTTGCCCCATCATCTGACAGACCCCAACTCCATCCTCCCGGGATCTCTGCAAAAAAGTCCAAATGCTCAGGAAGCTGGGCAGGGGCTGGAATTCCTACTCTCAGTCGCTCAGTCAGGAGCTCCCCATATTCCAGATCATCCATGGGACCTACCTTAGTTCCTTTAATGCAAGAAGTTCAACTCAACTGGAATCCTAGGATTCTAGAGCTGGAAGAGACCCTGCAGATCATCAACATTCAAAAGGCACCTGAACAAGAATCAATCGACAAGTATTTATTAAGCAGCTACTATGTGCCAGGATCTGTGTTGGGTGCTGAGATTTCTCTTTGGAGAAAAAGGAAAAATACCTTTGCCTCAAGGAGCTAAGTCTTTCTTCTGCTTCCCCCACAAATGCCCATTCAGCTTTTGCATGAGTCTTCACTGATGGAGGATCCCACCATCTCTCCTAAGGCAGCCTAGTCATTCCACATTTGAATCATTCTAATTGTTAGGAAGTTTTTCCTTACATTGAGTATAAATCTACCAATTTGCCTTTCTGCAACTTCCAGCTGTTGCTCATTTGGTCCTATGTGGCCAAGCATAATATGTCTGAATCTTTTCCCACATGACTTGAGAACAGCTGTTATCATGAAGTCTTTTCTTCTTCTCCTTCTCCTCTTCTATCTGTTTCTCTCTCCTCTTCCTCCTCCTCCTAATTTAAAGACGGCCTTGTAGCAACTTTCCCAGATGAAGTTTACGATAGAATTTAAACACATAAACAGCTAACCATGATAGATTGTAATAGACTAGAGATAGTGTAACAGTGCTACATGAGTAAGTATAAGGGGGGAAACAAGGAGAAGGGTCTGAGACGTTTTGGGGGAGTTTGAGTTGAGGTGTCATCCAACCCCCTCCATCATGCAGATGAAGAAACTTACGTTCAGAGAGATTAATTAATTTAACCAAGATCACACAAGTAGTCAATAACAGGTTAAATTCTGATTAAAACTGATTCCACGTGCTTAGCAGTGAGGGGAAAAAGAGGAGAGAGGAGAGAGAGACAGAGAGAAAGAAGATGATCAAAGGTAGAACCTGGTCCAGAACTTGGGCCTTCTGACTCCCAGGCCAACGTTTCCTCCCTTGCTACACCATCTCTTCATATGGCAGTATATTTGGAGCATGGGCTATATAGTCAGATGTCTGTCACCTGGCTAGGTTCCTCTGTATATAGAAAGGCAGAAAAAACCCTGAGGACTTGTTACTTCCAATCTGAAGTTCAGGTCAATTTCTCATCCAGTCAAGGGGAAATTGGTAGACTAGTCTTTGACTCTGGGTATTTTTGAATAAATGAATGAAAAGGATTTATTAAATGCTTACTAGGTGCCAAACCTAAGGTCTTAGGATACAAATATAAAAGCATAACATATCAAGAAGCTCATGCTTGTGTGTGTTTGTATATGTGTACAGAGGGAAAACACAAAGAAGAGTGGACAGGGAGAAACCATTTGGACTCATTTTGGACTTGTTCAACTTTTCCCTACTAGGGCCTCTAGTCAGGCCACATTTCAAGTTCTGTGTTCAGTGCTGGGTGTAGACTGACACACTCCATTTAGGAATAGTGGCAGAATTGATCTGGTCCTGGTTCATGGTTCCAGAACTGGTAGTGGGGGAGGGGAATATGGGGAAGGAAAAGTTACTTGATGCACTGAGGCTTTTGGGGAGGAGGTAGCTAGAGAAGAAGGAATGAAGAGAAGCATGGGTGACATTTTCCTGAATAGTAGACCTAGTGAGTCAGTCACCAAACAGGGGACTGGGACCTCAGGTCAGAAGCACTTCCAGGTCATGGTCTCTGGAACAGGTTGTAAGGGAGGCTTGAGTCAGGGGGCTGAGAAGAAGGCTTGTATGCAGGAGATAATGCCTGCCATTTTTCTCTATGTCTGGGCAAGGTTACTATAATAATTGAAGGGCCCCCACTTCCCCATAGTGCAGGGTATTCCTTCTCATCACTGCTGACTCAGGGTTTTGAAAGGGCCACTCCTGGACTCTGAGGGTGATCTAAAAAAACCTAGAACTGGCTGGCTGCAGAGATGAGGTCATCATGTCTCGTAATCTTTGTCAGGGACAGACCTTCCTTGCATAAGTCAGAGATCAGTGTTCTCAAGGTTTCTTGCAGCACTAGACACCCCACAGGAACAAGGAAGCCTTGTCCAAAAAGGGACCTAGCTGGTCAGAGAAAACCTAAATAACTCCTGCCCCTCTCCCCGTCTATGTCCTAGTCTGGTGGCCCAGGTTCAGAGTTCCAGTGCTGGCCAGTCTGTGACTCACTAAGGGATAGGGTGTCAACGTCTGCATTCCTGTGTGCTGGAAATGTGTGTTGTGTATAATGCTGTTGGGGCATCTCTATGAACAGTTGGATCAATCGTTGTTTGACTAATGATTACAAAACAATTTTAAATGTCTTAAGGAGCAGCTGTATGAGGAAACACTTTCAGCCGAATTTACAGTTCCCTACATCTTCCTTTTTATTCGGCATCCCTCCTGGGGGGCTTTAGAGAGAGGGCTCTGATATCTTGAGAACTGTGAACCTGAGCCAGGGCTGTGTCCTCCAATCTAAATCCTTCTCAGCCTCCAAAACCTAACCAATGGAATCACAGACTCTGGAGCTGACAAGGGCCCCAGAAACTACCTAATACAACATCCTGTGCCTGAATAGAAATCTCTTCCACAGCAAAGCCTACCAGTGTCCATCTGGCCTCAACTTGGACTCCGTTGAGTGGGGGACATAACAAGTTTCTGCAACAGCATATTCTACTTTGGGGTAGTTAAATTCCTGGGAAGTTTTATGTTTTCCTCCTCCATATATTGGATTGAAATCAGTCTCTCTCAAGGCATTGCAGTACAAATACAAAAAAGATTAGCTCCTGGGTCAGAGAACTTGGATTTAACCCCAGCTCTGATGTTTATTAAATTCTTACCTACCACTTACCTGGGTGACTTTGGCTAAATCACCTACGCTTCCTGGGTCTCCTATAGAGATTCTTTGACAAAAGAACAATGAATGAAATTAGATTGAAATGAGTTAAAATGCCTCCTGAGGAGGTTATGGAGAAACCATAAGCAGTGGCTAGAGCCCTGGGGCCTGGACTCAGAAAGACCTGAATTCAAATGTGGTCTTAATAACTGCGTGAACATGAGCAAACCATTTAACTGCTGTTTGCCTCGGTTTCTTTATCTGTAAAATGGGGATTGTAGCAGCACCTTTCTCCCAGGGTTTTGATGACTCTCAAGTGAAAAGATCGAAGCACCGTGCCTGGTACAGTTAGCTTTATAAAAATGCTGTGGTTGTACAATTGTGTCTGGCTCTTCATGACTCCATGGACCATCCTGTCCATGAGGTTTTCTTGGAAGAGGTACTGGAGTGGTTTGCCATTTCCTTCTCTAGTGAATTAAGGCAAACAGAGGTTAAGTGACTTACCCAAGGCACACAGCTAATAAGTATCTGAGGCCAGGGTTGAACTTAGGTCTTCCTGACTCAGGACCTGGCACTCGATCCACTGAGCCATCTAATTGCCTCTGTAAAAATGCGAGGTTTTAGTACTATAGTTACTGTTACTGCTATGTACAAAGCCCTAGAGAATGAAGCATGAAGGGCTGTTACTAGCCCCAGGGGCCCTTTCCTGCAATGTTTGTACATAAAGAGAATTTGGGCAAATGACAATGACAAGAATTCTCATTTCTGTAGCATGTTATATTTGATATACATATTACAAACAGCATGCCCATTTTACAGATGAGAAACTGAATCCTATTGTAGAATGATCAGGGCATATTTTTTTTTAATAATTGGGCTTCTGTTATATCAGATCTGCAAAGGGCATGAGGCTTGGATAGCCAATCAACAGATCAAGTCTGGATCTCAAAAAGTCTGGACAAGCTAGGGTATTAGGTTTTACCAATAAGATTCAATCAGCTAGGAAGAAATAAATGGAAAGTCTAACCATGGATTTTTTTAAAACCAACTTTATAAAAATAAGATGAGGATGGGAGGAGTTACATAGTTAAACAAAGGATCCCTTGAAAAATGTTGGGGAACTTTAATAATAACAACTTGTATGTATAGAGCACTTTAAAGTTTGCAGAATATTTTATAAATATTATCTCAGTTTATCCTCACAGAAACTTGGAAAGTAAGTGCTGTCATCTCCATTTTAAGTGATTTACCCAGGGTCATACAGCTTGTAAATATCTGAGGCTAGATTGGAACTTAGGGCTTTCTGATTCAAGGTCTATTCTGTCCACTAGACCACTTTACTGACACTAGGTGAATTACAAGCTCAGTATGAGTCCATAGTGTTCTGTGGTAACCTAAAAGGACACCCACTGTCTTAAACTTCATTGTGAATGAGAAGACTGATGTACCCTCTCTCTATCCTGGTTAGGACATGGGGTTCTATGTTTAGTTTTGGTAAACTATTCTATATTAATTTTTGTAGAGTGGACTCTTGGACTAGGTGCCCTTTGAGGTCCCTTTCAGTTCTTAGATTTTGTGATACTGCAACTTTACATTGTTTATTAAATTCCATTTCAGTTAATTTGACCCATTGTTGTAAACCCATTAAGATCTTTTTGGATCCTTAGTCTTCTGCCTAGTGTGTTAGTTTTTGCTCTCAAGTTCAGGTATGGTCTCATGATTTCATGTCATTGGCAAATTTGATGAACATGCCAGCTGTTTTCATCCTAGTCACTGATAAAAATGCTGAACAGCATAGCACCAAGGACAGATCCTTTCTGCTCTGTTAGACACCTTCCTCCTATTGATACCCACTGATATAGGTCTACTCTTTGGGCCCAGGTATTCAACCAATTCTGAATCCTCCAACTGTATTATCACCTAGATTATCTGTAAGGGAAGCATGAAAGACTCGGTCAAATGCTTTGCCAAAGGCTAGATATAGTAAGCCTAAAGTATTCCTTTGAATTACAGTCTGGTCATCCTGCCAAAAAAGGAAGTGAGTTTACCCTGGCATTACCTATTCTAAATGAAGTCATGCTGACTTCTCTTAATGATCATGTCTTCCTTTTCTGAATGCTCTCAAGCCATCAATTTAATCACATGTTCCGGAATTGTTTTAGAAATTGGTCCAGCCCACTACCAGGTAGTTTGTAGAATCAATTCTCTCCTCTTTAAAAATTTTATTGAAAATCAAGTTAACATTTTCCCATCTCCACTCCACTCTCCCATTTTCCAAGACTTTTCAAATGTCACTGCTGATTACTTGGCAAATACACCTGCTCATTCTTTTCATACTATGGGGACATAGTTCACCTGGGCTTGTAGACTTGAATTCATTGAGCCTCAGTAAATGCTTTCTTACCCCTCTTATATTGGGTTTCAACTCCTAGGAACCATTTTCTATTCTATTTGCCTCAGATGAAGATGGTTTTCTTTGATCAAGAATCAAGGAGCAAAAGAAGAGTTTAATAAATTTGCTTTCTCTCCATTATCTGATGTCATTGTTGCATCAGAAGCTGCTGTCTGATCTTTTTATCCCTTTAAAAACTAAAAAGTGAAGCCATTTTGTGGTCCTTCAAATTCCTTTCCAGATTTGGTTCTTTGGAGCTTTAGAATGCTTGACATCATCATCATCATACCCATCATCATCATCATCATCATCCTCATCATCCCTATCTTGCTAGGGCTGAAAATACAATGACCAACCACAGGCCTGATTCTACTACTCATCATCATAGGACCATTGATCTGGTCCACTTTCAGCCTAGGTCTATCTCTCCCTCCTTAAGCAGCCTGTCTACCCCATGCTCTGGGGGGCTCATCATATTGGCATTAGACTAGGTTCAAATAACCTGTTGGCTTAACCCTCTGAATCTCAGAACTCCTGAGCTCAAACAAACTACCAGTTGTAGCCTCTCCAGCAACAGGGATTACAGATATGATCCACTATGTCCAGCTCTTGACATTATCCTTTACAGAACTGTCCGTTTTGCGTTGTCATTTTTTATCCACCCTCCATTGCCAAACCTTGCTTCTCTTTTACATAATTCTTTAGAAATGAAAGTTGGCACTGAGTTCTCTGCATGTCCAGCACGTCTGTGTTCATTTCTGTTCTAGATAGTTCCTCATTTTTTTACTCATTGGGATTGTAAATACTTCTGTTGTCAGAATTTCATCTTTGAGACTTTCCGCTAGTTTCCTTGAAGAATTTCTGATCTTCAGTTGCCTTTTCTCATTCATGATTTCTCAGATAGGGGTCACTTCCTGCAGGGTTCCTGTCATTTCTTTTTCAGTTTCTTCTATTTGGTTAGAATAGGCTCCAAAGTATGAGTATCCTGTCTCACTTCCTCTGACTTTTGAAGTATAAGATGATCATCACTATGATTGGACTGGTATCTCCCCCTTGGCCTGGGCACAGACACAGAGAATGAGGAAGTGTGTGGAAAGAAATATGCCCCAAATTCCTTCAAAGTGTTTAAAACTTTTTTTTTTAAATAAAATTACCTTTTAAAATTCTGAACTTAAAACTTAAAAAAGGCATTTCCACATACATAGCAGGTACATGAAACCATGACTCTCCATTTCATATTTCTTGCTTTAGTTTGTGTGTGTGTGTGTGTGTGTGTGTGTGTGTGTGTGTACGCACATGCACATATACTTTCAAAACTATCCCAATTGTTTGTACTTCCTTTTGAACTTCCTTCAGTTCTCTTCTATGCATTTATAAAAATGTTTCAGTGGCCCTCCTATTTTTGGCATTACTATTTCTAATCTCCTCTGTCCCTTTCAATCTCCCATCTCAATTGAAAAAAGAGAAAGGGGGGAATACCCCTGTAACAAATAAGTATAGTCAAGAAAAAAAATGTCCAAAAATGCATGACTTTTTGCACCCTGCATCTGTCCAAGCTTCATCATTGGACCTCTGGAAACATTGCACAGATCAGAATTTTCATGATTTTTTTCGTTTAATTGTTTATCTTTATAATGTTGTTGCTCTAATCCCATTCAGTTTCCATTACTTCAAACTACCCAGCGTTCCCTGATATTGTCGTTTTTTGCTTCATTTCTTACATCACCAAAATATTCCGTTACATTCCTAGACCACAATCTGTTTGGCCATTGCTCAACTGAAGGATACCCCCTTAGATTCTAGTTTTTTCTCTAGGCTTTTAGTTCCCTTCTAGTTCTTCCCTCCTCACTCATCCACATTAATAACCCCTCATTCTAGTCCAAACACTCCCCACATAACAGAGCAAAAAAGTGAGGTCAAGAAAAGTGAAATGATTTACTGATGGTCATATGGTAGAACCTAGATGTGAACCCAAATCTCCTGTCCAGTGCTCTTTCCACTCCAATACCATAGCCCCTTTTCTGTGTTTCCCTAGTGTACTACCTCCCTGACCCTAGGCCAGAGCTGGGGAGAATAAATTATCTGGAGGTAAAAGGAGCAGAGATGAAGAAATTCTCCCTTAGGTATTGCCCCAATGCCAATGACTTAGGCAAGATCTTTATTGTGCCCACCCTCTATTTTCTTTCTCTTCTATATGCAATAATTCTCCCTCCTCTCACAATGGGCATTGAGGAAGGTGTTGGCTGAGGTGCCAGTTACGGTCTAGGAACTTGAAGGGGTGGGGGTTAAAGAAGTTTGGGTGTAGGCTATTGCTCCCAGGGCAGAGTGGGGCTAGGCTAAGTTTGTACCTGTTGAGGGAAGGTAATTGCCCACTCCCCCAGGTGAAAGTTGTGACTCAGACTCCATCTCTGGCCATTAGGAGCCCCACCTTCCCAGGTGCTAAAGTTGGCTGTTAGTCTCTCTCCCAAGATTGACAGACTAAGGCCTGGGGACCCAGGACAAATGGAAAGGGAATCAGAACAAGCTACTCAGGGGTGGTAAACTTTCCCAGAGGACTGAAGCCATTTCAGTTTTGTGCCTTACACACACTACTTGTTACTACTAATATTTAATCAGAGGTCTCTTAACCTAAGATCCAATAACTTTTTAAAGTCTTTTTAGCAGAAGCACCAGAAACCCTAGCAGGAGGCTTCAGTGCCTGGGGCATCCTTCCTTGCCCTGACTTCAGATGGAGGCTTTTCTTAAACCTGAATTTCTGCTGCTTACTCTTGAGCTGATCTGGGCAGGATTTAAATTCATGGGCTCCCAGAAAATGGGACATGGAATGAATGAACAGGTATTATTTAATGTTCCTGTCATGGGAGATGGTGGCTTCCCTCCATGCTGAAGATATTCCAGTGAAGGCTGGGTAACTCCTTGCAGGCCAAGCACTTTACTAGGTATTAGTGATACAAAGATTTAAAAAAGATAGAAATCTCTCCCCTCAAGGAGCTTGCAATCCAAAAAAGGGGAAGATGACTTATATAGGGGAGAGGTGACCAGTAAAAAGAGTTTTCTTCTGGAGAAGTAGAAAATGGGGGCAGGGAGAGATGGCATATATTGTTGGGGGCAGATAGATGGTGAAGTAGCCTGTGTTGATGGATAAATGGGACATGATTCATTAACAGCATTGTATTCCTAGGTCCATGAGTCCAAAATGCCCCTGGTAGCACAGATAGACCACTGGCCTTGGAGTCAGGAAGATTTAAATTCAAATCTGACCTCAGATATTTACTAGGTGTGTGACTCTAGGCAAGTCACTTACCTTCTGTTTGCCTCAGTTTCCTCAGCTGTAAAATGGGATCATGATAGCACCTATCTCCCAAGATTGTGAGGATCAAATGAGGTATTTTTTGTAAAATGCTTAGCATAGTGCCTGGCACAGAGTAGAAGCTTAATAAATGCTTGTTCCATCCTCTACCCTATATTTTTTCCCTTTTTTCTCTAACCTTTTAATTAAATTTTATTTTATTTTTGAGTTCCATTTTTTCTGAGATTTTACCAGCCTGCTTTGTCCCTTGGCTTTCACCTTTGTTTATGCTTCCCTGTTATGCTTTTCTGATGAGTCAAAGATGGGGGTTGAGAGTAGATTATATGGAAATTCCCTTCATTGATAGATATTGACAATTTCTCCTAACTTAGAGTTTGAGACTTCCTGGAACATTGAGAGGTCATGTGACTAATTTTAACTATGTTTTAGTATCTGATATCCCTACTAAGCTTCTTAAAGGCAGGGACTAAGTCTTATCTAAACTTTGTATCTCCCCACCAGCATTAAACAGAGTATTCTGTACACAGTAGGTACTTAATAAATATTTGCATTGTTTTTTGAATCCAACTGAGTAGTGTTAGTAGTAGGTGAGAGATACTTTTAAAAGGAAAGAATTTATCTTATGTAAACTTTTGAAGGTGATCTATATTTAGGATTAATTATTTTAAAATTTGAGGCTACAATAACTTTCCTTAGTTAAGGTTACCAGTTTGCATTTTCTTGTTTTTACCTGACCAAAAGGGGAAGTTAGGTAGCCAGTGATTAGATAAGAGTGTGAGCAGAATATCCAAAGGTCGGTAATAACCAGAGATGTTCAAGAGCGGATGGGAATAAACATTTATATAGTGCTTATTGTGTGCCAGTCACTGAGTAATTTACAGTTGAGGTTGTAGTTGTTGTATTTGTCCTTCGTTCTTGAAGAGGACCATTACATCAGGATGATGATGTGACTTGCAGTTGACTCTGATTTGAGTGAGGGAGGGCTATGCAAGGTCACCAACCTCACTTTCTTCTCCTGAGCCATCTGGGTCCAGTGACCAGATATTCATCAGGATGACTGGAGATGGCCTAGGATGCAAGGTGAGACCCTGGCCCTTTCAAGCTAAAGTCTTATCACATTCTCACTTTGAGTGAGATACATCCATTCAATGAATAGGCTTCTTTAAGTAGTTACTCAAAGGATGGTCCCTTTAATAAAAAAAAAAAAAAAATCAAACTTGGAGGGGAAGTCCCTCAGGGTTCCTGGGTAAAAGAGAAACAATGACTACTTAGTAATTACAGTTGAGGAAATTGAATTGAAGTGACTTGCCCAGAGTCACACAGCTAGTAAGTATCTATGCTGAGATTTGAATTCATGTCTCACCAACTCTAGACCTAGCACTCTATCTCTTGATTCATCAATTGCCTCCTTTTAAAATTAGGGTTAGGGGTATTTGTGAACAACTCCAAAGAAGAAGTAGCTCAAATCAGTTTTCAAAAAGTTTTGACACAGAAGAACCTTTTCCATCAATCACAAAAGAATTGGATTCTTGTGACCTAGCCTAAGGAAACGTAGACAGAAACATTTAGAACATCCATGTGCTTTCCTAACAGATACTGGTCAAAGGATATGGACAATTTTCTTTTTTTTTAGGTTGTACGTGTGTAATCATGCAAAACAAATACATAATGGTCACATTGTGAAAGAAAGCGTAGACAAAAAGTCCCCAAAACAAGAAAAAACTTTTTAAAAAGTATGATTCAGATATCATAAGTTCTTTCTTTGGGAATGGATAGCATTTGCCATCACAAGTCCTTCAGAGTTGACTTGAATGGTTGCATTACTGAGAATACCTAAGTCATTCACAGCTGATCATCTCACAATATCGCTGTTACTTTGTACATTTCATTTTGCGTCAGCCCATGCAAGCCTTTCCAGGTTTTTCTAAGGGCATCTTGTTCGTCATTTCTTATAGTACAATAGTATTTCATCATAATCACATACCACAATTTGTTCAGCCATTCCCAAATTGTTGGGCATCCCCCCAATTTTTAATTTTTTGCCCCCAGAAAAGAGCTGCTATAAATATTTTTGTACATATAGGTCCTTGTCCTTTTTGCTTTTTATCTCTTTGGAGATGCAGACCTAGTAGTGATATTGCCAGATCAAAGGGCATGATATGCACAATTTTCAAAAGAAATATTGAACCACAGGTTTGTCATGAAAGATCAAAGGAAATATAAAGACTTTGTAATAACAATAATTAAAAAAAAGAAGCAAACAAGATGGCAGCAACCCTTTCCGCTTATCCCCGGGGAACAATTTTCAAAATCACTTAACAGAAAAAAATGCACATTTAAACAACTCTAAGTTCACTTCATACATGTCAAATTGGCAGAGATGAAAAATTAAATGTTGCCAATGCTATAGGGTAACAGACATACCAATGCAATGCTGGCAGAGGTTTGAATTGATTTAAATGTTTTGGGAAATGATTTGGAATTATGCAAGACAAGTCATAAAATTATTCATACCCTTTGACCCAGTCATCCAATAGACTCTTGGGTTTATATCCCCCAAGGATATTATTGATACCAAGCAAAGACTTGTCTGCTCCCAAATATTCATAAGAAGCATTATTTATAATAGCAAAAAAAAAAAAAAAAAGGAAACAATCGATGTGTCTAATTACTAGGGATTGGCTTAAGAAATTGTGATTAATGAATATCATGGTATATTTTTATCCCATAAAGAAGGACAAATATGATGAATTAGGGGAAATGTGGGAAGACAACTTTAATGATATAGAGTTAAAAAAAAGCGGGACCAGAATAGAACATCCAGACCTTGATTATATTTTAATTATAGAATTTTAGAATCAGTTTGTACCCCAGGGGCTATCTAATTCAATCCATTCCTCCAAAGAATCTTTTTTACAACATATTCAACAAGTGATCATTCATTCTTTGCTTGAAGATTCCCCATTGAGAGGGGAAGCTATTATCTCCAAGGATCCTCACCCCCCACCCCCCAACATTCCATTCTACTTTTGGACAGCTCTGATTGGTTGGAAGTCCCCTCCTTCCCTTGGGAATAAAGCCTTAATTTGCTTCTTGCCAACTTCTCCTTATTGCTTCTGGTTTTGTCCTGTAGGGTCAGAGCTAGCCTAATCTCTTTTCTACATGAGTCCTTTGAATGCTTGAAGATAGCTCTCTTGTCCTCTGAGTCTTCATTTCCTCAGGCTAAACACCCCAAGTTCCTTCAACCAGTCCTCAGGCACCATCGACTCAAGACCTCTTGCCATCTTAGTTGTCCAACTCTGGACAACCTCCAGCTTAACAACGTCCTTAGTAGATTCTAGTACTTAGAAGAGAACATAATGCCCCAGAGGAGGTCTGAGGAAAGCAGAGTACAGAGGTTCTGTCGCCTCCCTATTCCTGGAAACTATGAGTATCTTAATGCAGCCCATAATCCCCTTTACATGAAGACAACAAAATTCGAGTTGAAAACAATGGACAATGTTGGTAGGGACTTAACCAAAACTTAAGTGCACACACCCTTCCTTTCTTTTAACAAACTTCTGAAGTGTGAGGTTACATGTATCATCAGTCTCTGCTACTCTTTTAGAATTGTTTTGCTGAAGAGTTTCGAGGAATTTTACCCTGCAGGAGATTGAATTATGAGTTTTTTGGGTTTTGTACAGTTTGTCCAAGCATAATTGTTCAATAAGAACATTTGACTTCCATATGCACTTCCAATCCTTTTGTCCTGGTGCATTATTTCCGAATATGTACAATCTGTATGGCATTGTGGGAAAAACACAGGCTTGGAAGTTAGAAGACCTGGTTCAGATTTTGCCTCTGATGCTTTCTACCTGTGTGACCTGGGGTAATTTACTTAACATTCCTAGGACTTGTTTTCCTCATTTATGAAATTGGGAGATTGAACCAGATGCCCTCTGAGGTCCTTTAGCTATATTGTTGTGATTTGGGGTTGTTGGGAAGCCTGAAATGCAAGGGTACAGGGTCAGGGTCTGCCTTGAAAGAATTCCACCAGTCAAGCCTTCTTTCAGTTCAAGTAGTGAGTTTATTGTGACACCAATAGAAGTGGACCAAACTCCTAGTGAGGCTGCCATTTGTGATATCAACACAAGGGGACCAGATTTTAAGAATCTGAGTAATTTAATGGAGCAAGATGGACCCTTTTATATAGAAAGACTATGAAAAGATCTGGATGGGATTAAAGAGTGGCAAGTAAGCTAATTAAGTAATTGCGGTGATCTGGGGTGGGCCAAATGCCATAGGTTAGCACCAGGGACTTGGTTCCCAAAATTTGTGGGAAAGTTGAAGGGTCTTTCCTTTTAGGGGTCCAGATCCTGCCTCCCCATCGCAATGAGAACACCTACCTCCTAGGGCTGTTGGGAGGGCAAAAATGAGATAGTATTTGTAAAGCGTTTTATAATCCTTAAAGTGCAATAAAAATGTTAGCAGACTACTAAATGGACCAGAGAGCTAGTAACTATAGCGGGGACAAAAGACCTCAAAAGTCAACCCACAGGACATGGAATTTCTTGATCTTTCTTTTCCACAAGAGGGTCCTGGGTGCATTTTCCTCCCACATAGTGCAAGGGAGAAAAGACATCCTCAGAGAAAGATTCCTTAACCAGCTTAAGCTCTGCTCTCTCATCCCGCACTTTCGAGATAATGTGGTAGGGTGGGAAGTGTATCTACTCAGAGCAAGTAGTGCCTTGGAAGGGAAAGTCACACAAGCAATCAATAAATATTTATTAAGCACCTACTGAGGAGGAATGCATGACCTTTGCCCTTTTACCCCAAATGAATTTGGGTAACTACTTCTTGAGGGGAGAGATGATGAGAGTAGTTGAAGCTTTTCTGGAGATGATGAGATTAACATTTGCCCTCTGCTCTGGACAAATAGTCTGGACTATGAAATAAAAACTCTGAGCTGTCACCCTCTTGCCTCCATATCCCTGATAACCTCACCTCCCTGGCCACAGGGCACATTTCCTCTATGAGAATCCCTAGCTTCTCCTGTCTAGGTGGCCATCTTCCTTAAAGCAGCTATCTCCCTTAAGGGGCTGCTGTCTCCCTTAAGGAGAAAGGTGTGATGGGTGAGTTTCCCCAAATAAATACCTTTATTTGATTTGGAGACAGCCTGCACTAATTCATTTGAGATGACACTGTGAAACACACACTTCAGCATTACTCTGCACCAGGCCCTGGCTAAGCACTGAGGATACAAAAAGGAACTTACCACCTTGCTCATCTGTAAAATGAAGGCGTGAAACTTGATGCTCTCTGAAGTCCTTCACAGCCCTCAAGTCCCAGGGGCTTGGGACTTCAGAAAAGATTTAAATAACCATGAAAATTAAGGAAGAAGGAAACTCCTAGGGTCAAGGGCAAGATTCTTTGGATGTGGACCAGTTCCCAGAGAAAGCAGGAGTCCCTAAGAACCTAGATCTATATCCCTGTAGGCCTTCTAGCCCTCCAGAGACAAAGCTTCTCCTCAGGAAAGAGCTACATGAAAATGGCAAGGAGCCTGGAAAGCGGAGAAGAGAGTGATGGAGAGAGTGAGGGGGAGTGGAAGGAGGTTAAAGGGGGAGAAGCCAAAGGACAGCTTCTGGTTTACAATTTATTCCAAATAGCATGATTTGCCAAGGCTGTCTTAAGGAAGGGTGGCTCCAGCCCTGGAATTCTTAACCTGGTGACAAAAATATTCCCCAAATAACCTCTATAGATTTCCCAGGCCTCCTGTCTCTGGGATACTTGCCCTTTCCAGACCCCTATTTCTTACAAGAAATTATGGTCCTTCAGGAAGGGTCCAAGACAAGATTGGGTAAGAGTGTGTGGCTAAAAAGTGTTACAATCCTGGGAGACCAAGGTCCAATTCTATACTGTTTGTTTTGTTTGTTTTTTTTTAAATGAAATATATTATTTTATTTGTTTTCAGTGTTCTACAATCACTTCCCTACATCTTAGATTTTTTTTCCCTTCCCTCCTCCCCTTCTCCCCTACCTCCCTATTCCCTCCCTGAGATGGCATATAGTTTTATATAGGTTCTACACATACATTCCTATTAAATACATTTTCACCTTAGTCATGTTGCACAGAAGAATTAAAATGAATGGGAGAAATCATAAAACAAACCAAAATATAATACAAAAGAAAATGATCTGCTTCATTCTGTGATCCAGTTTCATAGTTCTTTCTCTGGATGTGGAAGGCATTTTGCCTGAAGAGACCATTGGGAATTATTTAAGTCCTTGAATTGCAATGAAGTACTAAGTCTACTAGAAAAATTCCTTGCACACTGTGGTTGTTGCTGTGTACAAAGTTCTCCTGGTTCAGCTCCTTTCTCTTAGCATCAGTTCATGTAAGTCTTCCTAGGCCTCTCTGAAGTCTTCCTGTTCATCATTTCTTATAACACAGTAGTATTCCATTACATTCATATACCACAATTTGTTCAGCCATTCCCCAATTGATGGGCATCCCCTTGATTTCCAATTTTTGGCCACCACAAAGAGAACTGCTATAAATATTTTTTGTACATGTGGGACCCTTTCCCATTTTTATGATCTCTTGGGAATACTGTTCTAAAAGTGGTATTGCTGGATCAAAGGGTATGCACATTTTTGTAGCCCTTTGGGCATAGTTCCAAACTGCTCTCCAGAATGGTTGGATCAGCTCACAGCTCTACCAACAATGAATGAGTGTTCCAATTCTCCCACATTTTCTCCAACGTTTATCATTTTCCTGTTTTGTCATGTTAACCAGTCTGATAGGTGGTATTTCAGAGTTGTTTTGATTTGCATCTCTCTAATCAATAGGATTTAGAGCATTTTTTCATTCCATACTGTTTCTGCCTTCAATAGGCACTTAGCCCAGATAGATCTGCTACTAGAGGAGGTGATCAGAGACAATAAAAATCCACAGCAGCTAAGGACTCACTATTTTTTCCACTCTGAGCCCCCTTGATTTTCTGCTCTTTAATCATCAGCCCTCAACATCCAGATTCTAGTCCTCAACCCTAAACTAATAATCCCCAGGTGATAGTTTCCTACTTGAGGCTCCCACCCTCCCATTCCTTGGATGTTATCTTGCATTCTCAATGAATTGTAGTCAGCAAGAGCCCAGCCCTGTCCCTCTACTTTCCTCTCCCCTCTAGCTCCTAGTTTCTCATCCCTTACTTAGTCCTTTGTCCCAGGTATACACATCTAGGCATTTCATGGATCTCTCCTAGTTAAAGTGATTGGCAGTGAGAGAGAGGGCTGGTCTGCAATCGGTGAGGGGATGGGGTTTCTGGTTAGAAAACTGAATTACACCATCTGTGTAGGGTATGTGTAGGTCTGGGCTATGTGAAGCCTTCCCTCTAAATTCATTTCTTGTTCTTGCCTACTCTTCCCAGTATGAACTGATAAAATGCTGAACCGTGTGTGATGAGGCATAGATAGGGGTGGGTGAAAACTGATGGCTGTGCTCTTAACCATTTCCTGAGCCATAATGAGACCTTCACAGACCAGTCCAACTCTTTTTGGTTTAGAAGGGGACACTGAGGCTTAGGGAAGGGAAGGGACTTGTCCAAGATCACAGAGTAAGTGTGATCCCAGAGGAGGTATGTTGTATCTTCTAGAGGTGTGTTTGGACTTACATGCTCACACATCTATGACTGAGTATCTCTAAATGTTCATGTGTGGTTTTTGCTTGTAGAGAGAGAGCCTGGTGGAGTAGGAAGGCAAGAGGTAATGAGAACAAGCCAGTATGAATTCATCAAAAAATAATTTTATTAGACTAGCCTTATTTTTAATTTGCCAGCATTAAGCTAGGCTGATAAAGAAACATAGGCAACACAAGAGAGGAAGCTTTTTATTAAGCACTTATCATATTCCTGGGCTTTATCAAGCAAAATGACAATCTCTGCCCTCATGGAGTTTATATTCTAAGGGAGCAGGAAAAAAGGGAAGGAGTAAGGGAAAAGTCCTTGTTCAGAGAAACCCCCAGAAAGAAAGGGAATAGAGCTTGGCTGACCTAGGCCTCTTCCTAAAATGGAGGCTTCAGGAAGGATTCATCAATGGGATGAGGCCCAGCATAGCAGAGGAATGCTCCATTGTCACAAGAGCAGATGGATATTCCATTGGAAAAAGGCCCCTGAGGCACAGAATTGAAATCTTCAAGTCAGAAGCACAACTTTCTACGTGAACCTTTCTGGAAACCCTCAACTGCTTCTTGCTCTCCCTCCATATGTTCAACTACTTTGTATTTGTCCTGCTTTATATTCATTCTGCAGAGATTTAAATATCTACTTGTCATCACCCCCATTAGACTGCACACTCCTTGAGATACTTTCGTCCTTTGTCTTTTATCTTCAGCATCTAGAACAGTGTCTGACACATTATTGTGGTTCAGTCCTATCCATCTCCATGTTTTTCATGGCAAAGATACTGAAGTGGTTTGCCATCTCCTTCTCTGGTATGTCCCCATTTTACAGATGAGGAACTGAGGTAAATAGGCATGACTTGCCCAGGGTTACACAGCTATTAAGTGTTTGAAGTCAGATTTGAACTCACGAAGATGAGACTTCCTGACTCCAGACCTAGTGCCCTAGTTACTCTAACATCTGGATGCCTCTGGAAAGGCTTTGCATAGAAAATGGTACTTGAGGACAGAATGGAGCTGGGGATCTACCTTCTCAGCTAGAGATCTAGTCTAAGAGTAGGGATGTTGTTCATCTTTCATTCTTGAAGAGGACCATGACATCTGGAAGGTGATGCCATGACTTCTAAGTGGGGGAGGGCTGTTTAAAGTCACCAGCCTCACTTTCTCCTCCAGAGTCATCTGGGTCCAGTGGTGAGATATAGATCAGGATGATTGGAGATGTCCTCTAGTCTAAGAAATAAGTCATTGGAGTGAATGTCTACTCATTTCCAACTTTTCAGAATCAATATAGTTGAACAATTCAAGTTGGAGCTACTGTAATAACACTCTGGTTTGTGTTATCTTTATCTAATTGGGTGCTGATCCTGAACTTTACCCTAAACAACTGACATTCTGACTACACAGACAGATCATTCTGAAATGAGTTAGTCATTTCCTGTCTGTAGCTCCAGACTTCTGTGTAACCTGGAAATCTTTCACCCCTTTCACTTCTGAATCTAAAACCATATTTTCCTATATAATTGTCACCATCCTCCTTCTCTCTACCTGCCCTTGCATGGAAGTCACCAAATGTGAAGTTTATGTGTTCATTTGGTTTGGAGGAACTCTTTAATTTTCCATGTGTCACATATACCAAAGCAAGGGTTCTTAAGTTAGTTTTTTCCCCCAATCCTGGATTTCTCTGGTAAAGGTAAAGCCCTTGGACTTTGAATCACATGTTTAAATAATTGAAGGAAATGATCAATTTTAGTTAGAAGTTAGTGATAATAAAGAAAACCTCTCCCCAATCCAAGTTCATGGATCCCCTGAAATCTATTCCTAGAAACCTCTGCCCTTACAGAAAGTCTCCCAACCTCCACTCACACTAGCAGGCTGAGGCTGCTCCCCAGAGGGTGGTTAAGCTCCCATTCTTGGGTGAATTCCCATTCTAGGGAATGCTAAGGGATTGGGAGATAGTCCTCTAATGCTGTAGCTCATGAGCCCCCATTAGTGTGCTTCCCCACCTTGATTTTCAGTGATATCAACTGATCAGGCAGACTTTATTAGTTTTGAGAAAGGGATATGTACTAAGGCAAGTAGTAAAAGAAGTTGGTACAATACATCCTCCACTCTTACTGTCCCCCAAACCTCTGTGATACTCTCCCATCAGTATATATAGAATCTAGGGGAAAGTGAACTCAAGTCTAGAACATGTATGGCAAAGGGGTACCTTCACAGTCCTTAGTTGTTAGAAGTCTTTTTTTGCCCTCTGTGGGTTACTTATGAAATTCTTTATAGGCATACAGTAGCTTCTCTGCTGTATTCCTTGTAGAGTCCTGAATCTATCTTTTCTCATCACATCCAGTCTGTCCTTCATGCTGGATGCAGGTACTGCAACCAGCTGTTGCTGTGGGAAGATGCTGCTAGGATGTTGATGAAAAGTCCTAATATTCCAGACTTCTGAAGTTTCCGAGGTTCTCCTCTGGTCAAGTGGGGAGGAGGAACTTGAGGTATTTTCTTCCCCACAAAGAATTTCCTTCTCAGAACCTTGATTGAAGTTTTTGGCCACTAAGTTTCCAGATAAAATCCTACTAGGTTCTGGGCTGGTTTGCTATTTTTACAGAAGACTAATGACCAAGTCTCCTAACTAATATGAACAAATTCTTGTATAACCAGTTGAAATGTAGGAGATTTTGACTTTGTTGCCATCTAGTTTATAGTTATGACTGATTGACTAGCAAGAGCAGGTACTCAATAAAGGCTGATTTATTAAATCTAGATGAATTCTTATCTCAAAGTATCAGGGCTGCATGTCGGTGGGAGTGATTGCAATCCACCTTATGTGTCTATTCTTTATTTGAATCTGAAACTAGAAAACCTGGGTTCAAATTCTGTTTCTGACATTTATTACCTATATGACCTTGGGAAGGTCATTCCAAAGAATAGAGTGGAAAAGCATTTATTTTAAGTACTTACTATATGCAAAGCATTGATAAGTGCTGAAGAAGCATGAACATGAAGCAGTTCCTATTCCCCAGGAATTCATATTCTAATTAGGAGAGAGTCAAGACATATTCATGTTCAGTTCATGACAGTGGAAGGTGTGCTATGATAGGTGATGGTAGTTCATCCTTCTTTTCTTGAAGAAGACCGATGACATCAAAAGGGTGGTGTCTTGACTTGCTAGTGAATTGGATTTAAGTGAGGCAGGGCTGTAAAAAGTTGTCAATCTCACTAACTCCAGAGTTATCAGGGTTTGGTAGCAAGACAAAGGTCAAGAAAGTTGGCAATGGCCCAGGATACAGTGGGTGACATTGACCTTTTTGAATTAAGGTCTTACCCAGGTCTTAGTTTGTCTGAGGCAACATCCATTCAATGACCAAGGACTAGATAAGAACTGAGACAGAGAAGATGACCTAGTTTACCATCACAAAAAAGTCAGTCTGGGAGTGGAAGACCCTCAGAGTTTCTGGCCAAAACAGAAAGCAATTAGTGCTCACCTTTTCTCTTAGCCATCAAAACCCAAACAACAGTCGAGAGAGGTTTGGGCTGGGGAATTGTTATTGGTCAGTTAATAAAACCCAGAGTGATTTGGATTTAAAGCCCTAGTAAAAGTAGCTCCATTTGAATCACAGTGGCCTTTTTCAAAGTGTTTTTTTTTCAGAGTTATATTTCAAGGAATCACAAATGAAAACTACCTAAGACAAAGGGATACTTATCCCAGCTTTTTGAAAAAAACAAAACAAAATAAAAATTACATTCCTTTGGAGAAAGCACCCACATGTAAGGGTATGACATCCCATGTGGACAGAGGGACCATATGTGATGATGGAAGAAGAAGGAGGAAGCTGGGAGAGAAATAACAGCATTGCCTAATTCAAATTGGCAGGCTGGGTCCCCAGGCATCAGCTACGATTACTCACATATTGTTGTTCATAGCTACGTTCTTCAAGAGGACCAGTGATGTCATGAGTGTGATGTCTTGACTTGTGAGTAAATTGGATTTAAGACAGAGCTGCACAGTCATCAGCCTCACTCTCTCCTCCAGGATCGTTGGAGTCCAATGGTGGGACAAAGGTTAAGATGACTGGCCATGGCCCAGTACGGTAGGGGAAACAGCAAGGCAGAGGGCAAATTTCTAGGCTTTGCTCTTCTCATCTGTAAAATAAAAGGGTTGGTCTAGGTGGCCTCTGAGGTTCATTCTAGTTCTAGATATAGGCTCCTATGGTCTCTGTAACAAGATGTTGACTTGTTAACTGAGATTCCCTTCAAGAAGGTCTGTTCAGTCAAGGTGAACGTGAGCACATACCCTGAGAAATGTTTTTTGTAACCTTCGGACTCCCTTCAGATCTTTATGTTTCATTGAAGGCAGCTAGCCAATAGAGTGGATAATGTCTAATCTCTGCCTCAGTTTCCGCAACTATAAAATAGGAATAATAAGAGCATGTACCTTCTAGAGTTGTTGTGAAGACTGACCACTTAGTACAGTGCCTGGCATGTGGTAAGCACTATATAAATGTTCATCAATAATAACAATATTATCTTTAGTTGAGATATTCAGAAACAGAAAGGAGCCGCATAGGACTGAAGCCTTTTTTGGATTTGTTTTACCTTTGCATTTTTATCTAGCAAATAGGCTATAGTGGTTTCATAATTCATCACTTGAGATTCGTAACTGATATTTGTATAGCACTCTAAAGTTTTAAAAGTGTTTTAATGTAGATTAGATGTGTCAAGCTCCCTGTGCAAGCAGGCAACAAGTCAGTAGGAGGCCTTGTCATTTTAATCCCCATTTTGCAGATGAGGAAACTAAGGCTGAGAGAGGTTAAGTTTAAGTGACTTAGTAAATATCAGAGTGGGGATTTGAACCTGGGTCTTCCTGATGCCAAGGTCAGCACTCTATATATTATAATATACTACCTCTCACACTTTGTAGTTTTGAGCTTCTTTATTTAGCTAGGTTGGACCTTGGAGAGCAGTCTTGAAGCCTAAGTTCAAGCATATTGGAAGTGGCCTAAATTTGCACTGTAGAAATGCCTTCAAGAACATAGAGTCACCTCCATGGTGGTGGAGGCATCCACCCCAGTAGAACTTTTGTGAAGTCTGACTGCTTAATGGGCAGGCAACTTGGGGGTGCAGGACTTAGAGACAAGGAAAACCAAAGTTTGAATCACCTCACACACATCCTAGGAGTGTGACTTAATCTTCCTTAGTCTCACTTTTCTTATCTTTAAAAAGGGAATATTAACAATAGCACCTACCCAAAATAGGTACATTACTGTACGGCTGATAGAGTTGTGAACTGATCCAACCATTCTGGAGAAAAATTTGGAACTATGTCCAAAGGGTTATAAAACTATGCATACCCTTTGACCCAATAATACCACTACTAGGACTGTATCCCAAAGAGATAAAAAAAAAAAGGATCTATATATACAAAAATATTTTTATCATCTTTTCTCGTATGTGTGGTGGCAAAGAATTGAACATTAAAGGGATGCCCATTAATTGGGGAATGACTGAACAAGTTGTGGTATATGATTGTGCTGTACTATAAGAAATGATGAGAGGGATGGTTTCAGAAAAAACTGGGAAGACATCTGAAGTTATGCAAAGTGAAGGGAGCAGAACCAGGAGAGCATTGTACACTGTAATAGTAATTCAATATTGTGAAAGACTTAGCTATTGTGAACAATGCGATGATCCACGACAATTCCAGGGGACTCATGATGAAAAATGCTATCCATCTCCAGAGAGAGAACTAATGAACGAATGTAGATCGAAGCATCTGTTTTTTACTTTATTTTCTTGCCTTTTTTCTGTGACATGACTAATACAGAAATATATTCTGCATGACTTCACATGTATAATTGATATCATATTGTTTGCCTTATCAAAGAGCTCAGAGGAGGGGTGCAAAAGAGAAAGAGAATTTGGAACTCTTTTTAAAAATTTAGAAATGAATGTATAAAACAAACAAATAAATTACTGAAAAAAAATAGCACACCTCCCAGAGTTGTTGTGGGGATCCAATGAGATAATAGTTGGTAGAAACCTTGGCAAACATTATACTGAGACAACGTAGGGTCCTAGATCTAGAGCAGCTGGGAGGGATGACCTCAGAGGTGACCTAATCCAACTGAAGAGGATTCTATTTGATGGCTCATTTAAAGAACTGGGTCCATTCAACCAGAAGAAGAGAAAGCTTTGGTGCCCATGAGTGCTATCTGATCCTTGGAAAAAGGGTTAGACATTCTCTGCTTGGTCTCAGAGGCAGAATGAGGAGCAGCAGGCAGAAGGTGCTGAATGGCAGATCTTGATCTGATGTAAGGAAAAAGCTTCCTGTTAGGAAGATTTGTTTTATAGCTCAGGTATTGCTTCCAATTACAGGCGTGCCTTGGAGATATTGTGGGTTTGATCTAGACCATCAAATAAAGTAAATATTGCAGTAAAACAAATTACATGATTTTTTTTTGTTTCTCACTGCATATAAAAGTTATGCTTACACCACACTGTAGTCTACTGAGTGTGCAATAGTATTATGTCTACAAAGCCAGTCTATATGCCTTAATTTAAAAATACTTGCTAAAAACACTAACCATCATCCAAGACTGGCAAGTTGCAATGTTTTTGCTGGTGGAGGATCTAGTCTCTCTGTTGATGGCTATTGACTGATCAGGGTGGCTGTGGAAATTTCTTAAAATAACACAACAATGAAGTTCGCTCATTGATTGAATTTTCCTTTCACTTGAGCAGTTACAGGCCATTGTAGGGTTATTAATTGGACTAATATGAATTTTGTCGTGTCTCAGGGAAAGGGAGGCTGGAGGAAAGGGAGAGATATAGGGAAAGGCTAGAGAGTGGAACTGTCAGAACACATGCAGTGTTTACTGATTAAGTTCTCTCTTATATGGGGACAGTTATGGTGCACCCAAAATTGGTAAGATCAGAGATCAGCAATCACTGATCATCGTAACAGACATGATGAGAATGAGCATGTGCTATTGGAAAAATGGCAACCATAGATTGACTTGGTGCAAGGTTGTCACGAACCTTCAATTTGTGAAAAAAAAAAACAAAACAAAAAGCCCCCCCAAACAATCCAGTAATGGCAAAGTACAATAAAGCAAAACACAATAAAATAAGGTGTCCCTGTAAATGGTTTCTTCCATTCTCCTTCCAACTGTAAGCTTCTTTGGTTTTGGCCTCAAGAATTCAACAAAAATTGAAGTCTTGGCTTCAAGTATTGGCTCTGGTGCTAATTCGAGGACCCTGGGAAAATGGATTGGCTCTTTGATTCTCAGTTCCGTTATGAGTAAAATGGGGATAAATACAGGCTCCAGTTACCTTCCAGGCTTGTTATGAGGAATGTGCTTTATAAACTGTAACATGTTTATTGTGATCTTTATTGATGTCTGTTTCTGGAAGTATGTGTGCATGGATGTCTGTGTATCCATCTGTGCTTGCATGTGAGATTCCTGCCTCCTTCCCAGTGCCCCGCCCCAACCTTTGTCTAAGAATTGTTTGAGCCCAGGGAGTTCTTGGGGGAGAGCCTTGGGGTTCCCATGAAGGGAAGGGTGAGCAGTCACCCTTGGCTGTGTATGTGTGTGTGTGTGTATGTAGATTCCTTGACATCATATTGATATCTCCCCTTGGGGAAGGAGGGAGTGATGGCAGGGTGTGGTGGCTCTGTGGGGACCTGAGTGGGATGCAGAGGCAGGTCTGTGGGGGCAAATGAACAGGAGAATGGGGTAAGAGCTGTGTTAGAAGGGCATGAGAGACTCGATGTAGGCAGAAACCATGATTTACAGTTGTAGGGGGATCTTAAAGATCACATAGCTGAACCCCTCATTTTTAGATGAAACTATCAGAGAGGTAAGGCTATTTCAGGGTAAGTCACAGAGCTATAAAACAGTATTGCTGCGTGATACCAACTCAGGTTTCCAGATTTCCAATTGGGCGTTCTTTGACTTCAGAGCAGAGGGAATGTGGGGAGGGGAGGAGGGCAAAGGGGCCTCGGGGCTGGGGATCCTCAGGTAGCCTTGGTCCTGCCTCCGGAACACACCGGGATTGACAGAAGACTCATTGTTAGTGTTGGCGCCTACGTTGGCTACGTGCAGTGAGTTGGGGGTGGGGGTGGGGAGAGGCTCCTCTCGCAGCTGGCAGGGGGCGGGGACCAGGGAGTAAGGGGACTCCCCTATACCAGCTCAGCTCTCGGAAGTGTTTCCTGGGCCTATCCCTGTAGTGTTCTGGGCTAGCCCCTAAAGTGGGTTGCTCAGACTCTTGAAGAAGTAAGGCCCAGAGTGCCGATGTGACCCCAGGCACGGACCCTTTCACTTCCCCCCTCCCCATCTCCCTGCGCTCTAGGAGCCCTCACAACTTCCAGAGATGCTGGCTAACTAATTACCATGATTGATGGGTAGACTGATTGGGAATTAGCTGGGAGGCAGCTGGATCCAGCCCTTCCCCCAACCCTTTCTTCTTTTCCATTTGAGTCTTTCCCCAGGTTAGGCAAACAGGGTCTATGGAGTCTGCACGTAGATTATGTGGATTGGGGGCTGTAGAGGAGGGCTGTCTGGTAGATCTTCAGGCCCAGCCCTGGGCAGAGTATTTTGCAGATCAGACTGGAGTGTGAAGCCTTTGGCTCTGGAGCAGTAGGGTGATGGAGCTACCACAGTCTCCATTCGCTCCACTGACCTCCTAACTGTTCACCTTCCCCATCATATTGCAATTGCCTTCCTTGGTGTCTTTGCACCAACTGTCCCAGATGCCTGAAAAGCTTTCCCCTCTCATGTGCCAACTCTTATACAACCTTTCCTGTCTCTCCTCCCTCCCCGCCCCACTTCTCTGTGCCTTTGCTTTGGCTGTTACTCATTCCTGGAGTTCTCTCTTTTCACCTCTGCCTCACTTTCCTTACAGATTTAGCTCAGATTACCTTGTGTTGAAGGCCTTTTAGGAATGCAGGACCAAACAACTAGTGTCCTCCCTCCCCCCAGATTATCTTCTCTTGAATCTCACCATCATCACACTTGTGCTTTTAAGGTATAGACTCAAAGGGGTGGGGAAGCAGTAGCCTCGAGGCCACCTATCACTTTCTAGGTCCTTGGCCAAAACTCTTTCAAATTTTACAGAACAAATCCTTTTATTAAGGGGATTTGTTCTGTAAAGTTTGCATTCAGTCAAAGAGCCACACTTGAGGACCTAGAGGGCCACCTGGGGCCTTGAGGCTCCAGGTTCCCCACCCCTGGAGAGAGAATGCCTCACCTGCAACAATCTTGTGAGACTGGTAGTGCAAGAATGCTTATCCTAGTTTTACAGATAAGGAAATAGAGGCTCAGAATGAGTAGTTTGCTGAAGGTCATGCAGGTGTTACATATTAGAGCTAGGATTCAAAATCCAGGTGTCCTGGCTTTAGAGTCAGCCATCTTTTCACTATACTACATTGATCAGAGGCTCAGGTGGAAGGTGGAATGGTGCGATATCATCCCCACCCCTAGTGAAAGTGACCATTCTCTACCTTGACTACATTGACTCTCCGGACACCTCCAACCTCATAACCAGTTGCCTCCACTGACTCCTTTGTATACAGTGGTCACTTCCTGCTTCATGCACCCTACTCCAGACACATACTAAGATACCGAACTACTGTCTAACCTTAGTTCCTTGATTTCGATCCCTCTGTCTGAATTCCTGGTGACTGTTCTTCCCTAGCCCAGTTGGATCTGCTGCCTTAGGAATAATAACCATTACTTTGGCTGTCTCTCATTCCTGAAATGCAATCCCTCTTTGCCTCCACCTCTTAGAATCCTTTCTTTGCTTTGAGGCTCCTCTTCTAAGTGACTTTTCCTCATTTCCCCAAGTCCTGGAGTTTCTTCTACCCCCAACACCTGGTTCTTATTTTGGATCCATTTTCTTCATATTCCCATGTACCTAACACGTCTGGTACATAGCAGAGCCAGTAAGTTCTTTTTCTTTTCTTTTCTTTCTTTTAACTAAGTAATTGTTCTCTGAGAGGCACAAATGAGAAGCCAACAACCATTTATCAAGCACTTATGGGATGCCAGGTATTGTGCCAAGCAAGTGAGATACAAAGTATCTATAAAAAGTACAGTCCCTTACCCTCAAGGAGCTTACAATCTTCTGGTGGGGCGTGTAACAACTTGTAAACAATGTACACTTAAGATATATGCAGTGTAAATGGAAGACAATCTCACAGGGAAGACACTGGCTGTGGGTGGGGGTGGAGGGTCTCCTAAAGAAGGAGTCTTGAAGGAAACCAGGGTTTCAAGATACCCTGGTTCAAGGGAGGAAAGGGTGTATTGCACCCATGGGAGACATCTAGTAAAAACACATACACCATCAAAAGATGGAGTGTTACGAGGAAGGAGGGGCAAGGAAGGGAGTAAAGTATAAAAAGACCAGAAAGGTAGGAAGGGATCCAATTATGGAGTTTAAAAGCCAAACAAAGGATTTTATGCTTGATCCTAGTGGTGATGAGTTCAAGGTGTACCCCCAAAATGTTGGGGTTACCACTCACAATGATGGAACAGAAGTGGATCCTATTGTTCTGAAAGAATTCACTGGGACAGTCTTCAAGGTTAAAGGAAGGCCTTTATTGAGGTGATGTGGGCCAGCTCCTCATGAGGCAGAGGCTCTACTGGCCAGCCAGAGACCCTGCTTCTCACAGGCGGCAAAAGCAATTATTGGGGTTCAGTTGAAATATAATTTTATGGAATAGGGGAAAGAGAAGGGAGGAGCAAACCTGGTTCCAAATGGCTCCAAAATGCCTGGGAAATCAGGTAGTCCAGAGGTACCTTTATCATACAGATAAAACCAAGAGAATAGGAGAGGGGAGAGGAAGAGCTATTCTGGAATTGGGGGTGCTTTACGAAAACACACAGGTAAGTCCATGGTGGGGGTTTCAATGCACAGTCTTCTTGGGTCGCTTTTCTGGCTGGTCGCATCATGCATTTTATCTTATATCTCACATCCTGCACCCTGCTTGCTCCAGTTGTCTCAAGCATTCTTTTCTACCTCATACCAGCAGTAATAAGGAGCTATTCCAGTGATGGTGAGATGGTCAGGCTTCTGATTTAGGAAAATCACATTGGCAGTGAAGTGGAGAATGGATTCGAGTGGGGAGATACTTGAAGGAGAGAGCCCAACATTGGAGGCTATTGAAATAATCTAGGGATGACACGTGATAAGGGCTTGCACCAAGGTGGCAGTGAGGGCAAAAAGAAGGAGAAATATATGGAAGATACAATTGACCTGAGTTTAAATTGGCATCTTCAGGATGTGAGAAGTCACTTTATTTCTCCAATCTCATTTTCTTCATCTATAAAACAGGCATAAGAATGAATATTGGTAGAAGCTAACCTACAGGGTGAGGTTAAGATGTTAAAAAGTGCTTTGCAAAGCTTACAATTTTCACAATAAAAATGCCAGTCATTATTAAAAGAAAGCTAAGCATTCTCCTATTCAGTATTTACACCAGGGATCAGACGATGAGAGGGAAGGTGGAAATGCCTCATCTCACCCCACCCCACCCCATCTCAACCTGACTGTCCTAGTGAAAGTGACCACAGGCTGCTGGAATGTCCCAAGGAATGCCTTTCCTTCCCAAGGCAGGAAGGAGGAAAGGAAGGAAGTCTCTTTCAAAGCCTCTGACGGGGTGCCCAGGGTGGGAGTGTGGGGGTTCTGCAGGAAGTGTGAGTGACAAAGGGACCCTGGGCCGGATGCTCCCAGGAGGGCAATAAGAATAGAGCACATTTCTAAAGTGCTTCTCTCACCAGACCTCTGAGACAGATAGTATAAGATCCATATCCCCATTTCACAGAGGAGGAAACTAAGTCTCAAAGCACTTGGTTAGGGGACTATAATCTAGTTATGCTGCTATTAAGCCCACAAAATTGAGATTTAGGCTGAAGTCTACTGAGGTTCTCAGAGATGTATCTCCCAACTCTTCCCATCCCCCACTCCCAAGGGAAAGTATTGGTTGGGATGAGAGATGAAGAAATGCCTAGGATTCTTTGAGAAGATAGGTAGTATGATTTACAGAATTAGGCTCTCATTTAGAATGGACCTCAGAGGCCATGAGGGCAGTGTGGTATAATGAGTAAGGCACAGGTCAGTAAGACCTGGATTCAAACCCCTCCATGGAAGTTTACTGGCTGTGTGGCCCTGGGCAAGTCTTTGCTCAACTATAAAATAAGGGAGATTGGACTCAGTGACCTCTGAATATATGATCCAGCTCTGAATATATGATCTATGTAATCTGCCCCAAATTTGACCAAGCATCTTTTTCACAATATCTCCAAAAAGGAGTTAAATTTGTTTTAAGTCCTCTACCAAAGGGAAACTCAGTCCTTCCTAAGGCAGCTCAGTCCACTTTTAGATAGGAAGATGTTCCTTCCACTGAGCTGGATTCTGCGTGGTGGCACCTCCCACCCATTGCTCACATCTGGTTCTGTCCCCTGGGCCAAACAGAACTGTGTAATACCTCTTTTACAAGATGGCTCCAAGGAGGTGGGAGGCCCTGGATCACAGAGCAGGTGGTAGGGAGTAAGGTGTAAGAAGACTGGAAAGATAGGAGGGATAGAGGTTATAAAAGATTTTGAATGCCAAAAAGAAGATTTTCTACTTGATCCTGGAGATGATCCAGAGCCATAGACGTTTAGTGACTAGGAGAGGGACATAGGCAGACTTGCCTTTTAAGAAGAAAATTAGAAAACTGAATGGAGGCTAGCCTGGAATGGGGAGAGGTTGGAGGCAGGCGGACCCAACAGCAGGTTATTGGAATAGTCCAGGTATGAGGTGATGAAGGCCTGCCCCAGGGTGGAGCTGGTGTCAGAGGCTAGAAGGTGGGTGCTTTTGAGACATGTTTCCAAGGTAGATTCACTAGGACTTGGAAAATGTTGTATGGGGGAGAGAGTGGAGTGGAGGATGACCCTGAGCTACAACCTCAGTGACCGAGAAAATGAGGGTGCCCTCAACAGTAAGATGAAAGTTTGGAAGGGGGAGAATTTTGAGGAGAATAGATAAGGTAGTCAGCTTGGGACCTGTTGATCTGAAAGATGTCTGTGGGCCATCTGGTCTGAAACGCCCAATACAGGTGAAGATGTGAGACTGGAGTCAGGAAAGAGCTTAGGACTGGATAGGTAGGTTGGGGAATCATAGAGATGATAATTGAATCCATGGGAGCTGGTGAGATCTGGTCTAGAGAAATCACTCTCAAAGTGTGGTCTGGGGACTGCTGGGGTTTCTGAGACCCTTTTGGAGGACCTTTGAGGTCAAAACTGCTTTTATAATACTTGTTGTTTTGAATCATTTCAGTTGTGTCTGATTCTTCATGACCCCACTTGGGGTTTTCTTGGCAAAGATACTGGAGTGGTTTGCCATTTTCTTCTCCAGCTCATTTGACACATGGGGAAACTGAGGCAAATAGGATTAAGTGACTTACCCAGGGTTACTCAGCTAGGAAATGTCTGAGGCTAGATTTGAACTCAGGCCTTCCTGCCTCTAGACCCAGAGCTCTATCTACTGTGCTATTTAGCTGACCCCTTCATGATTTAGAGAGACCATCTAGTGTTCCCCTCCCCACCCACATACACATTTTACAGAGGGAATTGCTGAAGGCACAGGGAAATTAAGAAACATGGCTAAATTTACCTGGGTTCTAAGTGACAGAACTGAGATGTGAACCCAGGTCCTCTGTCTAGAGACAGGGTTATTTCTTACTGCACTACCTGCCTTCCATTGTTTGCCCCTCCTCGAGATGATGCCTGTGCCTCAACTACTGCAAGGCAGTGTGCAAGGGAGATTTGGGTGGTGGGTGTTGGGGGATGAGAATAAGCATTTATTAAACAGGTGCTGTATCAGGCACTGTGCTAAGTGCTTTACAAATTACCTCATTTGATCCTCACAAAAACCCTGAGAAGTAGGTGTGGTTATTATATTTTACAGTTGAGGAAACTGAGGCAAATAGTGAGATGCCTAGTGTTACATAGGTAGTAAGTATCTGAGGCAAAACTTAAACTCAGATTTTCTTACTCCAGGTCTAGTGCTATCTTCACTGTGCTTCTTCCTGACCTACTGAGAACTCTGAAAGATGGAGGAAGTAAGGTCAAACTAGGTGTTGTGAATGTGTAGGGAGGTGATAAGATGGGAGTGGCAAAAGCCCTGGATTTGGAATCAGAGGGCCTGGGTTTGTATCTTAGCTCTTCGCTAATTTCTCTGTGTGACCTTGGGCTAGTCCCTTCCCCTCTCTGGGCCTTAGTTTCTCCTTCTGAAAAACATGGAGAGTGGATAACTGAACTCTAGAGTCAGTTCTCGTTCTAATTCCTATGAGCCTCTGGCACAGAACTCTTTCTCCTGATTTCCTGAGCCCTTTAATTGAGCATCATTTTAATGAACACATTTATAGGAAGCATGTGGGAAGGGCCCTGTGACATATGGGGGACTGCTAAAAGAGATTTCCGACATGGAAGGGACCTCAGATATCCTTGGAGTATGACCAATGTCTCTGAACAAGAGCCCCCTCAATAAGCGGTCATCTGAAGCAATCAAGATCTCCAGTGATAGGGAGCTCTCTATTTCCCAAGCAAGCCCAGTCTGCTTTACAATAGTTAGAATTGTTAGAAAGTTTTCCCTTCTCTTAAGTAGCCAACTGCCGCTCTGTACCTTCCATCCATTGCTACCAGTCCAGTTCTCTAGGCCTGAACAAAAATAAGGCTTATCCCTCTTTCAATGGACGGCCCATTGAATACTAAAGGCAATAATAATGTGCCACCCCCCTCCCCCAGTCATCTTTTTTCTAGACTAAACATCCCCAGGTCAGTTGGAAATGGCATGTTTTCCAGTCCCTTCTTCATCCTTTTCCTGGTTGACTTTCTCCAGTCTATTCCCATTTGGTAGTGTTTTTCCTAAAATATGGTGCCCTAACCTTTGCCCAATCCTCCAGATATTCTCTGACCAAGGTAGAGGACTCTGGCATGATAATTTTTATTATTCTGGGTAATGCTGCCTAAGATTGTGTTGGCATTGTTGTTGCCATGTTACATACAGTACTGGGTTTTGTTCTAGCTCTGCTTCTTACAATATGGGTGACCTTGTTTCTCTAATGCCTCGGTTTCCTCATATATAAAATGAAAGAGTTAGACTTGGGGTAGGGAAACTGTGGCCTTGAGGCCACATGTGACCTTTTGGTCCTTGGTTGCAGCCTTTTGACTGAGTCCAAGTTTTACAAAACAAATCCTTTATTAGGGGCATTTGTTCTGTAAAGTTTGGATTCAAAGGGCTGCACTTGAGGACCTAGAGGGCCACAGGTGGCCTCAAGGTCCCAAGTTCCCCACCTCACCCCACCCCGTCAGGTTCCCCACTAGATGATCTCTAACCTCCCTTCCAGCCTTAACTCCTGCGGTGCATTGTAGGCTTATATTGAGCTTGCTGAAATACCCAGGTCACAGTTTCTATCCTCATGGAGCTTATGGTAAAGGAAGATAAAACATGTATGCAGGTCATTATAGTATGTTTTAATGGGATCCTGATTTCATGGGTTAGTGCTAAGGTCTCCTGCCTAACAGGGGATGAGAAACAAGACCTGGTTTCTTGGAGAAATCACAGGGCTCAGTTGGCTTCTGTCCTGGGTCCTGATGGAACTTCTGGGTTAGTTCATTGCTCTGTGCTCTTAGGAAAACTCTAGGGTTCCACCCCTTGGGAGCAATCACTCAATTATTTGTCAGCTGTCTCCTAGGTACCTGACCCTGTGCTGGGTGTAGCAGCGGGACAGGGATGGCAGGAAAAGGAAAGAGATGCTGAAGGGAATGTATTAACAAGTCTGCCTGGCCTGGTTAGGCTCCCTGACAACACCCTGGCATATGGCACAGAGACTGATGGCATGTTCAAATGGCACATGGGGTGGTAAGGTTAGAAGAGGCTTGCTGGAGAGGGTGACAACTGAGCAGGGCCTTGAGGGCCCAATAGAATTTGGAGAACTGTAGAAAAGGGGAAGGTAGGAAGAGGAAAGCACAGAGGGATTCCTATGGTAGGTGGAGGCGTGTTTGGAGGGATAGGGAGAGCAAAGCCTTCTGGGAAAGAAGAGTCTGCTGGAGGGGAACGGTGGGGTTAGATTTCATAGAGGGCTTCACAGAAGAGGGACATATAATTTCAATTCTGAGACTGTGGGAATTTCTCTGTTAATTTAGAATATATGTGCAAAGGAAATCTAGGATCAGACTCTGGCCTTGGGTATTGGTCTGTCACTGGTATCAGACCATCATCATTCTGGTTACTGAAATAGTGTGTGTGTGTGTGCACCTGTGTGTGCGTACATGTATGTGCACGCACATGTGCATGTATGTATGTGCGAGTGTGAGTGTGTATGCGAATGTGTGTGCATGTGTGTGAGTATGTGTGCGTGTGTGCGCATGTGCATGTGTGTGTGTAAGGGCTGATATGGGATCACCCAGGAGGCTCTGTGCTATGACTCCTCATAGCTCTATGGTTTAAGATGGAATGGTGGATCTGGGGATTCAGGTTTCCCACGAGGAAATAGGTAGATTCTCCATTCCATACCTCAGTTTCCTCTTCAGGCCCAGTAAATTACTGATACTATAGAGGCTCACAGAGCTTAGCCCTGGAGTAGGGAAAGGCAGCACTGGCATGAGGGTGGTTAGCTACTTGATCTTACGGAGAGACAACAACAGGGCTCATTTTGCAGGGGGAGTGTTAAGGCAGCATAGGAAGAAGCTTGTTTAAAATTAATATGCTTAAGAAAATCTTAGAGGTCCTTTAATTCAACCTCTTCATTTTATAGCTAGGGAAACTGAGGCCCAATGGACTTATCCAAAGTCGTACAGGTAGCAAGTAAGTGGAGACAGAATTTGAAACCAGTTCTAAGTATAAATCTATTGCTCTTTCCATTATGTACAACATCCTGCTTCCCAAAACTCACCATGTTATTGATGTGGGAACTGAGACCCAGAGAGATGAACAGATTAGCCAAAGAGCACCCAGCTCAGTGGCAGAGACAATCCTCAAACTCAGAGCCCTTGATTCAACTTTCTTTAGCCTGGAATTCAGAATTTTCCACAATGTAGAGCCTCCCTATCCCTCCAACCTCTTCTTATACCTACCCACTCTATGCATTCTATCCCCCATTCCAGACTTAATTATTCACTTTTTAGGTCCTTCATGCTTTCCTTCAGCAATGCCTTTTCTCACACAATTCTCCCTTCCTAGTATGCCCTCCAGCTATATCTCTGCCCATCAGAATCTTAGATGTCTATTAGAGACCACCTCAAATGCTACATCCTTCAGGAAGCCTTCCATGATTCCTCCTTCCTCTGGGATACCAAAGTACTGTGCCTGTATCCTTCTTATGTGCTTGTTTTATCCATTTTATTGAGTATTAGGTGTATGGATCTTATCCCCTAGTCTGACTCTGATCTACTAGAAAGCTGGTAGCTTTGTGTCTTCTCAGGGTAGGTCAGCATATGATAGTTTAATGAACATTTACTGAACCAATGAAAGACACCTAGAGGAGAGAGAGAGACAGAGACAGACAAATATAGAGAGACAGAGACAAATATATAGAGAGAGACAGAGAGAGACAGAGAGACAGAGACAGAGAGACAGAGACAAATATATAGAGACAGACAGAGAGACAGAGAGACAGAGACAAATATATATAGAGAGACAGAGAGAGACAGAGAGACAGATACAGAGAGACAGAGAAATATGTAGAGACAGACAGACAGAGAGACAGAGACAGAGAAAGAAGGAGAAGAAGAAAAAGAGAAAGGAGGGATGGAGGGAGAGAGAGATCCCTGGGCCAGAGGCCTGAGCCCAGTCCTACTTTGGAAATGATCCTTCCCCCCAGACCCATCATATGAGAGATCTAGCCTCTCAAGGCCATCCTACAGTGGACTCAGGGCCTTTTGGGAAATAAGAGGTCTGACAATGAGCTGTTTTCTCTCTTTGACTTGTGGCTGGTCTTGCCATATTCAGGAGGATTGCTGGAGAGGGGATTATGGTGGGGAGGCACCTATGATTTATAGATGTCTATCTTTAAGAATAGGGACTAATCCTATGATTTCATTGGTACAGGAACTCCCAAATAAGGAAACCTTTCTCTGAAACTTATTGTCCTGGACAGTTTCCTACAGCACTGAGAGGTCAAGTATCTCACAGCCAGCATATATCCCAATCACCACCTAACCCTAGGTCTTCTGGCTGCAAGGCTGGTTCTCTATCTACCATGCCAAACTACCTTTCATCTCTCTCTCTATTGATATCTACATCTATATTATCAATCTGGAGGCAATTAGGTGGCACAGAAGATAGAGTACCAGACCCGGAATCAAGAACATCTGACTTCAAATCCAGCCTCAGACCCTTACTAGTTGTATGATCCTGGGCGAATCACTGCACCACAGTCTGCCTCAGTTTCCTCATCTGTAAAATGAGGATAATAGCACCCACCTCCCAGGGTTGTTGTGGACATCAAATGAAGCAATATTTGTAAAGTGCCTTGTGAACCTTAATAGAAATGATAACCACTATTATAACTTATTTCTATGTTTTAAAAATCAATGTGATTAAGAAAAAATTCCAGTGCAAAGAGCCCTGGATTTATAGTTGAAGGACTTGGGTTCAAATCCTAGCACATCTCTCAGCTTCTCTGTGCTTTGTCTACTGTACAATAAGGGAGTTGCACTAGATGACTTTTGAGGTCCTTTCCAGCTCCAGAGTCTGTCATTTATATCTATTTATTTCCAAGCCAAACCTCACCTTCTTCTCCAGCTGTCTCAGACGTGTACCTGGATGTCCCACAAGCACCTCAGATTCTGTATATCCTGGGTCATCTCTCCCTTCAGTTCACCTTCCTGTCACCAGTAATTTCTCATTTCTTTTGATGGAACCACCATTTTCCAATTCTCTCCTGCCTTATTTTCCACTTCCAAAAACTCACCAACCTCCCTCATTCTCCACTCAACAGGCTCTCATCATCTCCCATGTGAACTCTTGCTCTAGCCTCTTAGTTAGTCTCCTGGTCTTCTGTCTCCCCTCTTCATGTAGCTGCCAAGATTATCTTCTCAGGGTACAGGCTGACCCTGTCACTCCCTTGTGTAGCCATCTACAATTCTCCATTCCCTACCAAGTAAGGAAATGAAGTAGTACCCAACTCTGGCCATTCAAGACTCTCCACCACTGGGCTGCAAATGCTCTTCTAACCTTATCTCATGCTGCTCTCTTTAACATCAATGACATTCCAACTAAAGTGGAGGGTCCTCTGTGATCTCCCTCTTCTGTCTGGGCCTTTTCTCAGTCTCCCCCATGAATAGAATATTCCTGGCTCCTGGCCCTATGAAAGGCCTGCCCTTCATTCAAGGTCAAGTTCAGGTGACATTGCCCTCTATGAGACCCCAGCTAGAAACCATCTCTCCCTTTTAGCATTTGCTCTGTACCCCTCCCTTGCACTAATCTCTCTCTCCTGTGTACATGTACATGCATATGTACACATATATGCATACCATATATTGCACACATGTACAATACACAAGTGTATATACATACCACATACGTATGTGTATACATGTATATAGTAGGTGTATATGTATATATGTATGTGTGCATACATACACGTGCATACATATCTTAGGTATTTGCTTGTCTGTCTTGTTTCCCATTAGATTATAAACTCGTTGAAAGCGCAGTCTGTGTCTTATTTCTCTGTACTCTTTGTATGTCCAGTACTGAGTGCCATGCTTTGGACATCTCAGATGCTTAATTAATTTTCTGGGGGGAAGGAATAAGCTTTTATATAGTACGTATGTGCCACTTGCTGTGCCAAGCACTTTACAAATACTAATCCTATCTGATCCTCACGAGTCCTGCGAGGCAGATGCTTTATTATTCTTATTTTACAGTTGAGGAAACTGAGGCAAACAGACCCTAAGTAATTTATCCAGGGTTATACAAATAGTAGGTTTCTAAGACCAGATTTGAACTCAGATCTTCCTGACTCCAGGTCCAGTGCTCTATCCACTGTGCCACCTAGCTACCTCTGGGCACTAAATGTGCTAGAAGGGGATACACAGAGGGTCCCTAGAGTCTTAGGAGAGGGTACCTAGGGTTACTGAGGTAATTGAAAAAGGATATGCTGGGGCACTGAAGAAGAGGGGAGAGACAATATAGGGGATACTGAGGGATCACAGAGGGCACGGAAGGAGCTGGGGAGGAAATGCACAGGAGACATTGAGAGAACACAGGGGCATAGGGGATACGGAGGAGCTGGAGATATAGGGAATACTTAGAAAATTGGGAGGAGGCATGAAGGGGTACTGAGGGAGCTGAGAGAAGGCAGAATCTAGAGAGCACTAAGGGAGCATGGATACGGGGCACATAATGAATCCTAAAGGAATGGAGAATGGATGTACCTGGGTCTCTGAGTGTGCTGTGAGGGGACACATAAGGGATACTGAGGGAGTTGGTAAAGGATATGTGTGGGTTTCTGAAGGTGCTGTGAAAGAATTCATGAGGGGCACTGAAGAACTTGGGATGGATGCACACAGAACATTGGGTAGGCTGGAAGGGGATGTGCAGGGGTACTGAGGGTACCTGAAAGAGGATAGAACATAGGAGAAGAGGGAAATAGAAAGATGGGGGGGCACTGAGGAACCTGGGAGAGGGCTACACAGGGGCTCTTGAAGGCACAGGAAGCCTGAAGAAGGGGACAGAATGCTCTGGGAATGGGGTTCTGAGGGGACCAGGTTTCACAACATCACAGACTGGGCACAGGTCAGGGGGCTGGGCTGGGCGTGGGGTGCTCATGGGCGCGGTGCCCACACCAAAAGGGTTTCTGCAAACTCGTCCCCCTTGTCTCCTCTTTCCCGGTGGTGGAGGGGGACCCTGGCTGGAGATCAGAGATCTGCCCACGTCAGTCAGAGATTGGCCAGCGTCAAGAGGCGCCTTCTCAGGAAAGAACAATGTAGGTCCTTTGAAGCTCTGGGGCAGCAGGGGATGGGTGTTTCTCCAAACATGGGGCCTCCTTTGCAAAACAATCTTTGATTCCCAGGCCCAGGAGTCCCCCAGGTGCCAGTGGGGCGGTAGGCGGGGGCTGGGGGCTTTGTTTGCCCGGAAGGGGGGCTCTTAGGACTCTGGAACAATTGTGTGATGGGTTTGGCCCTGGCCAGAGGTAGTGGTGGTGGGGGGTGCAGAGGAAAGGCAGAGCCTGGAGCTGGGAAAGGTGGGCCCAGAATCCATGATGCTATTATTGAATGAATGGCCAGGGGCTCAGGCAGGTCCTGTTTACCCCTTTTCCTTCCCCTTCCCCCCTCCCCAGTCAGGTTCCAATGGGGCCTCTGGAGAAACCTGAGAATCTCCTGACCTGTTCACCTCAACTTGGTTCAATGGCTGGTCCCTAACTTGCCTGAGTGAGGGTTATGGTACAGCCCTGGCATTCCTTTATGCTGGACCCTTGCCCTCTCACTAGGTAACTGTGCCTCTCATGCCTGATGCCACCAACATCACTGAGTTTGGAACACTCAGAGAACTCAGGGCTCTATGATTTGTTTGGGGTTCAGACACTTCAGCAGCTCATAGTTCCCTATCTCCAGGGGCCAGGAGAGCCACCTTTTCTGGGAACCTTCAGCAAGCCTCTCTAGCCTCTGGGGCCCCAGGAGGTCATAACCTTTTCAGCATTCTTTGGGCCTTGTACAAAATGAACTCTGAGCATTTGTCCCCCAAAGTTCTCTGATGCCCCACCATGCCTTAGAGCCATAGAAGAAACTGGACTTCTGGAGGTTGTGCCTTTGGGGTATAAGATTTGGCAGGTGCTACGAAACCACAAGGCTTGGGATTTCTCACGGAACACAAGTGATTGAGTAGCTAGTGAAAAGCACTGGAAATTAGGACTCCTGGGTCCTTTCACAGGATCACTGACCCAGAAGGGACCCCAGTGACCATCTAGGCTAACCCATATTTGAATAAGAATCCCCTTCTACTATCAATCTCAAAGCTGGTCATCCAGTCTTTGTGTGAAGACTTTTGTTGACGGTAACCTGCCAGTTCCCAGGCAACTTTGCTATTCTTCTAATTGTTAGGAAGCTTTTTTCTACAGAAGCTTGAATCTGCTTCTGAGACCCTCACCCACTGCCCCTAGTTCTGACTGCTGGGGCCAGATTGAACAAACTCAATCTCTACTGCGCATGATAGCCCTCCAAAGACTTGAAGACACTGCTCATATATTCTCTATTTCTTTTCCTCAGGAACATTTCTAGTTCCTTCAAGTAATCCTTAAAATGGCATGAACTCAAAATGCTTTCCCATCTTTTGTTTGCTCTACAACTTATCGTTGCCCTTCTAAAATGTAAAGTCTAGAGCAAAAAATAACATTCCAACTATGACCTGACCACAGCTGAATACAGCAGCATTATCACCATTCTCATTCTGGATACCGGGCACTCTTAGTGTTGCCTGAGTTATTTTTTGTGGTTGTCATATCACATTGCTGATTTATATTGAGCTTGTCATCTGTTAAGAACTATCTATCTTTCAGAACTATTTCTACCTCACTTTGTGTTTATGAAGTTGATTTTTTTAACAACTTGTGAACTTGATTTTTTGAACCCAACTATAAGAATTTACATTTATCTCTATTTAATTCTAGCCTATTAGATTAGATCCATCACTCTCACCATCACTTTTCAGATCCTGCCCATTTTGTACTTTGCCCTCATAATTTCATGCTAACTGCAAATCTAGTAAGCATACCTACCACGTGGAGACTTTTATCCAAATCACTGTTAAAACATGTCGACCCTGGAGAAATCTAAGTTCATCCCAAACTACTCATGGTTGCTTTTCATTCAGTCAGTTCTGAATTCTCCTAAATGAATCATGCTCAAGCCCATACCTCTTCCCTAAGAGTGACATGAGAAATTTTGTTCAATGCTTCACTGAAGACAAGTTCAACTCTATTTACTATGGGGATTGTTAACCTTTGTTTTTATCCTATCCTAGACCTTCACAGAATCATACTTTTAAATGCATAAAATAAATACATGGGCTGACAAAGGAAACCCATTCTACTGAAATTAAGATGTAATTTTTTTCCCATCCAAATTCATGATCCTCCTGAAATTTATCCATAGGCTTCTTACTTAAGAACCCCTGGTCTAGAGCATTCGTCTGATCTAACAGTCTAGCAATCTCAACTAGAAAAGAAATGAGTTTAGTTTGTTGTGACTCCTTTTTAAAATTTCCTTAACTCTACTTTGAATTATACACTGGAAAATTGTGCCATTCTCACTGACTTGTAGTTTTTAGGCTCTCCTCTTCTTTTTTTTTAAGGAGGGGGACAACAGCTGCCCTTCCCCGGTCCTGGGGCAGCATCGCCTCTCCTCTGCATTCTTTCCCAGATCTTTGACAGTGGCTCATCAATCACATTGTCCAGTTCTTTCTCTTCTCAAATATGTGGTTAGTCTGGACCAGGTCACTTGAACTCGTTAAAGGGTAGCCAGATGCTTCCCTACTATCTCCCTATTGATCTTGGGTGTCCCCTCCTTTATTAGTCATTTTTTTTCGTTCCTTCCAGACAAAAGATCATTCTCTTCGTGAGAAGAAACATAAGAAAAGTGGGAGTTTGGCCCCCTTGCTTTCTCCTTTATTGTCTCTTACCTTCTATTCTTATCAACCTATCCAACCTGAACAGGGGCCTATTTCTTCTTTGATCCTCTCCCATCCCCCGACATAGCCTAAAACATGAACAAACACAACCAATGCAACCCTTTTTGTTGTCTTTAGCCTTCCTTAGCAGGCTTATTCTGAGCTTAACATTCCAGACACTGTTTTTCCAGAATGGTGCTCAGCTTTGGTATTCATTGTCTGTTTCCTGTTCTTGCCTCCATCTTTTTTAAAGACTCAGATTTGGTGATGAGTTCTTGACCTCTCCATTAGCATCTTTAGATACTTCCCTTCCCCCATTTCCTTTTCATTGGCATTGTTTCTCTTGGGACTTCCATAACTTTGTTCTTTAAAGTTTCCCATTCTCCTTGGGCTGAGTTCTCTTGAAAAGGAGACTGTAGCTAAGCTGTCTCTGAACTGTTTGAAATCTGCACTCCCCAAATCTAGGGTGCATCTATTGCAAATTTTCCTCTGAGGTGTCCATCATTTCCACCTCAGCACAAGGTCTTCTTTTGCTTTGGTGAGAGTCAGGTTCAGAATAGAAGTCCTTTGCATTGATTCCTCTACCTTTTAGAGAGTAAAATTATCATGAAGTTAAGATTTTATTAAGAAATTATTTTATTGGATTTCCAACAAATACCTGGACACCTGAACCATGATACACCCTCCCCACCTTGCCCGTGTCCCCTTATCATGTATGTGGTAGGCGCACACCCAGGATATTGTCACTGGCACGCCCTAATTCAGACTTTGTTCTGGCATTGATGTCACTCCCCTGTTTGAAGTGAGAACTTCCCCATGAGCACCGTCCTGGAGGAGGATTCATTAAATTATGAATAATTATACATCTGAATCATAGTCTTGCACTTGGGCATCAAAAAGGGCAACAGAGCAGAAAATGCAGAGATGAGAGACACAGAAGTTTAGATTTGTATCCCTGGAAGAAGCCCTCATACATCTGTGAGATCCCTTCAGGGAACCTAGGGGAGGAAGGTACCATATAGCCCCAGAGATGGCAGTGCCCAGAGGCAGCATCCAGAGGCAGGGGAGATGCAGTGATGAGAAGAAATGAAAGAGCTCGAAGCAGGGGGGTCATGAGACCAGAGAGGCCAAAGGGAGGCTCCTGAATGAGCAGGGGAATGTTAGGACCAAGGCTTCTGGGCACAGGCAGGAGAGGGGCATGGAGTTCTAAACAGAGTGAGGAGAACAAGATGGAGGTGGAGGTGAGGAACAGAATTAGATGTGGAGAAGCAAAGTCAGAGCTTGACCTTTGCTGACATTATTCATTATATGAACTATGTAAGTGTGAGGAAAGAGAGCTGACTCTACAGCAAGCCTGAATACTTTATCCTTGTGTTTGGGCTGTCCCCAGTGCAGTACTTTACATCTAGAATGTGTAAGTTTGAAAGAGGTGATAGAAATTTCTGGGAAGCTGAGGCTTATTGGAGAGAAGAGGGTCAATTAATGATCCCAAATGCTTTCCCTAACAAGAAGGGAGTGGATCAGTCCTAGTGATGTCCCTGGGGATGGTGAAGAACCATGAGAGAGGGAAAAAGTGTTTTGTCTTTTTGTGCACTTAGGTCAGAATCCTTCATATTTTGTGTTTTCCGTTGGTTGAAATAAAGCTTACCTTATATTGTAAGCTCTGTTGAAAACTTACATGGGGGCTACATTTCTTTATCTTTTCTGTAAAGCTCTAGGCATATAATCCAAGAACTTTAGTTTGAGTTGTGGGTTACACAACTCTTTCTTTTCCAAACTCTTCATCTATTTCCTTTTTCTATCTAAGAGGTGTGTAATAAATTCCAATGACAATAAATAACAAATCTATTTCTTCATTTATTGATTTTAAATGTAACTTTCATTTATTTTCTAAAAAGGAATAGCACTGATTTTCTTCCTTTTTTCTCTCTCACACCTCCACTGGAAAAAGAGAAAAACAAAACCCTTGTAACAAATATGGATAGTAAAGGAAAAATAAATTTCTGCACTGGTTGTGCACCATCCTCATCTTGAGTCCCTTGTCTCTTGGTCAGGAGATGCAAAGTGTGATTCATCATCACATATACTATAGGATTGTGCATCCATTGATCTTCACCCAAATGTTTTTCAATATGTTTCTCTCGTTGGTTCCTGAATTTTCTCACATGATACAAGGATAATTGGAGCTGGAGAAGACATCAGAGGTCATCTCATCTAATGACCCCATGTTATAGATGAGGAAACTGAGATCTGGAGAGAGCAAATAGTAGTAACTCATCCAGCCCCACATAGGGAGTAAATGGAAGTGCTAGGATTTGAATGTAGACCCCCTTGATACTTACATTCCTTCCACTGTGCCAAAGATATATATATACACACACACACATATATATATGCCCATACCTCTTTAATATATTGTGTACCTCTCATGTTATTCTTGGAATAGATAGAGAAACGCTAGAAGAATGTGGGCTAGACAATAACATATTTAGGGTGCATTGAGAACTCATTTAATGGTGTTATGCAAAGAATAAGCATTAATGAGTCCATACTAGCTTTATAGAAGTTTTCTGGTAGAATATGACTTGGATAAAGGCATACCTGACATGCTTATTAATTTTGCAGATGACATGAAGCTAGAAGGAATTGCTAACTTATGATAGAGTTAGTATCCAAATGATCCCAATGGATGAGCATGATGGAGTTCATCTTATAGTTGAGATTCATCAGGAGAAATGATTGGATTAAGGGATGTTAAGTTCATAAGTACAAGATTGGGAGGTTGGGTTGGTCAACCATTCTCCTGAAAATCTGAAGGGTTTTAGCAGACTGATAGCTCAATATGAGAGGGAATTAAGGATATCTATTGTAATAAAAAGGCTTTCTTAAGAGAAGCATTGGCTCTAGGACTAGGGAGCTGATGGATAATCCTTCTGTATATCTGGTCAGACCATACCTGGGGCATTACATTTGGTTTTGGCTTCCATGTTTTAGGAATCACTGAAGTAGAGGAATCAATGCTTAGAGGATGACAACCAGGATTTACCATTCCACCAAGACTTAGTGCGTGACCATCATGACCATTAAGACCATCATGGGGAAGAGGTATTAGATTTGCTTCTTTTTGGCCCTGGAGGGTAGAATTTGGAGGAATGAAGGAAGAACGATTTCATTCAACATAATGAAACACTTTCTTCAAGACTCAGCTCCAATCCTACCTTTATCACCCTTCTAAAACCTGTTTCACTTCCCACCAGTTTCTAGTACTTTCTTTTCAGATTTCCTTCTGTCTACTCCATACATATCTTCTATGCATCTATTGATACATTGAATGTAAGTTCCTTGAGGGCAAGCAAAAAGTTTTTGCCTTTCATTGTGTCCTTGGTACCTAGCATTGTGAAAGTAGTAAGAACAAAATTCTTGATGAATGACTAATAGAACTGTCCAAGATGGAAGGGGTCATCTCCTGATGGGGCGAGCTCCCTCCCTGTGAAGGTCTTCAAGCAGAGGCTGGAAAGCATTTCCTGGAAATGTTATGGAGGTGCGGTGGGGTGTGAGAGATTCTTTCAGAGTATGGTTTGGATTAGATGACTGCCAAGTTCCTTCCCAATTCTCCAATTCTGGGATTCTGAGGAAGCGTTGCACAATTTCCCAAATGCATTTCAGCCCATTCTCTTCTGTGATTCAGTTTGGTTTTAGCTTCCTGACTGTTGGCAGCACCTGCCCCAAATATCCATGCTGATATATACCAATGCAATGGGATTGCTGTCTAGCTGAGTGTTCTAAAAGCCCACTTCTGGCTTTCACCCTATTCCAGCAGATGACCTCTTTGTGGGGCTCAAAATCTGTGAGTTTTATTACAGAATGGACTTGTAGACATGAAGTCTGGGTTCAAATTCTGACTCTGCCATCAGATCCTAAGGACTAAAAGGGTCCCTAGAGGTCATGTAGTACAACCTGGTCCTTTTACAAATGAGGAAACTGAGACCCAGAGAAAGTTCCTCAAGGTTACAGAAGTAATATGTGTCAGAGTCTGGATTTGAACCCAGGTGTCCTCTGTCTCTAACTCCTTTGCTTGCACCACTATATGAACTTTATGACATGACAGAGTATGAGGTCCCAGAGTCAGGAAGACTTGGGTTCAGAGACTATCTCAGACATTTATTAGATATACAATCTGGGTCAAATCATGTAACCATTTTTACCGTTTTTAGTTTTTACTCCGTAAATATCTGTTGCCCTTGACTTACCTCACAGGGTGATTGTGAGTATTAAATGAAATCACATGTATAAAACACTTTACAAATCTTAAAATACTGTATAAATGTTGTTATTAGCTATGTGACCTTGTGCAACTCACTTCCTCTCTGTGTGACTCAATTTTCTCATCTATAAAATGGGGACAATAATCTTTGAACTTCCTCCTTCACAAAGTTGTTGTAAGGAAAATATTTTGTAAGGCACCATTGAAACATGTATTATTGTAATTGAGTGCCTATTTGGCACAAGGCATTGTGTAGGGTACTAAAATCAGAGCATTGATTTAGAACTGGCAGGCACATTAGAGGCCATTTAATCCACCACCTCTCATTTTATAAATGAGGAAATTGGGGCCTAGAGACGTTATGTATCAAAGTCACTTCCCATATGGAGAATAAGTGCGAGAAGTAGAATAAGAGCCTAGATGAATATTGACTTCCTGTTTTTAAGGGAACATGGGTGGGAATAGGGGTGGGGGAGATGATAATTACAACTATTACTTTAAGTTTGGCTATATGTAGAAAATGCTTTAAAAGGGGGATCAGTCATTAAAAGGGGGAAGGCTTCATGGTCTTTAAGGATAGGTAACATTTTGACAAGCAGAGATAGGGACAGAAGGGGATTTTGGGTAAAAGGAACAAAGGTCTAGAGATAGGAAAGTGAAGCAAGGGTGTGCGTTTGAGGAATGATGAGTCGTACAGTTTGGTGAGAAATAGAGAACTATGGAGGAGAAACGCAAGGTAAGGCTGACAGATAGTTAAGGGTCTAAAATGATGGATAGGCTGCGTAGATTGGACTTTATTATCTTTGTGTTATCTATGTATTATCTATATAGAGGACCATGGATGGTTTCTGATCAGGAGAGTGATATAGTTAGAACTGGACGTTAGGATATTGCATCTTCCAACAGAATTTTGTATGTAAGGAAAGTGATTGTTTCTGTTTTTGTCTTTTTAGCTCCATCACCTAGTATAGTGCTTTGGACATAGTAGGAACTGAATCAGTGTTTTCTGAGTTGAATTTAATTTCACCAGTATGTAGTATGGAACTGGGGGTTATTGTGATAAAGGGGCAGATATCTTAAGACAATTAGGCTCTTCTACCCCTGAAGCCATCTTTGATTTGGTGGAGGGGTAGTCAGGGGGGCGGTAGAACATTATTTTTGAATATTCTTGTTCCAAAATTGGATTTATCCTAAAATTTATAGGTGACTTCTGCTGAGTGCCTGGTGAATTTCCCATAGAAACACCAGCATCAAAATGTCACTTGGTCTACACATAAAAATACCCCTTGCAGTGTCATTTATAATAGCAAAAAGCTAGAAAATGACTTTAAGCTGGAGATTGGAGAAGTGAAGCAAATGCAATAGAATATTAATGCCTGGGTCATAAAAACGATCAAAGGCAAGACTTTAGAGAAACATGGGAAGACTCATAGGAAGAATGAGGAAAATGGGCATAAGAGCAGATCATACAATGACCACAGAAGCACATAGTCTCAGAGTCAGAAGGGATCTTGGAGGCCATCTAGTCAGATCCATACCTGAAACAGAATCTCCTGTACAATATTTCCCCCAAATGATCATCTTACTTTTGCTTGAAGATCTCCAGTAAGGAGGAATGCATTATTTAACTATTTTTTTCTTTTTTGGGGTGATATTCCTATTGCTAGCTTCTTGCTTCTTTTCCTCCCCAATGGAAAAAAGAGGAAATAAAATCCCTGCATAAAATATGCATAATCAAGTAAAACAAAATTTCCACATTGGTTGCTTTGGAACATGTATATCTCATTCCACACCCTGAGCCCATCAACTCTTTCTCAGAAGTACGAGTAGAATGTTTCAACATCAGTTCTCTGAAACCATAGTTGGTCATTGCATTGATCGGAATTCTTAACTCTTTTGCAGCTGTTTTTCTTTACAATGTTATTGTGTAAATTGTTCTCCTGGTTCTCATATTTAAAAAAAAATTATTTGTTTTCAGTTTTATACAATCATTTCCATAAATCTTAGATTTTTCTCCCCCTCCCTCCCCAAGATGGCATGCAATCTTATATGAGTTCTACACATGCATTCTTACTAAACACATTTGCACATTCGTCATGTTGCATAGAAGAATTAAAATGAATGGGAGAAACTATGAGAAAAACCTAAACAAAACAAAACATAACAAGAGAAAATATTCTGCTTCTTTTTGCTTTCTAATTCCATAGTTCTTTCTCTGGATGTGGATGACATTTTGCCTCGAGTCCTTTGGGAATGTTTTAGGTCTTTGCATTGATGTGAAGAGCTAAGTCTACCAGAAAAATTCCTCACACACTGGTTTTATTACTGTGTGCAGTAATCTCCTGGTTCTGTTCCTTTCACTCAGTACCAGTTCATTTAAGTTCTTCCAGGCCTCTCTGAAGTCTTCCTGTTCATCATTTCTTACAGCACAATAGTATTTCATTACATTCGTATACCACAACTTGTTCAACCATTCCCCAGTTGATAGGTATCACCTTGATTTCCAGTTCTTGACCACCACAAAGAGAGCTGCTATAAATATTTTTGTAAATGTGGGATCCTTTTCCATTTTTATGAGTTCTTTGGGATACAATCCTAGAAGCAATATTGCTGGGTCAAAGGGTATGCACATTTTTGTAACCCTTTGGGCATAGTTCCAAATTGTTCTCCAGAATGGTTGGATCAGCTCACAACTCTACCAACAATGAATTAGTGTTCCAACTCTCCCATGTCTTTTCCAACATTTTTTGTCTTCCTGTTTTGTTATGTTAACCAATCTGATAGGTGCAATGTAGTACCTCAGAGTAGTTTGATTTGCATCTTTCCAATCAATAGTGATTTAGAGCATTTTTTCATATGACTATAGATGGGTTTAATTTCTTCCTCTGAAAACTCCCTGTTTATATTCTTTGACTACTTATCAATTTGGGAATGACCTGTATTCTTGTACATTTGACTCAATTCTCTATATATTTTAGAAATGAGACCTTGATCACAAACACTAGTTGTAAAAATTCTTTCCCAGTTTTCTGCTTCCCTCCTAATCTTGATTGCAATTGGTTTGTTTGTGCAAAAACTTTTCAATTTAATGTAATCAAAATTATCCATTTTGTACTTCATAATGTTCTCTATCTCTTGTTTGGTCATATATTTCTCCATTCTCCACAAATCTGACAAATACACTATTCCTTGTACCCCTAATTTGTTTATATCTGTTTTTATACTTAGATCATGTATCCATTTGGACTTTGTTCTTGTATGTAGTGTCAAGTGTTGGTCTATGCTCAGTTTCCACGACACTGTTATTCAGTTTTCCCGGCACTTTTTGTCAAACAGTGAGTTCTTATCCCAGAAACTGGGGTCCTTGGGTATCAAACAGTAGATTGCTGTATTCATTGACTTCTGTGTCTTGAGTACCTAACCTATTCCACTGGTCTACCCTTCTATTTCTTAGCCAGTATTCTGGTTCTCATTTTACTCTGGATGAGTTCATGTAAGTCTTACCAGGTTTCTCTGAAAATATCTTTTTGGTTATATCTTACAGCAAAATTATATTCCATTGCCTTCACATACTAAAATTTGTTTGGTTGTTATTCAGTTGATGGGCACCTCCCACTTAGTTTCTAGTTCTTTGCTATATCAAAAAAAGCTTCTATATTTTTCAGCTATGGGAAACCCACTACTTCTCAAAATAGTCTATTCCATTTTGAGATAGTTCTGATTGTTAATCAATTTTTATTCAAAAATCTAAGTGCTATATCAAGAAATTGCTTCTTTGCAATCTAACACTGTGTGTTGTGTGGCATCACTGTGAAGGGTAGCATTGACAGGCCATTATTCCATCCCTTCTATTTCCTTCTACCTTCTGAAAAGGAATAGAGCTAAGTCTTCCCAGATCTTAATTTAGTCTTCTTATTCAAGGGAAAAACTGAAGATTTAATTAGCTATACTCTGTTACAGTAATTACCTCATTTGCAGCCTGAGAGCAATATAAATAACCACTTAGTCCCTCTACTTGGAATTTATATTGGATGAAAAATTATTAATAAAATCACAATAGCTCAGAGCCCCCAGTTAGGAATATTCCACTAGGATAAAGATTTTGCTCTTTGGCCCAGTTTGGATTTTGTGTATTTCCAGCTAACTCATGGCTTCCTCTATTGCCCCTTTCTCACATATAATCTAAGTCTTCATGATCGACCCTGATTTTTTTTAACATATGAAGCAAATTAGGGTATAGTAAATATTCTCAACCTTAATCTTTCCCATCTCTATTACTTTTCATCTGTCTCTCTCTCTTCCTCTCTGTTTCTATCTCTTTTTACCTCCTTCCCTCCCCCATTTCTCTTCCTCTACCTCTTTCCTTTTTCTCTTCATTGCCCCTATGCTGCCATTTCTCTCCATATCAGCTTGTTGGAACCTGGACAAAGAGCTGAAGATGCCATCTTCCCCACTGGTGCTGCTGCTCAGCTCATGCAGTCCCAGCCCCTTGCTCTCAGTCTGTCATCTTGAAGATTGAGTTTTTTTTTTTCAAAACTCCCAGGCATGACTCAAATCTACCTTTTGACTCAGACATGGTTATAATGCAAGTTACTCTCATGGCTGAGAAGAAATGCTTGCTCCTCTGAAGCACAGTTCTCAGAATGATAGTCAGTTCTCAAAATCTTACTATAGCAACCTAGATTAATTACATGAAAATTGACAGACAGCATTTTAAGGTTTGCAAAATATTTTACGTAGTTCTCTCATTGGGTCCTCATAAGTGGACCCATGGAGTAGGTGTTACTATTATTCATCTTTTACAGCTGAGGAAATCGAGGCGGAGAGAGTTTTAAATGATTTGCCCATAGTTACACAGCTAATATGTGTCTGAGGCAAGATCTGAACTCAGTTTTTCCTGACTCCAAGTCTAACACTCTATCCATTTGCCACCTTCCTATCTCTAATAGTACCACTGCAATTGATGCTTGGGATCTCTGCTCACATGTGGTAAATGGCTAGAATGGAAAGCAATATCACATCAGTTGCAATCACTCTTGAAGGCAACTTTTATTCATCTTCTCCCCGCCCCCCCATCTCACTTGTGTACAATTGCGCACAATCTATCCTCCTGCTGTGCTACTCACCTTGACACCATAACTCAGTTGTCTTCTCACCCTGGAACATCTCTCAGTCATGGTTGAACTCTTGGTCTCCACTTTGGAAATAGTTCCAGGACTATCATGCTTAATTTTCTTCTTATTTAGGGTTCTAATTTTACTGACTTTAGTACCATGTCCCCTCACAAGTACTTTTTCCTTCTACCTCCTGCTTTTCATTCCCTTTAATATGTTGTCTTCTTGTGTTAGAATGTAAGCTCCTTCAGGGCCAGGACTGTCATTCTTTTTGTTTGTATTTTTATCTTCACTTCTTAGCACTGCTTCTGGCACAAAATCAATGCTTAATGAGTGTTTGTTGACCTCACTTTGACTGGCTAGTAAAATGTTCAAGGATGGGATTTGAATCCAGGTCTCATCGACTCTTACTCTAACATTCAATCAAATACCTTATTTTCTGCTGAAATGAATAAGGATTGAGGACTTGCTGTGTTGCTTGGGCACTAGTGGGGTACAATAGAATTTGAACACAGTCCCTACCCTCAAGGAACTTACAGCTTAATTGGGAGGGGGTAGCAGCATATGTAAACCTTTTTGCAAGTACAAGAACCCCTTTTCAAAAATTAATTTGTTTTCATTTTTAAACAATCACTTCCATAAATTTAAAATTTTTTCCTCCTCCTGCCTCAAGACAGTATGCAATCTTATATGGGTTTTACACATGCATTCTTATTAAACACATTTTCACATTAGTCATGTTGCATAGAAGAATTAAAATGAATGGGAGAAACTAAGAGAAAGACCAAACCCAAACAAAGTATAACAAAATGAAAATAGTCTGCTTCATTCTGTGTTCTGACTCTATAGTTCCTTCTATGGATGTGGATGACATTTTGCATCAAGAGTCTTTTGGAAATGTTTTAGGTCCTTGCATTGCTGTGAAGGGCTAAGTCTATCAGAAACCGTCCTCGCACACTGTGGCTGTTACTGTGTATAATGTTCTCCTGGTTCTGCTCATTTCACTCAGCGTCAGTTCATATGAGTCTCTCCAGGTGTTTCTGAAGTCCTCCTATTCCTCATCTCTTATAGCACAATAATATTCCATCGCATTCATACGCCAAAGTTGTTCAGTCGTTCCCCAATGGATGGGCCTCCCTTCTATTTCCAGTTCTTGATCACCACCAAAGGACTTGCTATAAATATTTTTGGATCCCATTTTAATGATCTCTTTGGGATACAGCCCCAGAAGCAGTATTGCTGGGTCTAAGGGTATGCGTATTTTTATAGCCCTTTGGACATGGTCAAGAACCCCTTTTTGATGACAAAAATTTTCTTGGATTAAATACCTGGTAGTAATTATACCATTAGTAATCAATAGTAAGGCCAGTGGAGGTAATGGAATTCTAACTAAGCCATTTAAATTCGTAAAAGATGATATTGTTAAACTACTACACTCAATATGCCAGCAAATTTGGAAAACTCAACAGTGACCGCTGAACTGGAAAAGATCAGTTTACGTCCCAATTCTAAAGAAGGGCAATGCCAAAGAGTGTTCAAATTACCAAATAATTGTGCTCATTTCATGTACTTATAGCTTAAGATTCTCAAAGCTAGGCTTCAGTAATATATGAAGTAAGAATGACCAGACTGGTTTTCAAAGAGGCAGAGGAACTAAAGACCAAATTGCCAACATTTTCTGTATTATGGAGAAAGCAAGAGAGTTGCAGAAAAAAAATCTACTCCTGCTTCTCTGACTACACTGGTGTCTTTGTGTGGATCACAACAAAATGTAACCAGTTCTCAGAGATGGAAATACCAGATCATCTTGCTTGTCTCCTGGGGAACCTGTATGTGGGCCAAGAAGCAACAGTTAAAGGTGAACATGGAACAACTGATTGATTTAAGATCAGAAAAGGAGTACAACAAGACTGTATATGTCAGCTTATTTATTTAGCCTTTATTGCCAGATGAATAAAAAACTGGATTAAGGTTGCCAAGAAAAATATGAGATATGAAGATATTACTCTGATGGCAGAAAGTAAAGAAGAATTAAGAAACCTCTTGATGAGGATAAAAAAGGAGAGTGTGAAAGTTGACTTAAAGCTTATGATTTAAAAAAGCTAAGGTCTTGACTACTTGTCCAATCACTTCCTGGCAAGTAGAGGGAGAAGCAATGGAAGCAATGGAAGCAGTGTCTGATTTTATATTCTTGAGCTCAAAGGTCACTGCAGACGGTGACTGCAGCCACGAAATTAAAGGATACTTGCTCTTTGGAAGGAAAACTATGACAAATCTGGACATATTAAAAAGCAGATACATTGCCTTGCTGACAAAGGTCAATATAGTCAATGCTATGATTTTTCCATTAGCAATATATGGCTGTGAAACCTGGACTATTAGGAAAACTGAGGACTACAAAATCAACACTTTTGAATTGTGATGTTGGAGAGGACTTTTGAGAGTTCATTAGACAGCAAGGAGATCAAATTAGTCAATACTTAAATTAATTAAGCTATTCACTGGAAGTTCAAATACTAAAGCTGAAGCTTAAACACTGGCCACATAATGGGAAGACAAGACTCATTGGAAAAGACTGATTTTCAGAAAGTTTGAAGGCAAAAGGAGAAGGTGATGGCAGAGGATGAGATGGATGGCTAGTGTAATGGAAACAGCAAACATGAACTTGGATAGACTTCAGGAGATAGCAGGGGATAGAAGGGCTTGGTGGGTTATATAATTCGTGGGGTTACAAAGAGACAGATACAACTAAATGACTGAACCACAACGAGGCATTGATAAAGAATACATATAATGGGGGGGAAGCTTCACTGAATTCAGTGATGTTTTCCAGTGAGTATGAGTATTTTATTCTCCATGAAAACAGAATCTATATCTGTTTAAAGGACGGTATGTGTAGGACATATGACTTATTCATTCTTCAGAAGGTATGATTGCTTATTTACTATCCTGAGTCATTTAGCCAGATGGCAGCTAGTCATGTTTGGAAGCTTTCAGAGTAGAATTCTAAATGAAACTGAGGGCTTATATGGATTCAAGGATCCTTTTCAATAACTTTGTGGCTCCTAGGTCAAGAATGATAGAATTAAAGAATTATGGAAGAAGTAGGTCATAGTGAAGGATTAAATTGCAAATCCCTGGTGACAAAGGAAATTCAGAGAAGAGGAAGATCAACAGAATTTAAGAGGTTACTGGCCCTCAGAGATGGACACTTAGATTTTATAGATGAAGAAACACAGGTCCGTAGAGGGGAAGGGATTTGCATGACATCACGAGGCAAGTCTGAGGCAGAGATGGATTCAATTTTAGATCGTACAATATTCAGCCTAGAGCTTAAAGGGACCTTAGATGTTATCTAGTCCAAGCTTTCATCTTATTGTCATTGTAGTTCAGTCATTTTATGTGTCTGACTCTCTGTGACCCCATTTGGGGTTTTCTTGGCAAAGATACTAGGGTGTTTTACCATTTCCTTCTCCAGCTTATTTTACAGATGAGGAAACAGAGGCAAACAGGGTTAAGTGACTTACCCAGAGTCATATATCTAGTAAATGTCTGAGGCCAGATTTGAACTCAGATTTTCCTGACCTCAGGCCTAGGGCTCTATCCTCTGTACCACCTAGTTGCCCAATCCCTCATTTTATAGATGAAGAAACCGGGGCACAAAGTTATGACCACTGAAGTTCCTCCCAGTGAGGAAATACTAGGAGTCTATGGTGTCCTTGTGAGTATAGACTTGCTTAATTACCAGAAAAGGAAATCTTTTTGACCCTAGGAATTCATGACACTGCCTGCTAATTCAAGGAGGGTGCCATCATCTGCATGGGTGGAATGAATCCAGGAGATCATAGAAAAAAAGAATCTCAGAGTTGGAAGAATGATAAGGTTAATGAAATTCAATAAACATTTGTAAAGTTCTTGTTATGTGTCAGGCAGGCCCTGTGCTGAGTGCTTGGATATACAAATAAGAAAAAGAAAGAGTACCTGTCCTCAAGGAGCATACCATTTAATGGGAGTAGACAACCCACCAAAGGAAGCTGAAAAGTGAGGGATCACATCTCTTCTATGCAAAAAAATGTCATTGTTGTAAATGTCTCATTAAACCTGAATACGTTAGATAAATATGTTATTATTTTTGCTGTCACTATTATTTGTTATGACTGGGACTTGAAATTTCATTGGTGTACACAAGATTTATGATGTGGAAATTCCCTCAACAGATGGAGGCTGGCAACTTATCCATAGCCAACTGAGGGCTGAATAAGTGCTGAACTTAACTCCTTATTGAGTAAAGGCTGTTAGCTACTGAGAAGTCCAGCTGTCTATTTGTGCAAGAGGTCAGCCCTAGCAGTCCATCTCAGCCTCATTTTCACATTCCTTGGTTTCCCTTTGTACTCCAGGGCCTGGGAAACTGGTTTCTTTGAGCCTTAGGGCCAAACCAGACCATCAACTCTTTGGCCTGGTAAAAAGAGCCAGCTACTCAAGGGATGTGTCACTTAGGTTCTTGAAATGAGTCCTTACCTTGACTTACTGACTGAATGAAAAAAGGGACATATTTTTATTACACACTCTTACCTAGGTCCTAATATCTTCATAGTTTACAAAGTGACTTCATGCCTATTCTGTAGTTTCATCTTCTCAAAGATCCTATGAGGCTGGCTGGCTATGGGCTATTATCCCCATTTTACAGATGAAGATGGTGAGACCTGGAAAATAAAATAAGATGGCGAGATCTTTGGTGACAAAGAAAATACAGAGAGGAGGAAGATCTTCTGAGTCGGATCATAGAATTTAGAGTTTGATTTTATAGAGGGACACCAATTTGATAGGTGAACCTGAGGTGCATAGAGGGGAAGGGATTTGCATGATATCACGAAGCAAGTCTGAGGCTGAGATGGATTCGACCTCAGGTCATATGATATTAAGTCTAGAGTGAGAAGGGACCTTAGATGTCATCTAGTCCACTCCTTTATGTTATTGTCACTGTTCTTGGTGGTTTCAGTCAGACTCTTCAGGAGTCCAAGATGACACAGTAAGTTTTGATTTTGATGAGATCTCACATAGGAATGGAATTGAGGGTCAAGTCTCCCAACTCCCAGGCCAGGGTTTTGGTACCCAGTACCTTATATTGCATCCTGTTTCCTCCTTCACTCTGATAGCTCATACTGAACCCATAAATCTGCCTGGGTAAATGGACATAGTCTCGTAAATGTGTAGGTAGGAGAAATGACTTCTTAGGTACTTGGAGAGAGCAGGGTTTGATAGAGAGGAGAAGGTGAAAGTAGGTGGAATTTCCTTTGTCATCAGGGACTTCGCCATCTTATTTTATTTTCTGGGTCTCACTTTCCTCATCTGTAAAATGGAGATAATAGCCCATAGCCAGCCAACCTCATAGGATCTTTGAGAAGATGGAACTACAGAAGAGGCATGAAGTCACATTGTAAACCAGGAAGATAATAGGACCTAAGTATAAAAGAATAAAAGTACGTCCCTTTTTTTATAAGACTCTCAATGAGAGCCTGAAGGGAGTGGGGGAATGATGAGAAGTAACAAAAGAGGGTAGAGAACTGGAAAGAGATGGACTCTGCCTAGACCAGCCACAGGCCAACCCATTAAAAAGCGTTTACTGAGTGCCTACCAAGTGCTAGTCACTGTGCTTGGGACCGGGCACAAAAATGAAAGTGGTTGCCCTCAAGCTTACATTCTGTTGAGAGAGGCATGTGCATGTGGAAGCATGTAGAAAATAAATGAGAGGTCATTTTAAGGAAGGACTTTACCTTGAATCAGGAGAAGTCTTGTGTAGGAAGTCATACTTGAATGAAGTTTTGGAGAAAACATGTTCTAAGACTTAGACTGGAGTGAGGGAATGCCGTGTAGGCATGAGGGTGAAATCACAGAAGTGGGAGATGGAGTATTTGGAGTAGGGCATGTGAGGAACAATAAGAAAGCCGATTTGGTTGAATAATAGAGTGGGTGGACCTGGCATCTCATTTCTGTTTGTTGACTCCATTTGTTATACATGCTTAGTAACTGAGGTCTATTGAGTAAGGGCAGGTTGACCCCTAGGGTTACCTTAATAATAACAAGAATAAATAGTAACTGCTGACATGTATATAGTACTTGAAGGCTTTCAAAACACTTTATATAGATTATTTCCTCTAATGCAAGAACTGTTTTGATTCCTTTTTTTGTATCAATCAATCAGTTAGTCAACAAACATTTAGTAAGTATGAAGCCTTATGCCAAGTACCCGGGATACAAAGAAAGATAAAAGACGGTCCCTATACTCAAGATGCTCATGGGGGAGACAACATACAGACAAAAATGTACAAACAAACTAAATACAGGAAAACTGGAACTTTTCTCAAAAGGAAGTCACATGCATTAAGAGACTTCTGTAGAAGGATTTTAGCTGGTACCTTGAAGGACATCTGGGAAACCAAGAGGCTTGGTGATTAACAAATCATTGGACGTCTAGGAGAGCAAAGTAATCCCAGTTTAGCCATATATCTAGAACATAGTAAGTTTGCTTAATAAATGTGGGTTGATTTTAACAATAATCCTATGAGGTAGGTACTATAGGTATCATTATCCCCATTTTGTAGATGAAGGAATTGGGGTTCAGAGATTTTAAGTGGTTTACCTATGGTCACACGGATAGTTAATTGTTGGAGGTGGGATCTGAGCCCTAGTCTCTCCTGTCCCTTTTCACCCAATCACACTGCTTTCCTCTTGCTTAGATCCTCCTCTCCCTCAGGGACCCCTTCTGAGATTTGGATTTTGTCAATGGTTTTCTGCTACCCCTGGGCTGACCTCCTCCCTACTTCATGCTGGGGATGGGTAGTTTCACCTCTCAGTCGGATGCGAAGCACCATCCTTTGCAAAATCACTCCCTTTCTTCTTACTTTTCCTAAATAGCTAATGCATATCTTTTCCTGGATCCCTGGAAGATCATCAGTGTCTGCTTTCAAAGGATGTGTTCCCCAGACCAGAGCATGTGTGATGTGATGGAGTACAGGCTGGGTCCTTCTGTGAAGTGAATGAGCTGACAGAATATCAATAAATGGTTTCCTATTTCCACCTGTCTACTTAGAAACCTCTTTTGGGCTACTAGACCATGTTTGCCCCTGGCTTTGCCATGTGTGCGTCACAGGGCTCCAGGTTTGGTTCAGAGCCAAAGGCCCTTACTGTATAACACCATTTAACTGTACAAACACAATTGTCAATTTGCTCAAAGAACTTGATTGAAAATGTCAATTTGCCTAGGCCAAGACAGGAGGCAAAACGTTCCAGTCTTCCCTCTCTTCCTGTAATAGACACATAATCCCACGTAAAAAACCAAAGTTTAGAATAGTGCCACACCTTGCCTACCTTTCCTTTCCTAGTCAGCCATGTCCACTCTGTCAGGGAACCTGTCAAGGAGTAAAGGGAAAACAAAAGGGAGGTGAAGGGGAGGGGTTGGGAGTGGAGATAATTTGTGAATTAGGGACCTATTGCTTTAGGCTCCTAGAGCCTAAGAGGAGGGGGCTGGTCTGTGTGAGTTTGAGGAGGTTGGAGTTAGTTGATAAGCACTAATTATGTGTCTCACACGGTGCTAGCACTGGGAAAAACATTCCTGTTTTTAGCCCACAGCCTAATGGGGGAGGAAACATGAAATAGTTATTTGCAAACAAAGTGTATGCAGTTTAAGGAAGAAAGAAGAAGAATGGACAGATTCAAACCAATGCTGGTTGACCAGTTATTTGGAATCATAGGACCCTAAATTTTGAGCTGCAAAAAGCCTTTGAAGCTTCAGACTCAGTTCAGGCCCATCTCCTTTAAGAGCCTTTCCAACTTGTGAATGGTTAATGTCATCCTCTGTAAGGTGACGTTATCTACTCTGTATTTATGTATATTACTTTCTCCTATAAAATGTAACATCTTTAAAGGCAGGAACTATTTTGACATTTTCTCTCCTCCCTTTCCTCTCTCTTCCCCTGCAAACTAGCAAATCATTAATAAATACTTGTTGATTGATTGATCTCATAGGGTCATAGATTTAGGGCTGGATGTGACTTTGGAAGTCACCTAGCTCTTTTGACAGATGGAGCAAACCAGACTAAGAAATGTCAAATAACTTGCCCAAGGTCACACAGGTTGGGATTCAAACCCAGGTCTTCTGATTCTAAATTCAACCCTCTTTCTACAACTCCATGAACCCTCACCCCACCCCAAAATCCCCCTAGTCCCTCAGCCCCCAACACTGTCCCCATTGGAGCTGTCTAAAAGTGAGTGAATGAATGAACTCCCTTTTCCTGGAGGTCCTTTGTTGGATTTCTGATAGAATGGATCTCTTCTTTGGCATATACTGGGCACTGTTGGTCTCAGTTTCCCTTCTAATTCTAGGATTCCATTTATTGAATTCTTTGATTTAGAGCAGAAGTTCTTGCCTTTTTTAGGTGTCATAGGTTCTACCCACCCCCACCCCCATCCCCATACTATTGGCAGTCTGGTGAAGTCTATGAACCTTTTGAAAAATAGTTTTAAATGCACAAAATAAAATATGTCAGATTACAAAAGAAACCAATTACGTTGAAATACAATCATCAGAATATATATTTTTTAAAGTTCACAGATCCTTAGTTAAGTTAAGCATTCAGGATTCACAGGCCTGTGAAGGAGGTGGGGAGCCCCAGCTCAGTGGCTGAGGATGATAACCTTTGACCCTATACTCCCACCTCATCTCTCTCCCCTGTTAAATTCTTTGCCTTTGTGATTTCTTTGTAAACGTCTAGGGAGGAAGGAGTCCTGGGGCCTCTGTGGGGATATAGTAAAAGGGGTCTGGGGATGTTGGCTGTGCACCTGGGGCTGCTAGAAAAACAGCCCATTGTTTGGTTTCTACAATTGCATTTCTTCCCAGAGCTGAGTTAATGATCCCTTCCTGACCTTCTACTTTGCAAAGCCCTTTCACATTCCTCCTTTCATTCCATCCTCCCAAGCATCCTGGGAGGAGGAAAGGGCAGGGGAATCATCATTCCCATTTTATTGAGGCCCATAATAGGAATGAGCTTGCCTGTGGCAATCAGCATCAGGGGCCCAGGGCTCCTGCCTCCCAATAGAGTGCTCTTTCCACATCATCTCCTAAATTCTATAGGAAGCACACCCAGAGAGGCATTGTGCTAGAATGGATAGAGCACCAGAGCACCGGACCTAACACCAGATAAACCAGGGTTCTGTTCCACACGCTTAGCTGTGTGACCATCTCTGAGCTTCGGTTAAATAATGATACATCTAATATCAATTAGATATTCAACACATACTTAGTAGGTGCTATGTCCAACATACTGGAAATGCAATGACAAAAATGAACCAGATTCCGGCCTTTGAGAGTTTACATTCTTTTGGAGATCTCTCTCTCTCTCTCTCTCTCTCTCTCTCTCTCTCTCTCTCTCACACACACACACACACACATATACATACAAATGTATACAGTAAATAAATATAAGATAATGTGGAGGGAGGGAAGAAATCTGCACTTGGGGAAATATGGAAAAATCACATGTAGGAGATGGCACCTGAGTTGTGTTTTGCTTTGAAGTTATGTGTTCTATGTAGTGGAGGGGAAAAGGGAAAGCATTCCACATAGGTGTGGAACTGGGGGATGGAATACAAGATGAGGAAGTTGCATGGTGGAGAGCTTAATAAATGCTCTATCCAATCTACCTATCTATCCAGACTATTTTACAGAGAATTCACACAAGGCAATTGCTCACCTGGCAGCCAGAAGAAGCAATACAAGGACACTCTCAGGGTCACTCTGAAGAACTTTGGAATTGACTGCATGACATTGAAGATTCTGGCGAAGGACTGACCAGCATGGTGTGCCTGCATCAAAGAAGGTACTGCACTCTATGAGCAAAGCAGAGTTGTAATAGCTCAAAAGAAATGTGAGATGCGCAAATTCAGATATCTCCACTCCAAATATTCATGTGAACTATCTGTGCCCGACCTGTGGTAGAGATGTTGGAGCTCATATTGGTCTGATCAGCCACAGCTGGACACACTCTACCTTCACTCCAACATAATGATGTCATTTTGGTTCTTTTCCAGAATGAAGAACATCTATCTATCTATCTATCTATCTATCTATCTATCTCCTCCTGTCCATATCTATTTTTCTATTAATCTCTCTCTTTAATTCATCTATTCATGCATTGTTAATGTATTTTTGCATAATGAGAAGATCTTTCCCATCCATTAATGGGTCCATGTGACCTGCTTGAGTCACATAGAAGCCTGAGTCACATGAGTCTGTGGTGGGAGGAGCTTGCCGAATAAGAAGGGGTGAAGCAGGAAAGGTGGAGCAGAGTGGAGAGAAAGTTGGTCACAGCAGTTAGAGCTGAGGGAGAGAGAGGAAGCAGGCAGCGAGCTGTGGGTGTTTGTGGGAAGGTCCTAGCAGGGGGAAGCCTTAGGGATGGTGGTGCCCCCTACATTGTTATTGTGTATAGATTTCTTTGTTGCTATGATGCATTTGGTTTTCTAGTGTTGGGATTCAGCTTTTTAGTGTTTAAATAAATGTTTTGGTTCTGTTTTCCATGTCGAGAATCTGTTCTATTTTGCAATTCAGAATAACACCGGCATATTCATAGCTACTATAGGTACTGTGAATATTGTGTTGGCACTACAATTCATTATCTCTCTCTCTTCCTCTAGTCTGTCTAACCATCTATCCACCTATTTATCTACAAGATGGTCAGATCTTGTGTTTTGGAAAAATCATTTTAACAGCTGTTGTAGACTGAAGTGAAAAGAGATGAGATAGAGAGAACAAATCTTAGGCTATTATAATAGTATTGGGAAGAAGTGATGAGGCTAGTGTGGTGATTCTGTGAAATAGAGAGGAGAGAGTTGGGAAAGTTGTTCCAGAGGTAGAAACAACACAACAATAATCCCTCTGGCAATTAATTGACTACATGGGATAAGAGAGAATGAGGAGTTGAAGACTACACCAAGGTTTCAAAGCTGGAAAACTAGAAAGTTGGAAGTGCCCTTGACAGATAGGGGGAAATTTAGAAAAGGGGTGGATTTAATAGGAGAGTGCTTTTTGTGAAAGGGAATTATATAAAACAAGAATGGAAAGAGAGATGGGAGTTAGGTTTTGGAAGCTGGTCAATACTAAGCTGAGGATTTCATAGCTGATATATGTGTAAAGTGATTTGCAAGACTTCAGGTGTCCCAGAACATCTTACTCCAATACTTATTGTATCTGTCATCTCATCAATATGGATGTTTCCTCCAAGGTAGAGAGTATTATCTGCCCAGCTTTTGGGACTTTTGTCCATGTCCTCCATGAATCAAATTCAAGGGGACTACTCAATGTTTTGGGGATGATGAGTGGAGTTTCCCCTGGTATACAAATTGATAGTATAGAGGAAATTGCTGTTCAGGTAAACTAGGCCCTCTGAGGGCCTAAACTTCTATGATTCATATACTCTGGTGGGAAAATAGAGGGTAGAGTTAAATACCACTTGAAGGTTTTGAGGCTGAATGACTGGTAAGATGATGGCATCATAATAGAGATAGAGAAGGTGGGGGGCTAGGAAGTTTAGGGACAAAAAGAGATGAGTTCCATTTTGGACATGTCAAAATTAAGTGGTTGGTGGGCAGTTGGAAATATGGGATGAGCTGGGAAGAGACATCAAGGATAGAGATTTGGGAATTGACTACTTAGAAGTGATAATTGAAACCATAAGTAGATGACTCACCAAATGAGAGAAATCAGAAGAAGGAAAAAGAGAGGAAGGGAAAGGAGAAGAGAAGGGGAAAGGACCAAGGACAGAGCCTATTTTTAAGGGGTATGGGAGGGGGATGAGGAGTCATCAAAGGGAAAGAGCCATGAAAATACAATGTGAGTGGCACTGTGGAAAGAGAGATGGATTTGGAATCAGAGGATTTAAGTTTTAATCCCAGGTCTGTTGCTTGTCACTTGCGGTAACCTTGGCATGTATATATGTGTGTGTGTGTGTATGTATATATGTATATATATATATGTATACACACACACACACATATATATATATATATATATATATATATATATATATATATATACATGCATACATATAATGGTATAATTGAATAAGGTAGAGGTAGACTAGATGACTTGTAGAGTAACTTTTGGCTTTAAACCTATGATCCTAGATATGACGGGTACTTGAAGCCAAAGTAGGAGAAGGTGTCATGAAGGAAGTAATGGTTTGCTGTATCAAATGCTGCAAATAGGTCAGGGAGGATGATCTAAAAAGTCATTAGATTTATTGATAATAATCTTGGAGGCAGCAGTTTCTGTAAACTACTCAATGAACTCCAGTGGTTCTCTGTTATGTCTAGAATCAGACACAATTCTCTGCATTAAAAGCCCTTTACAACCTTCTCCCAATCTGGCTCATTATTGCTCCTTCTTCATGAGCTCTTTGGTCTAGCCAAATAGGTTGTCTTACTGTTCCAGATACCCAATATTTCATTTCCCGTCTTCACGACTTTGCACAGGCTGTTCTCCATGTTTAGAATGCATTCCTTCTTCTCCTTAGCCTCTTAGAATACTTACTTTCTTGTGAAGCTTGGCTCAAGGGCTAACTTCTATAAGAGATCTTTCCTAATCCCTACTAGTTACTTGTGTCCTCAACCAATTGTCTGGTATTTATTACTAACATAATTTGTTAGTCACCTCTCAGCCTGTTACTTGACTCATTCCCATATTTAATCTTCCCCTGAGCAGCAGTATAATTTAGGGATATATTTAGGGATAATTTAGGGATATAATTAATAAAATGTCAGCATATCTTTTAATCAAGGAGGCTCTGAACTTCAACCCCAGTTGATGAAATATTTAATAATATGGAGAAATCTCCCTTCCAATAATAGTTATTTATCTCTATGTGTTAAAATACTCAGTTTCCTATGATTAAACAAATATTAAAGTTATTGTATAAATAATTTATTAAAATGGAATCAGCAGTGTTGTTTGTCCTTTGTTTCAAAGAGGATCGATGACATCATGGGTGATGTTTTTACTTGTTTGTGAATTAGATTCAAATGAGCCAGAGTCGAATAAAGTTGTCAGCCTCACTCTTTTTCTAGAGTCATCGAATTCCAGCATCAAGACAAGTCAAAATGACCCCCAACAGCCCTCGGATGCTATGGATGACCTTGACTACTTTGATGTTTGACCAAGCTCGAAGAGCTCCACAGCTTTTTCTTTAGCCACCTTTGTGACTGTTGGAACAAACTGTTCTTATCCACCCATTCTGTGGAGCTAAGTCTTCACATGCTTGGAGTAGACATTCATTCTCCTAACTCAAAGATGGGTTTGAAGCCTGTTGGTTACCCTCAACCTGGTTTAACTCAGCAGCCTAAATGGTTTTACTGCGGTGGGGCTGCTATGCACATTATAGTTTCTTCAAGCCACAGGTGAGAGTTGAGTGAAAGGTGAACACAAAGGTAAATGAGCAGCCCTGAAAAGGGTTCAGGAAGCCCTCAGACCAGAGATACTAATCCTTTCAGAATGCCTTCATACACTCTGGAATCAATAGCAAAACCTACACAGCTAATTGTTTTACTATATAGTAAAATACTTCTACTATATAGTAATATATAAAGTAAAATACTTATACTATATAGTAACATATAAAGTAAAATACTTATACTATATAGTAAAATACTTATGAGAAAGATTGCAGCCACAGTTACTTTAAACTTTCATTGTAATTTCAGATGACTTCTCATTTTCTGAGAACACAATTCCACATTTAGTTGGTTCAGAATAATAAAGATCTCTTTATAAGAATCCTCTTCATCTTCTTCAAAAGATATAGCTTACAATAGTATCGTTAGGAAAGAAGATTCCATTGTCTTCTTTCTCTCTCTCTCATTTCCAACTTCTTCTTGTTATGACTGGAAAAGTATCTCCAGCTTCTCGTAAGCTTACTCTGAACAGCTTCTCCAAAATAACATTTTAAAGTTTTTGTTCCACAACATTCCATTTGGCTTTTAAAGCTACAGTAACAGTAAGTATAGCCTCTGAGGGACAGAACTTTGAAACAGGTATTTCACATATATTTTGCATAATTTTATATATGTACCAGTTGTCTTCCCTTATAGAAAATAATCTTCCTGAGGGCTGGAACTTTCGTTTTGATCTTTGTATTCTTAGTACCTAGCACAGTTCCTGGAACATAAATCTATGTTGATTGATTGTAGAATGGTGGGGACAGAACCCAGATTGCAAGACAATGAACAATGACTGGATGGTAGTAGTGAATCTAGGTGACTAGAAGTGGAAGGGAGAAATGAAGGTAATTTCTTGTGGAGTTAGACGGGCTGAAGGATGTTTATTTTAGGATAAGTGAGATCTGCAGCATGTTTATTTTCAGGCTCAGAAAAGAAGTCAGTCATAATGAAAAAAAGAAAAGAAGAGAAAAGAAAACAATTCATATTTATATGTTGCTTTAAGATTTACAAAGCAGAACTGTACTTCCTCTCTTTGTTGGAGTGGAAGAGGACAATGGGTACAGATCACTGCATTTACTCTCAGACTTGGTTGGGGTGTCAGCTCATTTTGCTGATCTACTTTCCCCCCCTTTTAAATTCTCTATTATAGGGATTGGCTTTTGGGATAGGGAAGAAAGAGAGATATGATGTACATGAGTTAAAAATAAAAGATATTAATACAATTACACAAAGGATTTATGAAGTATATTCCACAGAGCAACTCTTGGAGAGAGGGAGTGTCATTTCTCTTATCCTCATTTTACAGGTGAGGAAACTGAGGTGTACGGAGAAAGTATAGAGATGTATAGAGAAAGTAACTTGCTTCAGTGATAGACCTGAAACCCTCTGAGACCAGATGTAAGGCTCTTTCTCTAACCCTGATGCTTCCTAGCCTGTGGGCTGAGGAACCCATGTTCTCTTGGAATTATTGCAATGAGTTATCCTCATCTCATTAAATGACTCAGAATAATAAATAAGCAAGCATGCCTTCTGCAGACTGAATAAATAGAATGTTGCTTGAGGAAGTCACGCAACCTTGTAGCCTGGGTCCACTACAAACTCATGTTTTCTTCTTTTAGCTGAGTTCTTGTTGTTGGGTCCCCAGAGCAGGTCTTGGAGTCTTAATTCATTGCCTGAGATGTTGTTTTGCTGGTTTTTCCACACCTTCCCTTTAAACCTCCTGCATTATATTATGCTGTTCTGCACATACCAACATAAGACCTTGCCTCTTTGCTTTTCAGAGAAAACAGCCCATCTGTTGGGAGTTTCCTCTTCTTTCCTATTCTACAATTCCAAAATCCACCTACATTTTCACCCATGGTCTCAGAAAAAGTGGTGGCCTGACACCTGACCAAAACCAAACCCTCTAAATGACCCCTTTCATCTCATCCACTCCCTTCCTCAGGAATCTCACTCCTCCAATCCTTCAGTCTTTCAGCTTCAATCTCTTTCTACCTACTGGCTCCTTCCCTGTTGCCTACACACATACTCAAATCCTCCCAATCCTTAAAAATCAAACTAAAAAAACAACAAAAACAAAGACCCTTCACTTAACCCAGTCATCCCCTCAAACAATTGCCCTTTATCTTCTTTCCCTTTCACTGCCAATCTATTCATCTAGGATATTCCTTAACTTTTTCACCTAACTCCACTTCAGTGGTCTGGTGGACCCCTTCTTAGAATAATATTTTTGAATGTATAAAATAAAATACCTAGGATGGCAAAGGAAACCAATTACATTAAAAATCAATTTTTTCAAAAAAGTAATTATTTAAAAATGTTCATGGACTGCAGATTAAGAACTCTGCTGTCCTAGAGACAATTATTTACCCAAATTGCTTCCATTCCCTCATTATCCTCTCACTTTTTAACACCTTGTGATCTGGCTTCTAAGTCCTCAGTATTATCAGAACTACTGTTTCCAAAATTAGCTGACAAATCCAGGACCTTTTCTTAGTTCTCATTCAGTCTCAGCAGCTTTTGATTCTGACACCCCTCACCCTCACTTCTCCAATATTTTTCCCAACTTGGCTTGCATGACACTGCTCTCTCTTCATTGTCCTCTAACTTATCTGATTGCTCTTTCCTAGTCTTTTTTTCCAATTCATCTTTATCTCATCACCTCTTTGTTTTGGGCATCTTCTAAAGTATTCTCCATCTCCCAACATCTTCACACCTCCCCCCTGCACCTTCCCCCACCCCACCCCCACCATGATCTTATCAAATTGCTTGGATTCAATTATCATCTTGGTGCCAGGGACCTGCCAATCTCTTTATTCCATTTTAATCTCTTTTCTGACCACGTAGCCCCAAATCATCAGCTTCTCAGAAGCCATATCCACTTAGGTATACCATTGACAAATGGACCATGTTATCTTTTCCCCAGTCTCTAACTTTTATTACTTCTGGTAAGAACAGCTATATCTTTCCATTCCTTTTTGATTTATAAACTCAGTCTTCCTTCACTTACCCAAGTCAAGGTGAGTCAAGTCAACAAGAATTTTTTGGGTCTACTATGTGTCAGGCATTGTGCTAAGTGTAGGGATACAAAGGGAGGCAAAAATAGTGGTCTCAAAGAGCTCACAGCCTAATAGGAGAGATAAAATACAAACAAACAACTGGGTATAAACAAGATATGTACTTGCATATATACATAGACACATACACATATAAGTGTATCTATATATGTGTGCACACACTTCACATGCATGTGCACACACATGCACACACCCACACACTTGTACACACATGTTTATATACAAATACATGCGTGTTTATATATGCATACACGTGTGCACACATGTATATGTGTGCATGTATCTATGATCTATATCTATCTATGAAATTAGGGATAGTCTCAGAGAGAAGGGACTAAAATTAAAATGGACCTAGGCTACACAATATTTATTCAGCTTTAATCTGTTTTCTGTTCCATCAGCCCCAAATCATAATCTTCCCAGAAGCCATATTTATTTAGGTATACCACTGGCAAATGGAACTTGTTATCTTTTCCCCAATCTCTAATTTATATTACTTCTGATAATGTTTTAGAATATAGACAGCACAAAGTTGGAACATTGCTATAGTGTAGGTGTAGGAAATGATGAATTAAAAACTCATCAGACTTAGAAAAATATGGAAAGACTTGGACTTATGAAGGAAGATGTTATCCACTCAGAGAAAGAGAGGGCAAGCAAGTGTAGTATGGTCTTACATAGATGCATGTGAATGTATATGTCTATATATGAATATGATTATGGATATCTAAGTATATGTAAGTTTATGCAAGCATATGCACATGAATATGCACACATATGTTTGCATGTATATGTGTATATATGTATGACATATATATATATATACATATCCATATGTGTGTGTATATATATATATATATATATATACATACATACATACACACACACACACACACACACACACACACACACTTAATTGTAGCCTTCTCAGGGGAGGAGGGAGAGGAAAGGACAAAAACAAAGTAAAAAGTGCACAGCAGAGAACAAAAGAAAACTTCCAAGGAAGCCAAAAAAAGATGGACAGCTCTGAACACAATATGTAGTATTTATTATACAGGCTTCTTGAAATAGAAATTTATTGCTGTATATTTTGAATCCTCTCTTATGTTCTGCTGTGCACATGGCAATGCTTATTTTTCTTTTCTTATTTTGTATTTAAGTTTATAATTCTTTTTCTTTTCTTATCGTGTATTGAAGTTTAAATTAAATTAACAAAGAAGAAATAAGAAGTCATAAAGATTTCTTGCTATCCATAGGACTTTAACCAACTTCACTCTTTATGTCAAAGGCACTACAATTCTTCTAGTCTCCCAGGTTCATACCTGCCATTACCCTTGACTCTTTCCTCTCCTTCATCCCCCATATCCAATCAGCAGCTAAATCTTGCTGTTTCTATCTCCACAACATCTTCGAACCTATCCCTTCTTTCCATTCCCACAGCTCCACTGTCTTAGTGTGGTCTCTCATCACCTCCAACCTGATGTATTTCAATACATCAGTCAATGAGACTTGGAGGAGCCCAAGGAAGCCACGAGACAGAGATGAGGAGGGAGAACTCCAGCTATGGGGGATAGTCAATGAAAATTTGAGGGATGGATTTGGGAGGAGGAATATCTTGTTAGAGAAACAAGAAGGAGAACAGTGTTGCTAGATTGTAGGATATGTGGAGGGGATTACAGTGTTAGAAGGCTGGGAAGGGAGGAGGAGACCATATATGAAGGGCTTTAAAAGTCAAACAGGATCTTATAATTCTATATAAAGAGAGAAGTTGGTTAAAGTCCCATTGGTAGCAAGAAATCTTCATGGCTCCTTTTAATTTATTCTTTGTTAATTTAATTTAAACTTAAATACATGATAAGAAAAGAAAAAGAAACATAAACTTAAATACAAAATAATTTCTTATAATTCTGCCTTATAATTCTAGTAATAGGGAGCCATAGGGCAGGAGGACATTCCCACATTCAATTCATTGCCAGGTCTTTTTGAACCTACTGTCTCATTATCTTTCCCTTTTTTACCTGCTTATAGTTAACACCTTAAGTTTCAAGACTCTCCACTTTTCACCTGGACCGCATTGTAGAGGATAGGGACTAGGTTTATGATTTCATTTATATAAGGAACATTTTTGGGTGAGGAAACCTTGTCAGCACCTTCCCTTCAACATATTCTTATAGATGCCTAGAACACTTCATGGTTAACTGCCTTGGCCATATATCCAGTATATGTCAGAGGTCAGACTTGAACCCAGGTCTTCCTGGCTCTAAAGTCAAGTCTCTATCCACTGTGCTATGTCTCTTTATACTATATTGATGTAGCCTCCTAATTAACCTCCATCTTTCCATTTTCTGTCTTCCTTTCACACAACCATCATAATCTTCCCAGAGCTGGGTTACTTTCCTCCTCAAACACTTCCCATAGCTCCCCATTGTCTTCAGAACAAAATGTAAAAGACTCAGTCTGGCATTTAAGGTTCTCCATAACCTGGTGACATTTCCAGGTTTATTTCCTATTATTCCCCTTCATATTTTTTTTTTAAACCTTTCAGCACCATGGGAGGCTAGTTCATATCTTGATCTGGATCTGCTATCTCTTGCCTTCATATATTGGCACAGAATGCTTGAAATGTATGCTTCTTCCTTATCTCTGCCTTTATTTATCCTTCTCCTTCTACAGAGCTCAAACCAAGTGCCATCTTTTCCAAGCAGCCTTCCCTCTCCAATCCCTGAAATTGCCATGGCTTTTCACTTCTCCAGTTACCAGGCATTGACTTAACTGTATGTGTGTCTGTCCTAACTGCCACTAAACCAGCTCCTGAGGCTACTGACTATTCAGTCTTTTGTCCTTGGATCCCCAGCATCTAGCATGATCCCTCCCATATGGTAGCTGTGTAATGAATGCTTCTTAAATCAAATTGAACTGAAGGCAGGAAGTTCTCTTTTTTTCAAATGTATATAGAAACTGTCTTGATGAATAGTCTACAAATCCATTACAAATATTCTGAATTGCTGGCAGCTTTTTGTCATTAATTTTTTCAATCAACTAATAACTACTAATAGACATTGATATTGACGCAAAGTTGACAAAGTTCTTTATATTCATTATTTCATTAGAGCCTCAAAAACTCCTGTGAGGTACATAGATGTAACAGGCATTGCTATCTTCCTTCCATAAAGAAGGAAACTTAGACTCTATGGTTGATTGACTTGCCTAGTGTCACATATCTTACAAGTAACAGAGATACACTTCGAGCTCAGCTGTGCTAGACTTTGAGTCAGGCATCACAACCATGTCCCATGAAGCCTCAACTGAAATAATTAACTCTCTGTGTTTTATTTTTCTTTATTTTGGTATTTCCCATTTACATTTTAATCCGGTTGGGGCAGTACTGAGAGTGTCATGGACTACTTGCCTGGTGTGACACCTCTGATCTATTAGCTGCTAATTTTCTCAAACAATTCATAGCCTTTACAATTACTAATAGATTCTGATAATACAACTCCTCTCACATAAGGAAAGGTGGCACAGTGGATAGAGCACTGGGCTTGGAACCAGGAAGATTCATCTTCCTGAGTTCAAATCTGGCCTTGGACACTTGCTAGCTGTGTGACCCTGGACAAGTCACTTAATCCTATTTGCCTCAGTTTTTTCATCTATAAAATAGCAAAAAAAGAAAAAAAAGGAAATGTCAAATCACTTCAGTATCCTTGCCAAGAAAACTCCAAATGGGGTCACCAAGAGTTGGACAGGACTGAGCAACAATACTAAAATAGTCTGAGACCTGTGTAGTCACCATTCAAGTGTGAGAGAGAAAGAAGGGGGCCGTGATAATCAATGCAGAGGAGAAGGAAGGGATGACGTAGAGATAGGATACAGGTGGAGAACTTAGTTTTGGTAAAGAATAGGCATCCTTCACCCACTTATTTTGGAGCAAAAGAGGAAAGAATAAATAAGGACACAGATAGATTTGATAATACAGAACAAGAGCAGTTGAGCTTCTCCAAAGATGGTCTCAATCTTCTTCAGGAAAGATGGAGCCAAATTATCTTCTGAAAGGCAGAGGGGAAGCTAAAGGAGTTGAGAGATTGAGGAGAGGAAAATGTTTGGAACATGGATATGGAGTCCTTGTGACTCTCCCTGTTTCCCAGGCTTGGCCTCCTCAGGTTGTAGGGTCCCCTGACCCCTGACATCTGGCCTAAGGGCCCTATAACCTTTCATGCCAAGGTTTGGGGCACATCTTACCCTACATTCCTAGGTCTCAGGACTCTGTGACCTCTCACAATTTAACCTGGGATCTTTCTGACCTCTTGCCTCTGGGCATGATCCTCTCTGAAACTGGAATTACACCTGGAATTGAGCCCCTTTGATCTCTTGTACCCATGCCTGGGACCCCTGTGATTTTTTACACCTGAGTTTCAGGCACCTTTGACCTCCCCCAGCATCAGTCCAATTTTATAAGTTGCCTATTGAACATTTCAAACTAGATGTCCTGGGCATATCTGGTCAAAACTGAATTCATGATTTCTTCCCCTTATATTTTTCTTTCTTTCTTTCAAACTTCCCTATTTCTGTGCAAATCCTTCCAGTCTTCCAGGTTTGTAACTCATTCTTCCTTGTTCCACATATCCAATCAGTTTGCAGATCTTGCCCATTGATGCCTTCAGGACATCTATTCATAAGATCATCTTAGTTCAGGATCTTATCACCTCTCACCTATAGCCTCATTGGTCTTACATTCTATGCACAGCTACCAAAATGATTTTCCTTAAGTGTGGATCTGAGCAGGTCACTCTCCTACTCAATTGACTATAGTTTAGTAGCTCCCTAGTGCCCTAAGATCAAATACAAATTCCTCTGCTTAGTTTTTAAAGCCCTTCATTATCTTCTACCAACCTATCATCCAGTCCCACTGGGCAACATTCTCTTCTTACACTCTATGTTTTAGTGAAACTGACCTCTCTGTTCCTCACACAGGATACTCCGTTTCCCTTCTCTATGCCTGGCATACCCATCCTCCTCACTTCCATCCCATAGAGTCTCTGTCTTCCTTTTAAGCATCACCTTTTACATATGCCCCCAACTATGAGGATCCTTCCCTCACAAACTGCCATGTTTTCAACTGCTTTGTATTTATTTGTGTTTATTTTCTTTATAGTTATTTTTTTAAGTACAACATTTTATATTTTTCCCCAATTACATGGTAAAACAATTTTTTGATATTAAAAAAAAAAGATTTGAGTTCGAAATTCCATCCTTTCTTCCCTCCCCTCCCCTTTCCCTGAAGTATAGGTTATACATGTGCAATCATGTAAAGTATTTCTATATTAATCATTTTGTACAAGTAGTCTCCAATAAAAGAAGAATAATGAAAGGAAGAATGTGAAAATAGCCTGCTTCAGTCTGTGTTCAAACAATGTCAGTTCTTTTCCTGGAGGCGGATAGCATCCTTCATCATGAGTCCTTTGGGATTGTCTTAGACCATTATATTGCTGAGAATAGCTAAGTCATTCACAACTCTGCATCGTGCAATATTGCATCGTGCAATGTCCTCCTGGTTCTACTCATTTCCCTTTAAATCAGTTCATGTAAGTCTTCCCAGGTTTTTCTGAAATCATCCTGCTTGTCATTTCTTAGAGCACAATAGTATTCTATTACATTCGTATACCACAACTTCTTCAGTCATTCCCCAATTGAAGGCATCCCTTCGATTTCCAAATCTCCGCCACCACAAAAGGGCTGCTATATTTTTGTAAATGTGGGTCCTTCCTTGCCCCCTCCCCTTTTTGATGTCTTAGGGATATAGACTTAGCGGAATGCATCTTTATCTTGTTGTCTTACCCATTAGAACATAAACCCCTTGGAGGCAGGATTGTTTTACTCTTTGTGCTTGCAGCCCTCACACATGGCACAGTGCCTGGCACAGCATACATGCTTAATAAATGCTTGTTGATTGATTGGCCAACAGCCCATCAATCTTATATTTTAAGTTGCCCTGTTCTCAAATGCCTCTTTTTAAACCAGCTGCTCACATTTTCAAATCTTCTTTTATTGTCTGAGACTTCTACCTTTGATGCACAGCACCAGTGAAAATATCATCTGTGTCTCTAAACCAGGGGTTCTAAATCTTTTTGTTATATGTGTGTATGTATGTGAATGTGTATATGTATATGTATGTGAATGTATATATATGTATGTGTGTATATACATATACATAAATATATAAGCAAATTTACATCTTGTATATACATGTTTATATGCATATCTTGGATCCCTTTGGCAGTCTGAGGAAGTTTATGGATTTTTATCAATCATGCATTTAAATCTGTAAAAAAAAATACACAGGAAGCCATCTCTATTGAGATATAATTATCAAAATAGTAAATCCTACCACCACCAATTTCCTGGACTCCAGATTTAGAGATCCTGCCCTCAGGGCTGCAGTTTTCTGCCTGAATTTCTAATCCCTAGCAAGGCTCCAGATTTCCTTCTGACAATATCATTTGTCTCCGAATTAATTACCTGGAAGGACTGTTGGTCTTCCATTGTGATGAGTTCTCTATTACATCTTGGATGCATACCTGCCTCACGAAGAGGGCAAAGCTTTTTATTGTCCCTGTCAAGGGTTGCCTTGGTATCTCTTAGCAGGGAATAAAAAATGGGCACCACTCCTTCTCTCTTCCTCTAAGACTAGACAAACTGTTCTCTGTAATGTTTGTTGCCTAGATGTGAAGGGATTATGTCACAGGATCAGCATTAGGGCATACATGGCATAGTGTAGAAGTAACTACTTCATCTTTAAACAGTATTTTGTTTGAGCTTATATAGTACTGACTTCTGATTTCACATTCCTCAATTGTACTGTGATAACTTCATAGTGCGTTTTTATAGAGTACTAAACATTTTGAATTTTAGTTAAACCTTGTCATACTAAAGATTTGGGAACTATTGATGTAAGACTTTCCCTACCTCTATTTGACTTTCTTAAACATAAAGCAAACTTCACAAAAACCTAAGTTGCATTTAGTGTTTTAAAGTTGTCTTTATTTTTTGTAATTTTTTATACAATCAAGACTTTGTGAACTCAAAAAATAAGTACTAGACTGGAGTCAGGAAGACCAGAGTATAAATCCTGCCTCAGGTACTTATTAGCTCTGTGATCCCAGGATGAATCACTTAAATTGTCATAGCCTCAGTTTTACCACCTGTAAATTACAGATCATACTAATACCTACCTTTTAGGATTATTATATTATTATTCAAATGAGGAGATGGATGTGAAGTGATTGGAAAGTTTTTAAACTATAAATGTTACCTTTGCTCATCATCATCATCGTCATTATTTAGAACGCAAGAAGCTTACTACTGTAACCTGGGCAGGTCACTGGACCCTTGTTTGCCTCAATATCCCCATCTCTAAAAATGGGGATGATAGTAGCACATATCTCCCAGGATTGTTGTGGGTATCAAATGAGATAATCACTGTAAAGTGCTTAGTATAGCACCTGGCACACAGTAAGTACTATGCAAATGTTATCTACTATTATGGTTAGTATTGTGATTCTCCATAGGAAAATTCTCATATACGTCTACATAGGTCCAAATGTTTAATAGTCTTTCATAACAGGCTGTGTGGTATGGTGGCAAGAATGCTAGACCTAAAGTCAAATGACCGGTGTTCAGATGCCATCTGTATCACCTACAACTTTGGTCACTGGTCTTCTCTGGACCTCAGTTTCCTCATATGTAAAATCAGGTGGGGTTGGACTAGATAAGCTTTAAGATTCCTTTAGCCCTTAAATATATGATCTTTTCTCCTTTCTCTGAGTCAAACTCTTCTGCCCTCCTGAAAGAAGTTAATCATTCTACTTGGTCTCTTTAGGTGCCTGTTTTCTTTTTGAAGTATTTTTTCCAATATTACAGGGAATATTTAGTTCTCCCTGATAACAAGTCTACTAGAGAGGCATTCCTCCAGCTCATTCACCATCTCCTCTGCTAGGCAGAACGACTTGTACCTCAGACATACCTATTAATTGTCATTAATTAACATAGTCCTTCCCTGAGTCCTTCCCAAATTTCCCTCTCCCTTCTGACTGGCTGTAAACAAGGTCTTCAGTTTCCTGTAGTTCTTGTGAATAGCTCTGTCAGCTAGTTCTGAAGGTAAACTGCTTGTCACACACACCTGTTAATCTTGTCAGAGTCTCTGCTGCTGGGGTCTCCAGAAAGAAACTTTGCTCATTCACAAATAACCAGATCCTACTTCCTTAACTAGGTTATTGTGAGGAGAGAGCCTTGCAGATCTCATGGTACTGTGTGAATGAGAATCAATATATATGATTGGTGACAATCAGATTCTTGGCAGAGCCCTAACGCACACCAAAGCTGCTTTCCACTTTTATCTATCAGAGGGTCTCGAGCAGAAATCCATCCATCAGCCACTTAACATGTTTTCCTACTTCTTATCCCCTTTTTCCATTTATAAGGTTTCAGATACCTCCTACCTTGCCTCTTCTCCATGTCATTTTTCTCGATTCAGGTTCTCATATTTTGGCCCCTCTGATTTTTTACTCCTAGAAACGTCATGCCCTCTCATCTAGGGCTCCACTGAATCTTGACAATTGCAGCTACAATGTATCTGATGCTTCATGTCTGGGTCTGGGATATTCTGGGATCCTTCACCTGAGCATCCTCCAACCCAACATGACTTGGCACTCCCTCTAACCTGACTCTTGATCAAGGTGGGCTCCTCTTATCTTTTGTCTTACCTAGTCCTTAGTCATTGAATAGGTATTGCCTCAGACAAACTGAGACCTTGGGAAGACCTTAATTTAGAAAGGTCAAGGTGACCCATTGTATCCTGGGCCATCATCCTTCATCTTGACTTTGTCATCCACCGGGACTCCAGTGATTCTGGAGGAGAGAGTAAGGCTGAAGTCTTCGCTCTTCTCTGCTTCACTTCCATTCACTCCAAAGCAAAGACACCACCCTTGTGATGTCAGTGGTCTTGAAATCCTGTGGCCCTTCAAGGCTAGGCCTGGTCCTCTCTTTGGGGGGAAGGGGGACCTTCACATTTGGAAGGAAATGTGGGTTCTAGTTCTGCTTCTGTTACTGATTTTCTAAATGACTTTTCACAAATCGCTTACCCTTTATGGATCTCATTTGTCTCATATGTAAAATGAAGGGATTGGATTAGATGGACCTTAAGTTCTGCCAGTCTTTCAGGCTGTTGCCCTGCCTGTCTCCTCTCCCAGAGCCATATAATAGCTACAATCAGTTGTGCCCTCTAGCCTCTTCCTCCTCCTCTTCCTCTTCCTCCTTTTCCCTGTCACAGCTTGAACTAGGACTATTCTCTTCATCTTCCTGCCCATGCTCCCTCTCTGCAAAGTTCTTGTGTTGTCTCAGCTCCACTGATGAATCTTCTCTGCCTCCTGGGAAGCCAGAGGCCAAATGCTAGCCCACCTCTAGCTTTGCTTCTCCAGATATGTCTCTTGTCCTCTAGGGGCTGGCAGAAAGGTAGTGGTAACTAGGTCCTTTAGTTCTGTGCCAATGTGTGTCCTCTCTGGGTATCTGTCCTCTGTCCCTGGCATGTCAGAAGATGCCCCTAGGGTAGGGGTGTGCTGGCAAAATGCTTAACAATCGGTACCCCAGGTGAAAAAATGTACATGAGACAATTTTAAGTTTGATCTACATATTAACATTTTCTTTATCCTTTTTAAAGATCTATACAATCAAAAAACAATAAATCAAGACCTGATTTGTAGCATTTATCAATTTCCAAGGGGTAAATATTCACACAGAAAATTTAACAATCAACTTGACTCTCTGGTCTGTCAGAGCCGGATTCTGCATGCTCCCACATAGATAATTGGGGTTTGCATTAGACATGCTAATCTCTCCACCCCTCTGTCCCACCATGACCTTGGATCCCTGTATAGAGTGCTGGGCCTACAGTCAGGAAGACTAATCTTCCTGAGTTCAAATCTGACCTCAGACATTTCCTGGCTGTGTGACAATGGGCAAGTCACTTAACCTTGTTTGTATCAGTTTTCTCATCTGTAAAATGAACTGGAGAAGGAAATGGCAAACTACTCTAGTATCTCCACCAAGAAAACCCCAAATAGAGTCATGAAGCATCAGAAATGACTGAAACCACTGAGTAACAGTAACAAGCCTTTAATAACTTCTTAGAAATGTATCTCATGCATCTGAACTCTTGAGTGTGTGTATATTTCTAGTCTGTAAATCTTGGAGTTATAATTTCCAAAATTTTCTGCTATATAAAGTCAAATGTACTCTCCTCTTGACAAGTTCCTCTCATCTTTTTTCCCACATGAATAATCATCATTCCCCTCAGATTCCATATAGCCTTTGATTATACCTCCCTCGAGCCCAGGCCACTAAATCTAGGTTACAGAAGAGTGGTTCTCTGCTTCAGTAAAGAGATTGTACAGTCCCAGAGTTCTGAAGATGCAAGAAAACTCCAAGTCCAGACCAATGGGGGAAAAATACTATGTATCCTACTTATCTGTGTTTACATTCTCCCACTAGAATGAGCTCTGTGAGTGACTGTCATATGTAAACATTATATCTTCCTTATTTTTTTAAATAAGATTTTTATCAGTATTTTCTGTTTCTTGTATTGCCACAATTATCCCAATAATTTCTCTCTCTTCCCCTCCCAGAGAGCCATCCTATGTAACAAAATAGTAGTTTTTAGAGAGGAAGAAAAATCAGCACAACCTTTTAATCCATTGATGAAGTCTATAAACCTGTGCAATGTGTATGTACTCTCATGGACCTCCCACCTCCATGCAGGAAAGAGTTGGGAGGGTTCTCTCAAAGCTCTTCATTCCAATCATGTTTGATCTTTATAATTTTGTTACATTCAATTTGAACTTCTTGATGTATCATAATTACAATATTGTAGTTACTCTATATATTGTTTTCTTGGTTCTGGTGACTACCCTCTGCACTGATTCAGATAGCTATTGTCTCTCTATTCATTACCCGCATCATTTCTTATATTCTATGTACAACACTTTGCTTAGCCATTCCCCAATTGATGGGCATCTGTTTTGTTTCCAATTTTTAACTTTGAAAAGTTTCATCTATATGTTTTGTTTTCACATTACAGATATTTACAGCAGATCACACCCACTCTATGAAAGAGAGACGTCTTCTGTAACAAACGAAAACAATTAAGTGAAACTAAAAATGTCATCTGAAAGTGTCGGCACCATTCTACATTTGTAGCATGCCCCTATCTAGATATTAAATTTTTTTTATAAAAAATAAAATGAACAGAATTCTATTTTCTCTCCTCCCCTAGCTCCTCTTCCCTAATGGGAAAAGAAAAAAAAATTCCTTGCAATAAACAATAGTCCAACAATAAAGCATAGTCCAACAAAACATATTCTCTCATTGGGTAGATACAAAAATACATAGAGACTATCCTAAAAGTCTTAGTGCTATATTAAGCTATCAGAGTTAAGACTTTTGGGATATCCTGCAGGTTTCATTCTGTACCCCAAGTCTCATGTCTCTGTCAGAAGATGCAGATAGCACATTTCATCATTGATCCTTTGGATTCACAAATGGGTACTGTAGAGATCATAGTTCCTATAGTTTTCAAAGTTTTTGTCCTCCCAGCATTGCTATTATTGTAAAAATTGTTCTACTCATTTAATAAATCATTTTGAATGAATGACTGGAGTGAGGGAATGAATGAATGAATCAGAGGATCTGAAAACATCAAGTTTGAGTGTGGCCACTACATTTTAAGGATACCTACAAAGGCCCACTTCTCTCTGGGGCAACACATTAAGGTAAGACCATTCCTACCCTAATGTTCTTTCTACCACCTGGGTTCTGGATAATTTGGAAAGGTATAAGAGTAGACTCCTAGGTTTGAAATGATGACTCCTTGGTAACTGAAAGTTTCATCTTGAGAGGGCTTTCTCTGGTTTTTAAGAAGATGGATAGGATAAACTTCAATTGTGTAATTTGTAACCATTAAACCTATATGCAGAGGGAGAGATCTATTTATAGGAGTAGAGTGAAGTAAGTACCACAAACTAATCTCCGGTCTTTTATCAGTCCCCACTTTCATTGGTTTTGAGTAAACTTCCCTGTATTCCCTATTTTGCATGGAAAGAAATAAATTTTAGAGTTTACTATATATATATATCCATATAAGAAATAAAATACGGAGACTTGTTTTTAAAGAGAAAACTTTATTCAGCACAAAACATTTTTTAGTGTCCTAAAGTGGCTATATGTTCAGCATAACCTGCTCCTCCCCCCACTTTTCCAGTCTTCTTATATTTATTCCAATGTCCTTTTAGATCCAGTGACACTGGCATCCTTGGTGTTCTTCAAACAAGACATTCCATCTCCAGACCCTGAGCATTTTCAGTAGCTATCTTCCATTCCTGGAATTATCTCCTTCCTCATCTCATCCCTGGATTCCTTAAGGTCCCAACTAAAACTGCACCTTCAACAGGAAGCTTTTCCTGATCCCCCTGAATTCCAATGCCTTTCCTCTGTTGATTATCTTGAATTTATCCTGTCCATATCTTGTTTGTACATAGTTGTTCGCATGCCATTCCCTTCCCCTTTAGATTGTGAACTTCTTGAGAACAGGGATTGTCTTTTGTCTTTCTTTGTATCCTTAGCTCTTGGCACAGTGCCAGGCACATACTGGACACTTCACAAATATTTACTAACTATCAGAACACAGTCACCCAGGAGACCCTTGATTTCGTTTCTTGAGAAGTCACTGCTTTACTCCTGTTTTGAAAAAAGAAGTCTTATATACCCTTGTTTAACCTCCCATTTATTTTAGATTTGATTAAGAACAAGACTGAGAATCCTGATTTATTGAGATTCACAGAGGTATTCCAAATGGGATTAATGCTTTATTTGGTAAGAATGGTTTGGTTACACCAAAAGTATGGTAACTTTATTGACTGGAAATCAGTTTGGAGTTTGGGGTTATTTCAGAGATCAGTTAGTTCATCCTGCCCTAGGATAGTCTTAATGATTTTCTTCTATCTCATTAAGAAAAAGGTTTTGCATCCAAGCCTCATTTTAAAAAAATTTTAATCACATGAAATTCATCCTTCATCTGCTCCATTTTGAACTTTTCAGATGAGCTATGCTGTTGTTCTATTTCTTCTTTCCCACATCTACCTCCCCTCCATCTTCATGCTACACATTTTTTTCATGAGTAATACTATTTTCAGAATTTTTCAAAAAGAATATTCAACAGTTTCTTGCGTCCCCTCTGAAGGCACACAGCTCTTAATTTGGGAACCCTTATTCTAGGTTATCAGAAAGATTTCTGATTGGCTGAGAAGAATTTTGCTTCTTGCTAGGTCCACAGAGGCTTCCTACAAATACAGTGGTGTCCAACTCAAAGAGAAACGTGAGCCACTAGGCTATATATGAAGATCCCTGCTGGAAACATGATAACTTAGAAAACCACATGTTAGCATTATTGATTTTTTTATTGCACTTTTATTTTGTTAACTATCTGCCAACTACATTTTAATCCAATCTGGTCCAGGCTTCATGGGACACCTCTACTGCAAAAGGTGAAATATTAGCTGTAACTTGAAGGAAACTAGGAAAACCAGAAGGCAGAAATGGGAAGGAAGAATGTAAGGTATGAGGGGCAGCCAGTGAAAAAGCAGAGTTGGGAGATGGGGGACCTTCTTTGAGAAATAGCAAGGAAGCCAACATGATTGGCTCATAGAGTATATGGAAGATAGTAATATATAATAAGACTAGAAAAGTCTTATTATGGGGAGGGGACAGTTATAAGAAGGGGTCAGACCTGGCTTCAGACACTTACTATCTGTGTGATCCACAACAAGTCACTTAACCTCTGTTTGCCTCAGTTTCCTCATCTGTAAAGTGGTTGTTGTGAGAATCTAATGAGATAATTAATTGTAAAGCATTTAGCACCGTGACTGGTACATACTATGTACTATACACATGTTATAGTGCTATATAAAATTGAGCTATTATTATAAACATGTAAACCAAACAGGATTTTATATTTTATCTTGAAGGTGATAGGGAGCCACAGGAGTTTATTGAGTAGAGGTGGGATGGCATAGTCAGACCTGGGCTTTAGGATGATCACTTTGACAGCCGAATGGAGGATGCACTGGAGCAAACATACTGACCAGCCGGCTATTGCAACAGTCTAGGCATGCAATGAGAGAAGGGGGTATATAGGTGATAATTGACATCCATATAGCCCTTCAGTCACTTTATATACATTATCTCATTTGATTCTCATACTGCCCTGTGGGAGTAGTAGTACTCTTTTCCCATTTCACAGACAAAAAGATACTTAAATAAATCAAATGCCTTGCCCTATGTCACTTAGCTGGGAAATACTGGAGGCTGGATTCCAACTGTGGGGTCTCCTGACTTTACGAGGTGCTTCCTGCAGGACATCTTGCCATAGTTTGTTTCTTTAAATGCAGCTCAATATTGCATTATTTCTATTTTAATAATTACTGTGACTGCCAGGCCACCCTATTGACTCAGATCTTTATCTCACAAACCACTCTTTGTGTCATCTTTCTACTTCCCCACTTTTTGGGACGGTTGATTATTTGAAGCCATAACAGACTTTACATTTAACATTATTGAATTTCCTTCTATTATATTCAGCCCATTGTCCTCTCTAGCCTGTCAGAACTTTTCCTTTCCCAGATCTGTTTTCCAATGAGTCATCCTTCCCAGCCTCTGAGTCATCTGCAAATATGATAAATCAGATCTGTACACTTTTATCCAGGTCTTATTAAATCAACTCCTTGTCTTAGTTTTGTTCTCCATGGCATGGCACTCCATTAAATTCAGTAAACATTCATTAAATGCCTACTATGTACAAGGCTTGGTGGATAGAGCACCAGACCTGGAGTCAGGAAGACTCCTCTTCCTCAGTCCAAATCTGGCCTCAGACACTTAGTAGTTGTGTGACCCTGAGCAAGTTACTTAACCCTGGCTGCCTCAGTTTTCTCGTCTGTAAAACAAGCTGGAGAATGATATGGCAAACCACTCCAGTATCTTTGTCAAGAAAACCCCAAATGGGGTCACAAAGAGTCAGTTGCCACTGAAACAACTGCACAACAGAAACAAGAATGTGCAAAGCACCCTCCTAGGTATTGGAGTTACAAAAATGAAAAATAAATATCTCTGCCTCGAGGAGTTCAAGGAGATACGACATCCATGTGAGTAAGGATGACTCAAGATAGACTGTGATAGAGGAAAAGAGTAGGGAATCCGCTTGACTTCAAATTTTGGTAAAACTCCAGAGTACACTATTAAATGGGTGCTTGTGAGCATTTAGAAAGAAAAGTGGCCATTCATTTCAATTCAATAACCACTCATTAAGCATTGCTGGAGAGACAAAGACAAAAATGAAACAGTCCTTGTCCTCCTTTTATTTTATTTGATGGGGGTGGGTGGATACAAAATATGCAGAGAAAAATTAAATAAATGGGCTTAGAATCAGGAAGACTCATTTTCCTGGATTCAAATCCAGCCTCAGACATTTACTAGCTGTGTGGCCCTAAGTAGGTCACTTAACCCTGTTTGCCTTAGTTTCCTCATCTGTAAAATGAACCAGAGAAGGAAATGGCAAACCACTCCAGTATCTTTGTGAAGAAAACCCCAAATAGGGTCCACAAAGAGTTAGACACACCTGAAATGACTGAACAGTAACAACGAAGCACATAAAAGGCAAGTGAAAGGGGAATAAACTTTTGAAAGGTATTGAAGGGGAGAATTAAGGAAGGCTTCAAAACTGAGCCTTAACGAAAGAGAAAGTGATTAAAGATGAAAATGGTATGTCATTCTTGGGAAATTCCTGGAGATGGGAGATGGAATAACAAGTTAGGGACTAATTCTGAGGGTACTTTGATTCAAATGTAGAATGCCTGGGCAGAATAAGGATAAAGATATAATCAGAATAGTAGACCAGCCAAGAAGTTAGATTGGAGCCAGATTGTATAAGGCTAACCTGAGGTTTTTGTATTCTGTCCTAGAGGCAATAAAGATCACTTTTGAAGCTGGTATGGCTTGACCAAGGACAGGTCATGCCAAACTAGACTAAACTTGTGTTCCTTTTTGATTGATCTGTTTACTGATTTCCTGGCCTTCCTGTAAGTCCTAATGAAAATCTCATCTTTTACGAGAAGCTTTTCCCAACCCCTCTTTATTCTAGTCCTTTCCCTCTGTTAATCATTTCCCATGTATCCTATCCACATCTTTTTTGTATATATTTGTTTGCATATTGTCTTCCCCATTACATTGTGAGCTCCTTGAACGACTGCCTTTTGCCTCCATTTGTATCCTTAGCACAGTGCCTGGCATATGGTAGGTGCTATTGCTTGCAGAAGTTATTATGTGCCCATAAATTCTCCTTCCTTGGGGGACTGTTATTACCGGCCAATGTGTTGGGGGCTCATCAGCATGTTTCCAGCTCTTTTGTTAATCAGATCAACATCACACTCAGTTGAAAAATCTTCCAGGGGTTGCCAAGACCTTGCTTACTTGCCTATCACTATTAGAAAGGTGCTTCAGAACCAGTAGAACATTGTATACAGTAACAGCAACATCGTGTGATGATCAACTATGAACAACTCAGTTCTCCTCAGCAGTGCAATGATTCAAGATAATTCCAAAGGATTCATGATGGAAAATGCTGTCCACATATATAGAGAAAGAACCGATAGACTCTGAATGCCGATCAAAGCATACTGTTTTCACTTAAAACTTTTTTCTTTTAGTTTGTTTTTTCACAACTGTGACTAATGTGGAAATATGTTTTATGTGAGTGTATCTATATAACCTATATCAAATTGTTTATCATTTTAGGAAGAGGGGAGGGAAGGGAGAGAGGGAGAAAAATTTAGAAATCAAAATTTTGTAAAGATGAATGCAAAAAAATTATCTTTAATAGGATTGGGGAAAAATACCATTAAAAAGGCTCTTGATACCTGGGTTACAGTGAATAGTAATAGTAATAGCTAATATTTATATAACATGTTCAGGTTTATAAATATTATAAATATCATCCTTACAACAATCCTACGAGGTAGATACTACTATCATACTCATTTTACAGATTAAGAAACCGAAGCAGACAGAGGTTCAGTGACTTGGTCAGGGTCAAGGATTTGAACTCAAGTCTTCCTGACTCAAGGCCATGCTCTATCCACTATGCTACCCAGTATATTCTGTAAATTCCTTTCACATCCTCCATGACTCAGAGCGTAGGCTATGTGCCCTTTTGTGAATTCTACACTTTTTGCTGATTTTTCTTAGGGCCAGGAATAAACATCTGTACTGTTTTCACTTGGCTTTTTAGCTCTTGTGGTGGCCCTGGAGGAAACTTGCTCAGGAGTCATGCAAATTGCCTGGAAGTGTTGATAAGCATCAAGGAAACAGTAACCCAGGAGGATGGGGGAGGATGAAGATGGAGAACTTTTCCCTGAAATCTTTTCATAATAGCCAAAAATTACTGTCTTCTTAACACATTAGACAGCAGTGCCAAGATGGAAAAAAAAGACGTGGGCAAGCTACAACACTAAGACAGTTCTAATAGTAGAGTTAAGGGTAAAGTTCTGTCCTTGGGTTCCAAAAAATCAACCTCATCCACACAAGATGGGGAGACATAGCGAAGACCACAATTCCTTTTATAACTATCTGGAGATTTCCATGGAATGCAAGGTCAAGATGAGCCAACAGCATGACATGATAACCAAGAAAACCAGAGCTGTCCTAAATCCCATTAAAAGAGAGGTAGCTATTTATAGCAGCTCTTTTCTGTGGCAGAGAATTGAAAATTGAGGAGATGCCCATCAATAGGGAAATGGTTGAACAAAATGTGGTATATGATTATGATGGAATATTGTTGTGCTATAAGAAATGATGATCAGGACGCTCTCAGAAAAACCTGGACTTACATGAACTGATGCAAAGTGAAATGTACTATGTAAAAGTAACAGCAATATGGAAAAATGATCAGCTGTGAATGATTAACTATTCTTAGCAATACAATAGTCCAAGACAACTCGGCAGGACTTGCTATGAAAAATGATATCCATCCCTAGAAAAAGAACTAATGGTGTCATTACAGATTGAAGCATACTTTTTAAATTTTAGTTATTTTGAAATTTTATTATTTTTTGGTCTGTTTTCTTTTACAGCATGACTAATTTGGAAATGCTTTGCATGACTACACATGTATAACCTATATTGAATTGCTTGCCTTCTCAATGAAGGGGGTTAGGGAAGGAGAAAGGGAGAGAATTGGAACTCAAAATTTCAAAACCAAATGTTAAAAATTGTTTTACATGTAAAATAATAAAATACTAAATAAATTTTTAAAAAAGGAGAGAGGTATCATCAAGAAAAGGTGGGGGAACATCCAGAGAAAGAACTATGGAGCCTAAATACAGATCAAAGCACACCATTTTCTCTCTTTTTTCCCCTTCTTCCTCATGGTTTTTCCCTGTGTTCTGATTCTTCTTTCACAGCATAACTAATGTGGAACTATGTTTAATATGATTGTTCATATATAGCCTGTATCAGATTGCATGCAGTCTTGGGAGGGGAATAGAGAGGAAGGAGGAAAAGTTTGGAACTCAAAATCTTGTAAAAGTGAACATTGAAAACAAAAAAAAAAATTTTATAAAAAGGAAAGAAAAAACAAATGATGGAGAATAGTTCTAATGTCCTCTACCTGGATTAGGCTATGTTGGGAATACTGCACTGAGCTCTGGATGCCATGTTTCAGAGAGTGAATCCTGAACCTGGAGGAGGTCATGACCAAAATGGCCAAGAAGCTAGAGCATACGGCTTATGAAGATGATATGAAGGAACTGGGCCTGTTTGGCATGGAGAAGACTTAGAGGAATATGATTACTACATTCAAAGATTTAAAAGGATGCAGCTTGTTTGGTTTGGCCCCAACAGGTAGAACTAGGAGCAGTGGTAGGAGGTTAAAGGAGACAAATTTAGGCTCGATCGTAAGAAAAAAATTCCTGACATGAAGAGCTATGTGAATGTGATTGGGCTGACTTGGAAAGTTCTGACATTCTTGCCTCTTGAGATATTCATACAGACATTAAATGATCACTAGCTAGCTGGTGAAGGAAGAGTCTTGTAACTCTAATGAACTGGACCAGATGGTATCCAAGGTTCCTTGCAGTCATGAGATTCTATAATTCTGGGAAAGTCAGGCAAAGTGCGCTGTGTAGCAAGAGGAGAAAAGATAACCTTTGTCTGGGGAAGTTGGGGAAGGCTCCATTGGAGGAAGTTGCCTTTGAATTGGGCCTCTAGGAAGGGAAGAAATTTAAGAGGCAGAAATGACAAGGGAATCTATTCCAAAAATGGGAGATGATGTTAGCAAAATCCCGGAGATAAGAAAGGGTAGAACTCAGAGACGTGGGAACAGTTTGGCTGGATTGCAGAGCATGTGAAGCAGAATAGTTGTAAGACAAGGACGGATGTTAGTCTGGAGTTATAATGTGGGTTGACCTTAGGAGTTTGTGCCTTGTGAGGTAGACACTAGAGTGCCATAAACGGTTTTTGAATGTAGGAATGATGTAGTTAGAGTGATTCCTTACAAAGTGTATTTGGTCTTTGCAGAAGTGAGGGACTATGGATGTGGAACATTGCATATAGTGTCAGGATTGATTTATATGTTTTGCTGGATTGCTCTTTTCCCCTTCCTTTTTTATCCTTATTTACAGGGGATGGCTCTCTGTGGAGGAAGAGGTAGAAGAGATATATCCGTAAGTGAAGGTGATATTAAAACAGAGATACCAATTAAACATTTTAAAAAAGATTTGTTCACAGTATGTGGATTGATTGGATCAACAGGGAGAGCCTGGAGGCAAGAACAGTTAATAGGACAGATGAGAAGACATGAGGACTTAAAACAGAATGGCAGCTGTAGTCAGTAGAAAGGAGGGTGTGGTGCTAGCGACTTAGTATAGAACCTACAGATTTGTCAACTAAGCATATCTGGGAGTTGAGGGGGAAGGAAGAGTCGGAGATGATTGAGTGTTCCAGCCTTGGGGACAGGGAGGATTGTGGGTACCATCAACTGAATGAAGCACAGCAGTTGTGGGGGATGAGGATGGGTGTGGGGATAGGTAGAAGAAGGGAGAAAGTAAGTTGAACTTATTTGGAATAGGTCTCTAATTCAGGGACTCAAGTGAGCTCAGAAATTAGGTAGACCCAGGAGGTTTGGGGCCAAGGGTTTGGGAATAGGGAGAGTTTAGAAAGAAATGAAAGGTAAAAACCCTGAGACCAAAGGCAAAGTTCCCCTGGATGTGCTCCAAAGAAAGGAGCTGGAGCCCAGAGAAACTCAGAGAGGGTCCAAACCTTCCTGCTCCCCTTCCTTTCTCTCCCTGTTTTATTCCCCACCTGCCCCTCCTTCTCCTCATCTTGGGGGAGCTCTCCAAAGTCCCCTTGCCCCAGGAACACTTCCGGGACTGCTGGGATCTTGGTAGGGATTCCCTCCCACCTCTCCCCATATCTGGGAGTCTTCACTGACTTCCAGTGCCCCCTCAGAGCTTACACACACCCAAGGTTTCAGTCACCAAACTCCATTGCAGGCCCCAGCATGTCTGCCCTGGGTCTGGTCCCCTCAGCAAGGTAAATTCTTTTGTGTGTGCACATGGTCACGCCTGAGAGATGTGGGTGTTATGTGTCTTGGATGTATGTTTGCCTGTCTGTGTGATTCATGAGTCTACATGTTAGGTGAATCTGTATCACACAGATGTTTGTGTATGTCTGCATGATGAGTGTGTTATGTGTGATAAGTGTGTTGTGTGTGCTCCTGTCTGTGAGCTGTGTGCATACATGTACATATACACCTATAGACACACATACACCTATAGACACATACAAACACATATGTACATACAAGTATATTCACAGTATATGTACACATATGTGAACACATGTGTATATGCATATAGGTATATATTTGTGTGCATATATACATATATACCAATATATACATATACACACATATAGCTGCTGTATATTTGAATGCATGTGTACCTGGTTCAATATTAGGTGCTTAATAAATGCTTATTGATTAATTTCTGTGTGTGTGAATGTGTGTGTGTGTGTGTGTGTGTGTGTGTGTGTGTGTGTGTGTGCTTTCTTGGGTGCCCTTTCCTGGGTCTCTAAGGCAGCAGGTCCTACTCTCAGACTCCCCTCATCCTGGACACAGATAAGTCTGCCCCTGAGGCCTGAGTCCTGCGCAGGTGAGGATAGGAGCCTGAATAAGGTTGGACATGGGTATGGAGAATAGAGAGAGAGCTGTCTTCAAGTATTTGAGGGCTGACACGTGGAGCAAGAATTAATTTTGTTCAGTGTGGCTCCAGAGGACAGAACTAAGAACTTTAGAATTTGTGTTGGGAGAAATTTCCTAAGAACTAGAGCTCTCCTGAGGTAGGTAGGGAGGCCCCAGGTGGTGGTGGGCACCTCCTTCCACAGAGTTGAGGCTTTATATGCACTTTGGGCTATGAAGGAGAGTCCTGTCCAGGTGATAGTCGATGCTTGTCCCTGTGGTCCATTTCAGCTCTGAAATTCTGGGATGGGGATGTGGCCATTTAAAGCATTATAATTTATAGTAGCAATGAGAACAATCCCCATCTCCATGACCTTTCCAGGTTTGCCCAGTGTTTTCATCGCAATGATCCTGAGAGATAGGTGATGTGACCCTGCAAGACAGGGAGTCATCTCCATGTTGCAGCTGAGAAAATAGATGCCCACAAAGATGAACTGTCTTCTCTGGGATCATGAGGCTAATGTTAGAGCTAGGATTTGAACACAGGACCTTGGCATGCAAATCTGGTATTTTTTTTTACTATTTCATGCTTCCCTTCTCCTTTCCTCCTTCCCTTTCTCCCCAAGATCCTTCTGTGGGGGCTTAGCCTAGCCCACAGTGAGGGACATATGGCTGGAGACAGGGTACTGGACTGAATGAACTTGGTCTGTTCCTCCTCCTCATGGAGTGGGAAGGCCTCAGAGGGTGGGGAAGGGCAAAATCTCAGGGATGCCTGGAAGAGAAGATTGTTTCAAGGTACATAGAAAATTCTCCATCAGAACTTCTCAGGCAGACCTGTCCCACCCTTCTTCCCCCATCCCTCTGGACAGGGGGCACCTCTTGATTGAGGAAAGGAAGCCGCTTCCTGGCTTATGTGAGGACGGAAAGACGTGGCCTCAGACAATGGAATTTTCTCAAAACTTGACTTTGTTCTGGTGGGATCTGGAGGGGGAGGGGGCTTCCTTCCAATGAGTGCCTGGCCTCCTCTCCCCGACCCCAGGTGGCAAACACAGCCCCAGAATGTGTGTGAGCCACCAATCTGCCTCCACCCAATCCCAAACAAAACAACTCCCACAGTATTGATGTGTGTGTCCCTCCTTTCATCTGAGGCTGAGGTGAGAAAGTCACTTCCCCCTCCCCCATCTACCCTTTTCTAGTTTAACCCTTTAGACCTTGTGCCGGCCTTTCCCCAGGTCTCAGGTCAATCTCCCTTGAGGCACATAGACCTATAGGATGATAGAGTCAGAGCTGCAAGGGACCTTGAGTCTAAACCTCTCATTTTATAGAAAAGAAAACTGAGGCTCAGAGCAGTTGTCCAGGATCATGAAATGAGTAAATGTCTAAGGTGGGATTTGAACCCAGAAAGCCTAGCACTAGACTTTGATGCCTCCTCTTTTACTTCAGTGGGAAGCAAACAATTGATCTCAGCCTGAGTTTGTTCCACCAAAGCCACAGGCAAGTGGCTCTCTGCCCACTCCAGGAGGGGGGGTGACGTTTATACCTGGACTCTCTGATTGTCACAAAAGAGACAGAGGGTGAATCTACCAAGCTCAGAGATAGATATGACAGGTGTGGTTTCTGTCCCCAAGCAGATTCACTTTCTGGAAGGAAGAACAAGGATTCCTGTCACACTTTACCCATTCCATCATTATCACTGGTGGGTGGTCCAAATCTCTCTCCTCTGACCCTGAACTCTAACCCTAGTATAAATATGGTTTTGTCTTCTCCTTCTTAAAAAAATGTTTTTATTCCTATTTTCTGCTTCTTAACTTCACAACCATTATCCCTTGTATCCTTTCTTCTTCCAGAGCTCCATTCTACATTCAAAATCTCCCAGAAAAATATGAATTGATCTCAGGACATGGAAGAGCTCAAAAAGAATTTTGAAAATCAAGTAAGAGAAATGGAAGAAAAATTAGGAAGAGAAATGACACTGATGCAAGAAATTCATGAAAACGGAGTCAGCTACTTGTGAAAGGGGACCCAAAAAATGCTGAAGAAAATAACATCTTAAAAAAAACCAACCCAAATGGCAAAAGAGGTAAAAAAAAAAAGCCAATGAGGAGAATGCCTTAAAAAGAAGAATGAGCCAAAGAGAAGAGGAGGTTCAAAAGCTCACTGAAGAAAATAATTTCTTAAAAATTAGAATGGAGCAGATGGAAGCTAATGACTTTATGAAAAATCAAGGAATTACAAAACAAAATCAAAAGAATGAAAAAATAGAAGACAACGTGAAATTTCTTATTGGAAAAAATCACTGACCTGGAAAATAGATCCAGGAGAGAATAATTTTAAAATCATTGGACTATCTGAAAGTCACGATCAAAAAAAGACATTATCTTTCAAGAAATTATCAAGGAAAACTCTCCTGATATTCTAGAACCCAAGGGGAAAATAGATATTGAAAGAATCCACTGATCACTTCCTTGCAGATATCTCAAAAGGAAAACTCTTAGGAATATTGTAACCAAATTCCAGAGTTTCCAAGTCAAGGAGAAAATATTAGAAGCAGCCAGAAAGAAACAATTCAAGTATTGTGGAAACACAATCAGGATAACACAAGGTCTAGCAGCTTCTACATTAAGGGATCCAAGGACTTGGAATATGATATTCCAGAGGTCAAAGAATCTAGGATTAAAACCAAGAAGCATGTACCCAGCAAAACTAAATATAAATATAAATATAAAGGGGAAGAAAAGGTCATTCCATGGAACAGAGGACTTTCAAGCATTCTTGTTGAAAAGACCAGAGATGAATAGAAAATTTGACTTTCAAAATACAAGAATCAAGAGAATCATGAAAAGGTAAACATACAGGAAAGAGAAATCATAAGGGACTTGCTAAAGTTGAACTGTTTACATTCCTACATGGAAAGATAGTATTTGCAACCCTTGAGAGTTTTCTCAGTATTGGGTAGTTGGAGGGTTGTGTGTGTGTCTATGTGTCTCTGTGTGTGTGTGTGTGTGTGTGTGTGTGTGTGTGTGTGTGTACATACTAGGGTGAGTTGAATATGAAGGGATGATATCTAAAAAAATAAAGTTAAGGGGTGAGAGAAGAATATATTGGAAGAAGAAGAAGGGGAGAAATAGAATGGGGTAAATTATCTCTCACATAAAAAAGGCAAGTAAAAGCTTTTTCAATGGAGGGGAAGAGGGGGAAGGTGACAGGGAATGAGTGAACCTCACTCTTGGATTTGGCTTAAGGAGAGAATAACATGCACACTCAATTGTGGATAAAACAATCTCTCTTACCCTACAAGAAAGTAGGGGGAAAGGGGATAAGTGGGGGGAGGATGATAGAAGGGAGGGAAAATGGGAGGAAGGGGTAATTAGAAATAAGCACTTTTGAGGATGGATAGGTTCAAAAGAGAGACTAGAATAAATGGGGGACAGGTTAGGATGGAGGGAGATATAGTTAGTCTTTCACAACATGACTGTTATGGAAATGTTTTGCATGACTACACATGTATAACCTTCATTGTATTGCTTGCCTTCTCAATGGGGGTGGGTGGAGAGGGAGGAGAAGAAAAAAGTTGGAACTCAAAGTTTCAAAAATAAATGTTAAAAATTGTTTGTACCTGCAATAAGGAAATAAGATATGTAGGTAATAGGCTATAAAAATCTATCTTGCCCTACAAGAAAATAGAGGGAAAGGGGATAAGAGAAGGGGGTGCTGTGATAGAAAGGAGGGCAGATTTAGGAAAGCAGTAATCAGAATGCACACTGTCTTGGGGCTGGGGAGGGGAGAGATGGGGAGAAAATTTGGAACTCAAAATGTTGTGGAAGTGAATGTTGAAAATTAAAAATAAATAAACCAATTAATTAGAAAAAAAGAATACAGCTCCAACTTATACCTGTGTAGGGTATATATGATCTGTTTCTCTTCTAATTTTTTTGGGTACAACCTTTAATATTAAGGTTGCATATCCATCTAGAATGTGGGGGGTATTAGTTTAAGTTTAATTTCTGCCAGACTGCTTTCCAGTTTTCCCGGCAGTTAAAAAAAAATCAAATAGGAAGACTTTCTCAAGGTAATTTTGTTTTCCACTCTATCAAACATTGGGTTATTGAGTTGTTTTGTTTCTAAATCTCCCTTGTCTTTTTATTCCATTGATCTATTTTTCTGTTCTTTAACCAATACCAGATGGTTTTGATGACTGCTGCTTTATTTGAGGATTGGAAATTTTGCCTCCTATTCTACTGAGCAGATTGAGTTCATCCATTCTGAGTTTCTAGTCTCCTATCCTCCATATGTCATCTTCAGAAGCATAGCTTTAGAGTTAGAAGGGACTTTAGAGATATTTCACCCAACTTCATTTTACAGATCATAAAAAGAGGGTAGGTGATTTCTCTGTAGTCATAAAAGGAGTAAGTTGCCTACTCTGGATTCAAACTCAGGGGCTCTGACTCCAAATTCATCACTTTTAACTATACTGTGATACTTCTTTTTCATCCACCTAGATTCAAAGATTCTCTTCTCTTCTTCCCTTCCTTCTTGACACCTTTCCTTCTTTCCAAAAAAGAGCTAACCTATTCCTCTTCCAAACTTTTCTATTTCTGTTGAGGAAACCATTGTACTTCCAATCGCTATGGTTTACAACCTCTAAGTCATCCTCAACTCTTCCTTACCCCACATATTCTAAAATAGTTGCCAAGTATTGTGCATTCTAGCTCCACACTTTATCTCACAACAGTTCCCTCTCCCACTCACATAGCTCTCATCCTTGCTCAGACACTTGTTTCTTTACCTTCATCCTTTCCCCCTCTTTAGTCCTCCCTATTGTCCAAATTGAAATTCCCAAAGCACAGTCCTATTCCTGTCACTCTCTTTCTCAATAAACTCTGTTTCCCTCTTTTGTCTAAGATGAAAACCAAATTCTCCTGTTTGGCTTTTAAAGATTTTCTCAAAATGGCTGAAACATGCATTTTCAAGCTTCCACGATATTAGTCTCCTTTACACACTATGTATTCAAGCGGAAATGGCCTATTTGATGGTTTCCACACATGCCATCCTACTTCTCTTTGCAATGTCTGTTCTCCAGGCCCAGAATTCAGACCATGCTTTGCCTACCATCTAGACATCCACCCAAGCCATCTTACCATCCAGCTCAGTTGGCATACCTTACCTCTACTGCCTCTACCTTTCCACTTCTTGCTACTTTAAACACAGTAATTAAATCAACAATGCCATTGCTTTTGGAAAGCATATGTCAATTATATCTCCTCTAGATCTGCTCATCATCCCCATGACTCCCCAGACCAAAAGTTCCTTACTGGGCTTTAATTCCCCTGTACCTTTGGTCCAGCACTTAATAAATGCTTCTTCAGTAAATGCTTGGAATGCCTAAAAGCATATTTGTGATTTCTTTATCATTAAAAAACAAAAACAAAATACCATTCCCTTGACCATTATATCTCCTCAAATTATTACCCTAAATCTCCCTTTCTCATTTACTGTTAAATTTAGAGTAGCCTAAATTCATTCATTCACTCATTCATTCACTAAATATTTATTAAGCACCAGCTATGTGCCAGGCACTCTGCTAGGAGTTGGGAATAACAAAAAAAGGCAAAGGACAGTCTCTGCCTTCAAAGAGTTCATAATCTAATGGAGGGGGGAGGGAGAGACAAAAAGCAAATAAACGTACAAACAAGCTACGTACAAGATAAATGAATATAATTAAAAGAGGGAAGGCCCTAGAATTAAGATGGTGTTGAGAAAGGTTTCCTACAGATTTTAATTAAGACTTGAAGGAAGTCAAGGAAACCAAGAGGTACAGAGGAAGAGGGTTTAGATGAAATATAATGAGTTCAGTTTTGGACATATTGATTATAAGATGTCTACTCGATAATTCAGTTTGAGATGTTTGAAAGGCAGTTGGAGATGTGAGATTGGAAGCCAGCAAAGATATATGGACAGGATAGGTAGATCTGAGAATTACTGGCATAGGGATAATTATTAAATTGATAGGAATTAATTGAAAGAAGGAAGGCACTAGAATTAAGATAGTATTTAGGACTTTATTAGTAGTAATTATTAGTAATTAGGACTAATTAATTGTAGCCAAGAGGTAGAATGAAGTAGCATAGGAGAAGAGAAGAAGGTTCAGAACAGAATCCCATAGGACACTTATGGTTAGAGGGTATGACCTAGATGAGGATACAGCAAAGGAGACTGAGGAGTAGTCTGAGAGGAGATCCTGGAGAGAAAGACATCCCTAAACCTTAGACAGAAGAGAGTGAGCAGTATTGCCAAAGGCTGAAAAGAAGTCAAGAAGAATGAGAATTGAGAAAGGACTATTGGATTTGGCAATTACAAAGTCATTCACCCTTTACATTGACTGTTTCCACTTCCCTATCACCCCCTCTTTGCACAACTCCTTATAATCTGACTCTATTTTTACTATTTTGATGAAACTGCTATAAAAGGTCACCAATGACTACTTCATTGATAAATCCAATGGCCTTTACTCAGTTGTTCTGTTGGACCTTTCTGCAGCTTTTTACACCATTGTACACTGCCTTCTTTTCTGTAACATCTTCTTCCCTTCCTTGAATTCTGGAACACTGTTCTGTCCTTATACTCTTCCTTCTTGTCTACCATTTGTTCCTTCTCAGTCTCTTTGGATGTTGCTTCATTTCAACCCTCTCCTCATACTCTCTTCACTAAGGGGGAGTGTCCTTCTATGGATCCCCTTTTCTGTCTTTAATCTCTCCCTTCATGATCTTATCCTCTCCCAGGGCTTGACTCAACACCTCAGTAGATGACTTGACTATATATCCACCCCCAACTTTTATTCAGGGCTCCAGTCCAGCTTTTCAAGTGCCCTTTGGACATTCTCACCTGGGCAATGATGTTTAACACCTCAGAATTCACAGGTTCAAACATGAATATGTCATCTTCCTCTATAAGCCTGCCCCTCCTTCTGACTTCCTTATTTCTATTGAAGACACCACCACCCACCTAGCAATCCTGGTTTGAAAACCTGAAGTCATCTATCTCATCCTCTCCTCCACATCCAAATACTTGCCAAGTTTCAACAACTGTCCTTCCATAATATCTGTCCTCTTCCTTCTATTCCTACTGCCAAGCTCTCACTGGACTATTTTAAAAGCCTCCTAACTTTCTTCCCTGATTCCACTCTCGCCTTCCAGTCCATCCTTTGTATTGCTTCCAAAGTAATCTTCAGGCCTTCCAGAAAGGCCTGACATTGTATCATTCCTCTCCTCAGAAACTTTTAGGGGTATCTTGTTGCCTCTTGGATAAACTCCTGAGTCTGGCATTTAAGGTCCTCTTCAATTTGCCTTCATTTGACTTTCCTACTCTGGTTCCACAATACTCCTTATCACAAACTCCATGTTACAGCCAAACTGGACTGACTGGGCCCCATCTTGGCACTTAATACCTACATCCATGTGTCAAGATAAAAGGGAAATAATTAAAAGAAAGAAAACTCTTTTAGAGTCAGGATTCGGTTGTTAAAAACTTCCTTTGCCACTCCTAGTGCTTGGAATTCACTTATTCCTCATCTCTTCCTCTTGGAATCTTTTAGACCTTCCAGGCTCAATTCTAGCACTGATCCTTCTAGGAAGCAATTCTTAATTCTCACAGTTGCTACAGTTTTCTTCCTTCCCAAGTGTCCTTATCCTATAGTGATTTAGGTATGTCTTGTGTCCTATCTTTTCCTTCCTGTTCATTACTCAATAGAATGTTAGTATCTTGAGGGCAGAGACTATTATTTTTTTGTCTTGATATTACCAACAGTACTTTACACATAACAGGCATTTACTGAGTTACTTTATTTATTTTTTAAATTAATAGAATTTATTTATTTTCAGTTTGTAGCATTCACTTCCACAAGATTTTTAATTCCAAAATTTCTCTCCATTTCTCCCTGCCCCCCACTCCAGGACATCATACACCCCAACTACCCCTTTCCCCAATCTGCCCTCCTTTTCATCATCTCCTCTTCTCCCATCCTCCTCTCCTCTATTTTCCTGTATGGCAAGATAGATTTCTGTACCCCATTGCCTGTACAACTTATTTTCCAGTTGCATGCAAAAACAATTCTTATCATTCATTTTTAAAGTTTTGAGTAACACATTCTCTCCCTCCCTCCCCACCCACCCTCATTAAGAAAGCAAACAATTTGATATAGGTCATATATGTGTAGCCATGCAAAACACTTCCATAACAGTCATGTTGCAAAAGACTAACCACATTTCCCTCTATCCTGTCCTGCCCTCTATTTATTCCATTCCCTCCTTTGACCTGACCTCCCACAATAATGTTTGCTTTTGATTATCCCTTTGCTCAATCTGCTCTCCCTTCTATTATACTTCCTCTCCTATCCACTTTCCCACTACCTTCCTGTGGAGTAAGATAGATTTCCATTTGAGCGTGTGTTATTTCTTCCTTAAGCCAAATCCAATGAGAGCAAGGCTCATTACTCCCTCTCACCTCCTCCCTCTTTCTCTCAATTGTAAAATGTCTTTCTTATCTCTTTTATGTGAGATGATTTACTATGTTCTACATCTCCCCTTCTCTTTCTCCCAGTACATTCCTCTCAACACAATTTTTTTTTAGTATCCTCCCTTCATATTCAGATCACCTTTTGCCCTTTCTCTCTCTATATACACACACACACACACACAATACATACACATATACCTACACATATATAATACACACATATATACACACACATACACACACACACACACACACATATATTCCCTCTAACTGCCCTAATAATGGAAAAGATAAGTTACAAATATCATCATTCCATGTAGGAAAATAAGCACTTCAACTTTATTGAACACTTTATGACTTCTCTTCTCTGTTTACCTTTTCATGTTTTTCTTGATTCTTGTACCTGAAAGTCAAAATTTCTATTCAGTTCTGTTTTTTTCAACAAGAATGCTTGGAAGTCCTTTATTTCATTGAAATTCCATTTTCTCTCTGAAGTATTATACATAATTTTGCTGGATAGGTGAGTCTTTGTTTTAATCCTAGTTCCTTTGACCTCTGGAAAATCATATTCCAAGTCCTCTGATCCTTTAGTGTAGAAGTTGCTAACTCTTGTGTTATCCTGATTGTGTTTCCACAATACTTGAATTGTTCCTTTCTGGCTGCTTCTAATATTTTCTCTTTGACCTGAGAACTCTGAACTTTGGCTACAGTATTCCTAGGAGTTTTCTTTTGGAGGTCTCTTTCAAGAGGTGGTTGATGAGTTCATTCCAGTTTTATTTTACCCTCTGGTTTTAGAATATCAGTGGAGTTTTCCTTGATAATTTCTTGAAAGATGATGTCTAGGCTCTTTTTTTGATCATGACTTTCAAGTAGACCAATAATTTTAAAATTATCTCTCCTGGATCTATTTTCTAGGTCAGTTCTTTTTCCAGTGAGATATTTCAAATTGTCTTCTATTTTTTCATTCTATTGCTTCTGTTTTATATTTTCTTGATTTCTCATAAAGTCAATAGCTTCCATCTGCTCCATTTTAATTTTTAAGGAATTATTTTCTTCAGTGAGCTTTTGGACCTTCTTTTCCACTTGACCAATTCTGCTTTTTAAAGCATTCTTCTCCTCACTGACTTTTTGGACCTCTTTTTTTCCATTTGGATTGGTCTATTTTTAAAGGTGTTATTTTCTGCAGTTTTTTGGGGGGTCTTCTTTTAAAGCTTTTGACTCATTTTTCATGTTTTTTTTTTTGCATCATCCTCATTTCTCTTCCCAATTTTTCCTCTACTTCCCTTCCTTGATTTTCAAAATCCTTTTTGAGCTCTTCCATAGCCTTAGAGCATTTCATATTTTTCTTGGAGATTTTGGATGCAAGAACCTTGACCTTGTTCTCTTTCTCTGGTTGTATGCTTTGATCTTCCTCGTCACGAGAAAATACCTTTTCACTAAGAAATTAACCTTCTGTCTTCTTATTTTTTCCTCCCCAGCCAATTACTTGACTTTTGAGCTCTTTGGTAAGTGCAGGGTGTACTGCCCCAGGTTTCAAAGGTTTTGTGCAGCTGTTTTCTAAGATATCTGTAGGGACCTATAAGTTCTCAGTTCCTCCAAAGTGGTATGATGAAAGGAGAGGTGTTCACTCCTCTCCTGGCCTGTGAGCAATCACAAGCACTCTTTTCTGCCATGGAACTGTGAGTAGGATTTTCCCTCCACAACTGCCCCAGCTTTACCACATCAGCACTCTTCCTTGTCCCAGGATGACCACCCAGGATTACGACCTAGATCAGCTGCTTGACTCCCCCACCTTCTATAGTTAAGAATTTTAGAAGCAGCCTCTGTTCTGGGGCTGCAGCTGGGGCTGGACCACTTCATCTCTCACCCAGGTAAGAAAGCTTTCCCACTGACCTTTGAAGCTGTCTTTGTCATTTGTAGGTTGAGAAGTCTGGCAACCTTTTCAGCTGCCAGGGATTCAGCTCCCTAAGGCCTGCTCCAGTCTCCTATCTGTACCCATGTAGCCCATGCTGGGCTGTGCTCCACTTCTAACCAGGTTCAATAGACCCTTCCTGTCAGCCTTCCATATTGTCTTGGGCTGGAAATCTATTTCACTCTGTCATATTGTGGCTTCTGCTGCTCTAGAATTTGTTTAGTCTCATTTTTGACAGGTATTTTGAGGGTTTTGGGGTGAGAGCTCAGGCAGGTCCATCCTTCCACTCCATCATCTTTGCTCTGCTACTGAGTTACTTCAATAATACTAGAAGTAATAGTAATATCTGACATCTATATAACACTTTGAAATATATAATGGACTTTGCAGACCCTGAAGAAGGTTTGGGGTGGGAGGAACTTCTCTGGCATCACAGGGACCTCAGAAGACCTTCTTTGGATGAGAGTCACTCCTTGAGTTAGATGGTTCATGGCATTCAGAAGATCTCAATTTGGGGGTTTCCATGATCTGGAGGAAGGGATGACCATTCAAATTTTGGGGGTTACAAATGGGAAAGGTAGAGACACAAGAGTGATATGTGAATAGATGAGCCTGTGGACTCAAGAATGAGGAGAAAAAAGACTATTGGTGGTAGCAGTGTGCTGGAACTGAGACCAGTCTGGAAAGGCAGTTGGGGCAGTTAGTGAGAGTGAAATCCAGTCAGTAAACCTTGTTTTCTTCAGAGCAAACCCTTGGGAAAATTTCTATCTGGAGTTTAAAACTCGATCCTATTCTTTAGAATCCCCTCCCCCCCATTGCCTAGGATTAGGGTGGAGGGGGTAAGCCTTATCTGTGAGCCCCATTGCAGGCTTCTGTGTGTTTTTTTTAAAAAAATGCTTATCTACTTTTCTGTGTTACTAGATATGGCTAATACATTGCATGGCCATTAATAGTGATTTTGTCTAAGTCTATAAATTCATGATTCAAGATGGAGAAAGGGGAATCGAGTTCATGGGAGAGGAGATTTCTCTGGTTTTGCTTCCACTAGAGCTGATTAGAGAGAGTTTCTACAGTTTTGTTAATTTCCTGAGAATATATCAGGGCAAACCAAATAGATGGCCTTCTAACATGGTGTCCCTGAGTACTCCTGGGAAGCATTGCTCATTCTACTCTTTGGTAAGTTCATAACAGAAAAAAAAATTGGGGGAAAAAGCACTGCTCACATCTGGCATCATATACTCATACCCCATATTGCTACATATACATTATCTCATTTGATCCTCACAACTCTGTGAGATGGATAGTATAGATATCATTATCTCCATTTTGTAGATTAACTAACAATCAACAAGCATTTATTAAGGACCCATTAGGTGCCAGGCCCTGTGCAAAGAAAAAGAGAGACAAAGACAAAAATGAAACAGTTCCTGTACTCAACAAGTTTACATCCTATGGTGAGAGGTTTGAGGTGGAAGAAAAAAATTTGTATACATATAAATATATACAAAATTAACATATGGTAATTTGGGGGTGGGCAGAATAAGAGGCATTAGCAACTGGAGGACTTAGGAAAAAATTCATGTAGAAGATGGTGTTTGAGCTGAATTTGGAAAGAAAAAAAGGGATGTTGAGTGATGGCAGTAAGAAGAGACTGCTTGGGGAACACCAAGTCAATGTATGGAAATCAAAGATGGTGTGCTATGTGAAAAGAGCAGCAAGGAAGCTGGATCATAGAGACTGAGGAAGGGAGTAAAATGTAAGTAGGCTGGAACCAGGTGTAAAGGGCTTTCCATAACAAATAAGAATTTTCATTTGATACTAATGGTAACAGGGAATTATTGAGTCAGTAAATAAAGTGACAAGGTTGAACTAAAGCTTTAAGAAAATCACTTTGAAAGTGATATAGAGGAAGTATTGAATAAGGGAGAGACTTGCGGTAGGGAGATCAGTTAGGGGACTTTGGGCTGTAGCATATTTGCCAAGAAAACCCCAAATGGGGTCATGAAGAGTTGGACACGACTGAAAAATGACTGAATAACAAAAGCAATGGTCTAGGAGAGAAGTAATGAGTTCTTGATTTAAGGGGGTGGTTGTGTGAGTAGACATAAAGATGGTGAGATGTTGGAAACTGAGGCACAGAGAGGGTGGCTGACATGCCTGTGGTCACATAGCTAGTTAAAATTCCACATTAGAGTTAAACCCTTTTTTCTCTTTCACCAGATTATTTCTCAGAAAGCATTTCACAAAAGAAATTGAAAGGACTAGGATGGTCTGGGTAAGTTTTGAGAGGTGAGACAGGCTTGGAACTATACCCTGAAAGGCTGAATAATTGAAGAGAGTGGTTAGGATGTGGAGGGCCTTTCATACTGTAAAGGGGCAGAGAATGGGATCCTACATGTAGTGGACCAGGAGGTAGCCTGTCCTGGATGGAGGTGGAAAAGTGAATTCACTTTGGGGGATTTCTGGAAGAGGAGGTTGAAGGAACAAGAGAGGACCAGATCCTAAGGAGTCTCAAATTCCAGGTGAAAGAGGAGGGACTGAGTACTGGAGTAAGTGCTCATAAGCTGGCATGGATAAAGTCCCTCTTGTGAATTCAGAGTAAAAGGAATAGGCAGGAGTGGGAAGATTCTGTGGTGAGAATAACTGAATGAATTAATTTTATATTTTTCTACTGATTACATTGTCTCAGTGTGGAGTCAAGGACAGCAAAGCATTTATCCAGGCACATTCTACTTATAGTTTTCCTAGGAAAAGTAGTGTAGGTGAAGCAACTGAAAGATTTGAGCTGCTAAGACAGGAGAAGTTGAAGGAGAAAGTATTGTGAAAATGATTTGGAAGGTTTTGGAGTCAATCAGAAGCCTGGACATTGCATTCAGCAAAGGGAAATTGGAGAAAATATAAGAAACTGAAGGAGAAGAAAGATTTGAGTTGAAGGAGATTCAAATTGACAAGAGAGAAGGACAGTCGAAGATCATATTTCTTCTTTGAGCTTCTATCTCACAATGATGTCTCATATTGAACTTGAAGGCCACTGAAACCCTCAGATCTTTTTCTAAGGAGAAGAGTGTAAGGAAATAAGGACTCATTAAGAAGGACCCAAGAAGGAGGAGTAGAAGGAAAAGGAAGATTTAGGAGAAGCATCCAAAGAGGATGCCAAGTAGAAATCAAGATGGAAAGACAAGGCAAGAGGTTAGGAAGTCAAAAGGAAAGTTGAATATGGCCACCAAAGTGCTAATGATGAGAAAGATGCATTTGAGAACTCAGGAGTTCAAGATCTCACCAAGCAGTTTGCCGCTGAAGCTCTCTAGGGGTCATGACTAACAAGAACAAGAAAGGACTGAAGATCTTGCTTCCAGTAGATCTGGAGAGCATGGAGTTTTTGGTGCCTTGCACAGACAGTGTAATTTTGGTATTTCTGCCACAGCCTGGTGACTATGATGTAATTGTGATCTCTGTTCAAAGTGCAGGGTGAATCTCTTCTAAAGGAGCATTCCTTCTAAAGGAGTTGGAGGAAGCCTCTCCCAGGCAAAAAAGGAGAATGGAAGTATCTTGTAAAAACCAGAAGGAGAAACAAGAAATCAAAGAAGAAAAGGCAGATGGGGCAACTGACCTAGATCTAGTGGTTGAAGTTCAGAGAATGTCACCCAGAGGAGAAAGGGAAAAAGGGAGTCACTGAACAGGTGGAGCTAAATGATAGAAATGAGGCTTTTCCCAGAGTCATGTGGCAAATGAAAGAGGAGGTCTGGATATTTGTCCACCAATGGATAGATCCATATGCATTGGCAAGGGAGAAGTTTTCAAGCAAATGATAGGCAACCATGTGTTGAGTATGTTGCAAGTGCATGTCTTGTTGAGAATTGGGCTTGGATCAGGTGTCCTGAGGTCCCTTTCAATCCTGTAATTTTGATTCTAATCTCTACAGTCTTTATACTTTGGGAATCACAGAACCATAGAGGTGGTGAAATTCAGTAGAATGACTGGTGGCATTGTAGTCAGACTTGGGTTTGAAAATCCTACTTCTAGCACTTTCTGTCTCTCTGACTTTGGGTAATTACTTTGTCTTTCTGGGTCTCAGTTTCCTCTTCAAAATGAATAGGTTAAAGTAGATGACCGCTAAGATCCTTTTCAGTTCTCCAAGTGTAATCCTATCGAATGGGAACAAGTATGGTAAAGTGGAGAGAACTATACCCAGTGGAATATAAACTCTTTGAAAGCAAAGACTCTTTGTTTTGGCACATACATGATTTAACATAGTGTTTGATCACAATAGACTCTTGATAATGCTTATTGAATTGAATTTAATGGGTTTACAAAGCTTCTGGGTATGCCATTTATTGACCTAGGTTTGGAGAATGTCAACTAAACTCTCTACACCTCATCTCTCTCTTCTATAGAAGGAGAAGGCTGATCTAGACGAGAAGGTCTTTCTAGCTCTAAACCCCCTTATAACTCCCTTGAATTTGAGGATAGGAAACAACCTTAGGGGGCATCTCATTCAACCTATGCCTGAGCAAGACTCCTCGACAACATCCAAGGCAAATGATCATTGGTCTCCTCTTGAACTTCTCCAGTGACAGGGAGCTTGCTACTTCCCAAGGTGACCCATTCTACTTTTAGGCAACTCTAACTAATAGGCATTATTTTTATCCCAATGAGCCTAAATCTACCTTTCTGCAATCTCCCTCCACTGTTGCTTGTTCTCCCTTCTTGGACAAAGAGCAAATTGAAGCCCTCATGGACATGACAGCTCTTCAAAGGTGATCATTCTCTCTACTCTCTCCATTTCCCACCATCCCCTCCTCCAACTCTGATCCTACCTTGGACAACTGTTTTCTTTTCTAGATTAAACATTCTCTGTTCTTCATGTGTCTTGATTTCTGGTCCCCAACCACTCTGTTTGCCCACCTCTGAACATCAGCTAGTTTGTCAACTTCATTCCTAAAATGTGATGCCTTGAACTGAATGCAATGTGTTCTGACCAAGGATACATCAGTACAGTAGGATCATCACTTGCCTTGTGTCCTGGGCACTGTATTTATATACATTCAGGGAAAGGGGAAGGGAACAAATGTTTATTAAGTACCTACTGTGTGCCAAGTGCTTTACAAATATCATCTCATTCAACCTAAGAGCATATTGGTTTTTTGAATTGTCATCCTGAGCCTGCAGTTCACTAAAATCTCCAGATTGTTTTTTCTGTCCTCTAAGGAGCAGAGTAGGAACTCCTCTTTAGTTATTCTTCCACCATTCAGGATTTGTGAAGTTGACTTTTTGAATCTGAATGTAGGATTTTACATTTTGGTATGTTGATGTATCTGTGATCTTAAAGGTGCTCCCTCCAATGATGAATATTGAATCTCATCTATGTCTTCCCATCCAGTGAACTCTTATCCCTGTCCTCTGATAAATCCTTCAATGAGAGTCTGCCCAATGACACAAGAACCTCTTTTAGATCATGAATATCAAATTTAAATAGAAATTGGTGCCCCTAAAGCTTACATAAGAATCCTTGTAGGTTGTATATTGACTTAGAAAACTGCATATTAATTATTATTAGATTGCTATTGGTGTTTTATTGTATTTTTTTATTTTTCACTTGTTTTTTGATTACATTTGCATCGACTTTGGCTATACTCCTGTAGCACGCAAACTACAGGCCTTGCATTTGACACCTCAGATCTGGATTTCTTGATATTACCCAGATGCCAGTGAAGCATATGATGGTCCACCTCCATTGCTACGTGATCAGTCCATCTTCCTGTCTGGTCATTCATCTTTCTGATGGCATTGTTTATGCCATGTCTCTATGTGTTTTCTTACTAGTGATGAGAGCCTGCTCATCAAACTCTCACCATTGTCCTTTGGGTGATGCTTGCTCTCAATCCTTTGAAGACCAGCAGTATGTTGTTACTCATACTCATATGACATCAGTCAAAGACTATCAGTGATTAAAAAACCGGGCCTTTGTTTCAGAGGGCCATAAAAAGCACTTCCCAAATTCTCCAAAGCAATGCAACCAGCTCTGCTGTCAATTCTGGGCCCAGTTCATTGTCCAACAGGTAGTGTTTTTCTAAGATAAATGTACTGATGAACCATCTCTATGGCTTATCTAATCATTTGTATATCATAGAGTGCACAATAGGCATTCTTCAATTGCTTGGTTCTTCCTATGTACTTAGAAAGCCTAATGTTTTCACATGATTATTGAGTTGATTTAGGAGGTTTTGAAATATTTTGAGACTTGATGGAATCTGAAGACAATGCCTTCTGCAAACAGGAACATCTAGAGCATCATGCCATCCCTATAGAGAATTCCTCTTCCATTTGGACTTTCACCTTTGGTGAGCATATGTCTCCTTATTTTATACCTCAATTGACATCAATAATCAGAAGGTCATTGAACAAAATTGTCTTTGCTATTACCTTATAAGGATTCTCCTATGATTTTGACACATGTGTGGGAGGGACACACCTTGTTGGAGGATAGACTTTAAGGAGATATTTTGCTTTACCAAATTAAATGCTTTTGTTTAAAAAAGATGGTTATTGATATCATTTGATCAAACATATCATCTATATTTTCCCTTCTCCTACCCCCTCCCAGAAAGCTATCCTTTATAATAAAGAATAAAAAAAAGAGGAAGAAAATTTCCAAAAATCTAACCACTGCATCAAAAAATGACATATGAAATGTACTGCACCCATGGTCCCAACCTCTGCAAAGAAGCAGGGTGGAGAGAGGGTCATCTCATGGCAAATTCTTTTATTTTTTAAATGATCAACAAACAATAAGCTCAGAGGGATTATTTATTCTCCACTCCTTCCAGACCACATAAGAATGTGGTCTGCTTTCTCTGCTGAAACCCCACCTTCAATCTCTATCAGTGATAAAAATACCAGTTGTGCCCTTAAGGTCTTCCCTGGGAGCTCATGATCCTGAGCAATGTTTTTATGGTTCCTTTTGATGGTAGTGTTTGTACACAAGTGAATTATTGGAACACAGAAATTCAAAGCTGTGGAGGGTCTTTAAAAATGAATTTAGTTAAAGTTTTCATTTTATACATGAGAAAACTAAGCCCTGGAAAGGGGAAGTCACCTGCCCCACCCAAACCTCCTAACTTTCAATACAGTGCTAGTGGAGTCCAGAAAAAAAATCGGTTTTTTTTTCTGGCTTAGTCTTTTTCTGTTCAACAAGGTTTTTATTTCTTAACCATGCCCCCTTTTCCTGCCTGGTACCCACTCCCTTCTGCCTTGCCCCTTCTTTGGATAATCCTCTTTTTTATAATTGGAGCATTGCAGATTAGAAACTTTCCTAGTTCCTTCTACTGATATATATGTATATATCCATACTAGGTGGTATAGTGGATAGAGCACAAGTGCAGGAGTCAGGAGGAACTGATCTCAAATTTCACCTCAAACATTCACTAGTTGCGTGACCTTGGGAAAGTCACTTAACCCCAGTTGCCTCATCCTGGGTCATCTCCAGTCATCCTGATGAATATCTGGTCACTGGATTCAGATGGCTCTGGAGGAGAAAAGAGGCTGGTGACCTGCACAGCCCTCCCCCTCACTGAAAACAAAGTCAAATGCAAGTCATGTCATTATTTCTCTGATGGCATGGTCTTCTTTGGCAATGAAGGATGAACACACACATACATGTGTGTGTGTGTGTGTGTATACAAAATATACATATATGCATATGTGTGTATATGTATATATGTATGTGTGTACATTTAGGATTAAAACTCTAGATTGGTGTTAGATTACAACATTAGTTTGATATTTTTCCTAAACTTTTGTGCTTGGAACTAAACAATACATACTAGATAATCTTTGTAGGAGAGGAGAATATAGTGACACTATCATCTTACCTCCTTATTCCTAGAAGCTATACTTTTATTATGGTCCCAGATCAAATTAGCATTTTATTTTGGCCAAATATATCATGCTGCTATCTTACATTGAGTTGGCAGTCCACTAAAATCCCAACTCTCAGGCAAATTGCTGTCTAGCCATCCTTTCCTCATATATTTATATAATATATATATATATATATATATATATATATATATATATATATATATATATATATATATATACATTTATATAATATTTAGGAAATTGATTTTTTACATGCTAATTTAAGACTTTACATTTCTCCCCATTGAAATTTCATCCTTCTGGATCCAACCTGATACTCTAACCTGTCAAGATCTCTTGGGAAAATATAGAGTATGTTCAGAGGACTTGGAGAGAGGCATTAAAGGCATAGACTGAATATATATTGACTTTGCAGATAACAGGAAGTTAGGAGAGATAGCAAAGACACAGAATGGCAAAGTCAGAGTCTCAAAGGATCTTGCCAGGCATTCAGAAATGAACCCAAAATTCCAGATACGGTCTGACCGGGGCAGAAGGGCAGAAGAATTATCTACTTCCCCATTTCTGGACATTAAGTTGCTCATGTTAGAAATGAGATTTTTTGACTACCATTGTCATTCTTGTCTCCTTTTGACTTTATAGTTCATTAAAATTCCAGATCCTTTGCAGAAAAGTCACTACCTAACCATGATTATGCCCATTCTGTCCTAGTGATTCACTTTTGAACACAAGAGTAGGACTTTACATTAGATGATAATTCTAGCCTATATACATACATACATATGTACACATATATTTGTATATATTTTGGATCTTGCCTGTCATCTTCTATGATATCTATCTGTCTTGTCTTTGTGCCATCTGCAAATTTCATAAGCATATGTGCTATGCCTTCATTAACACTGATAAAATGTTAAATGACACAGAGCCAAGTACAGATCCCTGAGGCACCCTGTTACAGATGTCGCTCTGATTTATCAAATCATTAATAGTTATTAAGTAGCTTGAGCCCTTTGAGGCCAATCTTTAATCATTTTCAAATCCAACTAATTGAATTAACATCAAGCCCACATCTCTGTTTTGTCCATAAGGACGCTATGAGAGACTGTCAAATAGCTTGTTAAAATCTAGGTAAATCATGGCTATATTTTCCAGTTGCCATACTGTTCTAGTAACTCCATCCACAAAGGAAATAAGGTTAGTCTGGTGTAATCCAGTCTTCTTGTGATCATTTACTTCCTTTTCTAAATGTTCATCAATCATATCTTTAATAATACATGAATAATAATAATACATTTAAAAGAGAAGTCAAGCTCATTGACAGACTGTAAGACTAGACTCCCTACTGTGTGTCCCAAACTCTTTAGTTTCCATGTCTTTGATCACGAAATATTTCATCCTTTCCTCTGCCTATTAAATTCCTTTCCTCTTCCCAGTTCTTCAATGAAGGTCTTCATTAAGACCTGTCCTTGGTCCTCATCTTTCCCTATCCTGTCTCCCTCCCTAAGGCGTCACCTACCAACTCTTTGCAAACACTTCCTGGATATGTATCTGATCTTTCATCCAACGTCCAGTTTTGCATTTGCAGCTTCCTACAAGACATCTCTCATTGGCACCTCAACTATAATATGTCCTAGGTGAAACTTACTGTCTTTTCTTCTAAATTTGCTGCTTCCTCTGAATTGTGCAATTTTTCTGTGTTACCAGCATTCACGCAGGTTCCCACAGACCTAACTTTGGCGCCATCTTTGTGTTTTATTTTTCCTTCTGTTATGTTGTCAGTTTACAAATCCCATCAATCCTACTTTTAAAACAACTCTCATATCTGTCTCTATTTCCACTGCCACATACTTAGGATTCACATGCTCTCACTATCTCTTGTCTGGATTATTTTAAACAGGTCTTTTCCACAGGACCCAGTACTCCAGATATGTTTCCACTAGATCAGAAAACAGATGAACCATCACTCCCAAGCAGTTCCTGGTGCCACCTAAGATGACATTAGATTTCCATCTGCTATGTCACATTGTTAACTTACGTTAATCACCCAGACAGATATTTTTCAGACAAACTACTCTAACCATGCCTGCCCCTCCTTTCTTTGAGAAGTTAAGTTTTTGAATAAAAGAATATGACTTGGGTTTTTCACCCTTATTTTTTCTTTATTTATACTTACCATGTTGGATTAATTCCAGTGGCCTCACCTCTCAAGATCTTCTGGGATCTTGTCTTTATTAAGCAATGGGCTTTCTACTCTCTTGTTTTTGTGTCATCTGCATATCTGATAAATGGGACATCTATTTCACGCACTCTGAATTCATCCCATGTTCTCTTGTGTTCAAGTCTTCTCTCACACTGTTCCATGTCCCTAGAATTCCCTCCCTCCCTATCTTCACTTGTTGAATTCCTACCCATCCTTTAAAGTCCAATTCAAATGAACAATTTCTGCAGAAAATGTGCACAGATTCCTCTTATAGATAAAGATATCCTACTCAAGACCTCACATTACCCTTATTTTTCAGCATTCCTTGGGAACTTATATACTATTGGATATTACAGATATTTGTACTGGTATCTCATGCCCTTCCAAAAGGACATGTCTTATTTAAGCTCATAGTTCTTCATGTACCTAGCACTGTGCTCAGCAAATGGTAGGCATTTAATAGATGCTGTTAATGAATTCTTTCCCATCCTTCCATTTGCTCTTTCTTTAGGAAGCCTGCCCTATCAACTCTGAAGACTTTCTCTTCTCAACTTGGACAAATCTTAGCATTAACAGTAGACAACCTCGTATTGGATTCCTCCTTAACTCTTTCTTACTCCTCTCTAATTATTTCTCCTATGAGTCTCATTCATCTAAAAAGGCTGAGCTTCTTAAGGTTAAGGGCTGTGAATATTCTCTTTGGGCTTCACAGCAAACCCAGCTCTAGGTGAAGATCTCAGAGGGCTCCCAATGAATGTCTTTCCCCCCACCCTCATGCTGATTTTTATACTTTTTTAAACTTTTATTCTTTTATCTTGAGTTCTAAATTCTCTTCCTTTCTCTAGGCCTTCCTCCATTCATTGAAAAGGCAAGTAATAGCATACTTCTTACACACGTAAAGTCATACAAAACACATTTTCGCATTAACCATGCAACAAAAGAAAAAAAACATGAAAAATAAAAAGGAAAGGAAATATGTTTTAATCTGCATTCAGAGTCCATCAGTTCTTTCTCTGGAGGTGGATAGAATTTTTTATCATGAGTCTTTTGGAATTGTTGTGGATCATTATGTTCATCAGAGTAGCTAAACCTGTCGCGACTGTATACAGTTATTGCTGTTACAGTATTGCTGTTACAGTTATTGCTGTTACAGTTATTGCTGTTACAGTATTGCTGTTACAGTATTGCTGTTACAGTATTGCTGTTACAGTATACAATGTTCTTACAGGTTTGCTAACTTCACGTTTTATCAGTTCATATAAGTCTTCACAGGATTCTCTGAAGTCATCCTCTTCTTCATTTCTTAAAACATAATCATATCCCATCACAATTGTATGCCACATCTTATTCAGTTATTCCCCAGTTGATGGATATCACTTCCATTTCCAATGCTTTGCTATTCTGAAAAGAGGTGCTATAAGTATTTTTGTACATATAGATCCTTTTCCTTTTTCTTTGGTTCCTTTGGAAAGCAGACCTAGTAGTGATATCGCTAGGTCAGAGAGTATACAGTTTTAATGCCCTTTGGGCATCCCAAATTGTTCTCCAAAATGGTTAGACCAGTTCACAACTCCACCAACAGTGAATTAGTGTCTCTGCTTTTTTTTATATCCCCTCCAGCATTTGCCATTTTCTTTTTCTGTGATGCTAGACAATCTGATAGGTGTGAAGTGGCACCTCAGAGTTGTTTTAACTGCATTTCTCTGATTTTTAAGTGATTTGGAGCATGTTTTCATAGAGCTATTGAAAGCTTTTTTTTTCTTCTTTTGAAAGCTGCCTGTTTATATCCTTTGACCACCGATTGGTATTCATCATAATTATGTCCCTCCAATTAGTACAAACTATGCACAGCCTAAGCTGTGAGCGCTGTAGGCCAAGCATTGTTTAGGGCTTACATCTGTGGTCGGGGGGTGAGGTTTTTAACCTGGCATCTGGGAACTTGTTTTTGAAAAAAAAAATTGGATCAGGCTATTTCAGTATAATTGCCTTTCTTTGTGATTGTGTTATTTAATTCATTTTAAAATAATATTCTGAAGAAGGTCCATGGGCTTTGTCAGTCTGCCAGAACTCAAAACAGGATAAAAACTCCTGACTCAAAAGAATGACCCATACAATCACCTGCCAGAAACTCTGCTGGGATTTAACCTCAGCAACTGGTATGGAGATATTGGAACCAGAGATGGGTATGTAGGGCTTGAACTTTTTTCTGAAGTTGGGCATCCTCAGAGGTGGTGAGGCAGACATTGTACGTAGGAGATGTAGGGCCTTGTGGGTGCATTGAGGACAATCTCTTCATGCCCCCTGCCTGGTCCCTTGAAAATAGGAAACACATCCCCATTGGGTGTCCTGTGAGGGGCCAGGTGCTTTAGACCCTTTATCCCGCCCCAACAGAGGCTGCTTCAGTGAATACATGTGATCTGTCTGGCATCTCCATGGGGGCACCAAGACCTGACAGCAGCCTGGAGACTGGATATTGTCCCAGGGGCCCCGCCTCCACTCTCAGACCAGAGCTCTTCTCAGAGGCCCCTTCCCTGCATTGGCAGCCAGAGTGAGATAATCCATGTCTGCTGAAGCAGCTGCCCCCAGGGCAATTCATTAGTCCTCTGGAATTTGCTCCAGCCTGTCCCACTGAGTCAGCAGGAAGCCCAGGCAGAGATCCTGTCAGCTACGTGAGTCGGGGCATGCCACTCTTTACCTCCCACTTCCCATTTACCCACTCAACAGATTTATGTGGGCTCTTTGTGTGCCCTTCCACAACCCTAGGTTTCTTTTGGGTATAACTTTCTGTGTATGTCCCCATGTATGCCCCCTACATGTCCTCCATGTGCCTATTTTTGGCCCATCATTGCCTTCTGTGCCCCTGTATGCCTGGGAAGTATCTTCCCACAGTCCTATGTGTGTCTGTGTCTTGTGTGCCCTCTATCATGGTCTGTGGTCCTGTGTGTCCTGTATCGTGATCTGTACTCCTATGAGTTCTGTATGTGATCCCTTGAGGCCTCAAGTTTCCCTCATCTTTCAGGACATCCTTGACTCCTCCTCATTCCTCTACCTTATCTCCTTTTCTTCTATTTGTAGTAGTAGCAGAAGCTGAAAAGGGTTCCCACAATTCAGCTCATTCTCTGTGACCCAGAGCTGATCATGACCCCGATCATCACCATCAGACCCACCAAAATGATTACCAACCATTTCCAACACTACTCTTTTCCAACACCACATTATCAACTTTTAAAATTACCTTCACCATTACCATGGTCAATGCCATCAAGACATCACTAGTACCATCTGTGATGCCATCGCCACCATCATTATAGTCACTTCCATCATAATTACCTTCTTCACCATCTTCCTCATCACCACTATCACCACTTCCACTTTACTAAGAGGAATGACACCATTAACTATGAATTCCTTGTCCTTTCTATCATACTTCAGAACTTCCCTTTGTCTTTATTCATCCTCTTCTCCTTTGCTCCTATCTTAGAGAGGAGGAAATGGCCCTTCTCTTTACCAAGTCTAGTCCCTCTATTTATCCCATCTCAATCTTATCCTGTCTCATTCTTATCCCATCTACTACCTCTGGGAGTTCTCTTGTCTCTGCCTCTTCCGGTCTCTCTCTCTGCATATCTCTCCACCTGCCTGTCTCTCTCTCTTTCATCTCCTGTCTTCATTCTTGCTCTAGTTACTGATTCCTTACCCACTATCTACAAACAAGCTCAGGGCTCCCTTATCTTTAAAAAGTCTTCCGTTGATCCTGCTGAGTTCTCCAGGTATCTGGCATGTCTTCTCCTCACCTCTGCTAAACTCCTAGAAGAATAGTCTATGCTTGTTGCCTCCTTTTCCTCAACACATTTTCATTTCTTAACTCTCTAAAATATGGCTTCTGACTCTCTTACTCAACTGAAACTATTCTCTCAAAGGTCACTGATTTCTTAATCAGTAAGTCTGATCTCCCTTTCCAGTCTCATCTTCTCCTGATCTTTCTACAGCATTTGATGCTGCTGAGCATCCCTACCTCCATCCCCTTCCTGGACACTGTCTCTTTCCTTAGCTTCTATGAAACCATTCTCTTTTGGTTCTCTCTGGGACTTTTCATTGTTTCCCTTTGCTGACTCATAGTCCTGATCCAACTTCCTAACTGTAGGTATTCCCCCAATACTCTGTTCTCCTTTCCCATTATTCTCTCTCTCTCTCTCTCTCTCTCTCTCTCCAAGATCACATTAATTCTTATGAATTCAATTATAGAATCTCTACTAAGATGATTTCCCTATTTAAATGTATTTATACATATGTATGTCTAGCTCTTATCTCTTTTCTAGATCCTAGTCTCAAAATTAAATACTTATGAAGAACTTAGCCTAGTGCCTGACATGAAGCAGGCTTTATTTAAATGCATATTCTCTTTTTTCTTTCCCTTCCCTTTCCCTTAGTCAAGCATCTCTAATGACTTGCTGGGTATCATCTGGATGTCCTACTGGCAACCCAAATGCAGCATGTCCGAAGCCAAACCCATGATCTTTCTCCTTAAACCTACCCTTTGCTCCCAAATCCTGTTTTTGTTGAAAGCACAGCCATCTTCCCAGTTACCCAGGCTTACAGTCCTATAACCACCTTTTCCTTCTCCCTTATCACCTGCTATCCAATAAATGGACCAGTCCTATCAATTCTATATCCACAATATCTTTTACATCTGTCAATTTCCCGCACTCAGATGGCCACCAGGTAATATCTTCTTATCTGGCCTATTGTATCACCTTCCTAATAATCAATCAATAAGCATTTGTCAAGTACTTATTATGAACAAGGTACTGTGCTAGGCACTGGTGGAATAAAGACAAAATTGAAATGATTTCTGTCCTTGATGAACTTATAGTCTAGTCAAGGAAGAAAATATGCTCATATGCAGGTATATTATGGACACATATATGTAGAAATATGGAGTATCTCATAAGTTTTAGTGCATTTTTGAGCGACTAAGACTTTTGGGATACCCTGCATACACACATGTATGTCTATGCATGTATGTCTATATATATGCATGAATATGTACATGTACATGTATATATGTGAACATAGATTATATAGGGAAAAGGTAATTTTGAGGGGAAAGTACTAGCAGATGAGAAGACCAAGGAAGATCTCATGGGCTTGAATTTGTCCTAGAAGGAAATTCAGAAATTTGGAGGTGAGGGAGAAGTGAATTCTAGTCATGGGAGTTTGCCTGTGAAAAGGCACCGTGCTAGAAAATGAGGCTGATCCTGTTGGAAAGAACAGGGCTCTTGCTTAAGTCTGCAGTCTGACTCTCTCATTCTTCCACTCAAAAACCTCAGGAGCTCCCTATTACCTCTAGGATACAATACAAATTGCAGTCTGATATTTAAAGCCCTTCCCAATTTGGTTCTGTTGGTTCCAGCCCACCTTTCCAGCCTTACTCAGTACCCTTAACCGTCTAGTACCTGCCCTCACTGATCTCACTATTACCACCCCCATTTTTACCACTCTCATCATCTCCAGCATCTTCGCCATGACCATTTCATCAGCGTCAGCCCCAGTACCTCTACCATCATCTCCCACTTTGCCAATCCCATCACTATCATGGTACAATGGAAAGAATACTCCTTTTAGAGTCAAAGAACTGGGGTTCATATCTCATGTCTGATGCTTACTATCTGTGTGAACTTGGTTAAAAAACTTAACCTCCCCAGACCTCAGTTTTCTTCAGCATCTCTTCCATGTCTGACTCTGTCATCCTGTCATGATTGGAGTATAAACTTAAAAGGCATCTTCTGTGAACTGGCCGATCTTTACCCAGGATTGAAAGAAGGATCCCAAAGGCATCACTTTATGATATTTTACAAGACACAGTACGCAGAGTGTCTCTCTCCCTTCTCTGGCCCATTCTATTTCTTGAATAGATACATGCCTTGTCTATCAAAACCCTTTATGTAAACAGCCGTCCTTCTGATGGAAAAAGGAAACAAAGTAGAAGTGTACATACCGTAAGTCAGATGGTCAAGAGAACTGGGAACAAGGGGCCTTGTGAATGACAGATATGGAGATGTTTTTCACAGAGTTAGGCAGGAACAGAGAGAGAAACAATGACCCAAGGTCAGGAACATGGACAAAAATACAGAAACAAGAACAAAGACCATTCCAACCATGAGAAATTGGCAAGGGTTGGGACTGAGGCTGTGGGGTGGGATGCAACTGGTGACGTAAGGATGGGCAGGTTACATTTTAGAAGAGGCAAGCAGACTGTAGCCTCAGACCTTTGTTTTTCCCCCTGGAGGTAAAGAAGTCCAGGGGTAGCCAAAGAAAGAGTAGCCTGGACACAATACTGATTCCACGTCTTTGATGGAATCTAATCTCTTTGTCTTGGGGGATAGAAGTACTGTCCTCTGAAATTCAAGTCTCCCTCTGTTTAATGTGCTCTGACTTGAATGGTGTAGGGCAAATGGGGACCATTACAGCAGGTGACACATAGAAGCTGATTTCTTGCTCCCCAGTTTTATAGGAGCATGCCTATTAGAAGAGAGAGATTCCCAGAGAAATTGCATCCTACTCTGTTTCGCAAAGGAAGACTCCTGTACCCTACACCCAGGACAGCCCTTATTCTGAAAATGGGAATTGTTATTTGGGGATCCTATGAATAGTTTCCCCACTTAGCCTCCCGAATTGTCATCACCATGAACAAGCCCTGAATGTCTAAGGACTCAGCCCATTTACTTCCTACTTCTGTGACCTTGGTCAGGTTGTTTTAGCCTGTCAAGGTCTCAGTTTCCTCATCTGTAAAATGAGGGCATTGGACTAAATGACCTCCAAAGTCTCTTCTGCCTCTGGATCTATGATCCTAGAGTAGGGATTATAGCCACCAGCAGTGGCCTCACCGCCCTATGATTATTTCCAGTGATTTGGCTTTGGTCATGTTCTAGTCCACATTTTTTCAGTGACTTTGGAGGAAGGCGTAATAGGCAGGCTTATATTACAGATGTCCTTTGGCAGGGCTTAAAGAATAGGAATGATTGTGATAGGCTAGGATAATAGACCCCATCTAATAAGGTGAACCTGAAAAGGGAAACACGTAAAGTCCTACACTTGGGCTCAAAATTCAAATCTTGCAAGTTAGGAGGTAGGGAAATATGAAGACAGGCAGTAGTTCAAGAGGAAAAGATCTAGGATTTTTAGAGGATGTCAAGTTTAACGTGAGTCAATAGAATATTGGCCACTAAGACATCGAATGCAATATTAGATTTCATTAAGATAGGTATAACAATGGCACAAAAATGTTATTTTATAGTACTTTAAAGTTCGCAAAGAAATTTTCCTACATTGTCTCATTTCAATTTTATATCAGTTCTATAAAGGTAGGAAATAAATAAGCATTTATTAAGCCCCTACTGTGTGCCAGGCACTGTGTTAAGAACTTCCCAATTACTATCTCTTTGAATCCTCACAAGAGTGCTGGAAGATAGATGCAGTTATTATCACAAGTTTACAGATGAGGAAACTAAGGCAAACAGAGGTTAAGTGACTTGCCCATGGTAGCACAGTAAGTGACTGCCTCTGAATTTGAACTCAGGTCTTGCTGTAGGTCCAAAACTCTATCCACTGCACCACCTAGCTGTCTCTGAAATACTACAAGTATTATCTTCAGTTTATAGCTGGGTAAATGGTATCAGACTCAAATAGAAACAGGGGCCATTAAATCATATATAAAGTTCTTTTCAGTTGCACGTTGACTAGAAAAATATATATTAACATTACCTATATTCCATCATCTTTTTTATTAATTTTGTTAAATATTTCCCAGTTACAGTTTAATGTGGTTTGGGCCATACTTGGTAGTGTTGTGTTAGATGTGGCCTAGCCCCTATATGGTGTGGTGGATAGAGAGTTGACTTTGAAACCAGGGAGACCTGAGTTCACAATCCTACCTTTGATACATACTGGCTGTGTGACCCTGGGTAAGTCACTTAACCTCCATGCTTTAGGGAACTCTTTAAGAATATAAATTATAAGAAAGGTGCCAATCTGCTGGTACAGGGAGTTTCCTCATTCAGCAGCTCTTGATGACCCAGCCCCCTCTCCTCCTCTCTATTTTATAGATGGTCAGAGAGGATAAGTGATTTACCTGGAATCTAATGTCAGAGGGTAGTTTTGAACCTGGTCTTCCAGATTCTAATACTTTGCTTTGTTGCCTTTGCACAGAACCCAATATCAAAGAAGTCTTGGGATTATATGTGCTAGAACAGGAAGGGACCTTGGAGGTGATCTAATCACTTTCACTTAACAGATGAAGAAACTGAGGCTGTGAGGGTCAGAATGAGGAAATGAATTGCCCCAGATCATTCACAGCTGGGATTTGAACCATAGGCTCTGACTCCAAATCCAGGCTCCTTTCACTGCACCATACCTTGTGGTGACAGTGCTGGCTTCTTCTATTCTACTTAGGGCACATCTGGAGCAATTCTTGGGGCCATTAATGAAGGAACATGGACAAGCCAGAAGAATGGCCAAAACAGAGATGGATTCTGAAGATCATTGGCATATGGGTTGGTTGAAGAAACAGGGCATACTTATCCTGGAGAAGAGAACATTTCAGGGGCATGAGGGGGGTGCTAATCACCATTATATACATGAAGGGCTCTCACATGGAAGAAAGATTAGGCTTGTTTTGTTTGGCTCCAGACAGTGAGATGAGGACCAGTGGGTGGAAGTTGCTGAGAGGCAGATTTTAGTTGATGATGCTGAAATACTCAATAACAATGAAAGTTATCTATCCCAAAAGGGACATATTGCTTGAGGAGGTGAGGAGTTCCCAATCAGTGGGAGTCTTCGAGATGAGACCCCATGGTTTTGTCAAGGTGTCTATAGAGAAGATTCTTCTCAGGTTAGGTTGGATGGCTTCTGCGTTCCCTTTTATCTCTTAAATATTTGGATTCCTTTTTGGGAGCCTGGCTTGTTTACCATTGTCTTTCAGTTCTGGATCTCCAGAATTGGGTCAAGCTGGGAATTATGATAGGCTGAGTTTGTGGTGACTGGGCCAGGGAGTTCATGAAGGCTCTGGTTGCTGATGAAGGAGTGGGGAAGCAATCGATGGGGCTGGGGAGCCAGAGCTGAGGAAGGGGACCATCAGGTCAGAGAAGGAAGAAGCTGGGGTGGCTTTACAAGGCAAAAAAGGAAGCTAAGGAAGGTCCAATGACCAGGACTGGATTGCTGCTCAGGGACAGAGCTCTGGCTCCCTGGGGTTACCTGGGGCCACCCCAGGAGCCCTCCCTTGTCCTGTCCCACTAAAGCTCATTAGTGAAGCATGTCTCTATGAGTCAGTGTGCTGATGCCCAGACCTCTCAGTGGCTGCCAAGTCTGTCCAGAGAGGGAGGGTTGGGGCCTGAACCCTGAGCTGGGGAGGCAGCCAGGCAAGCACATCAAAGGTGCTGAATCTCAGGGCCAGTGGTGTGGAACAATTTAATAAGGAGGCTAAACTGGGGCCCCAAGATTTCAGGGCCCTAAGCAAAATCCACAGCTTGTCTCTATAGCCTGGGTACTCCCCTAGCAGGAGAGAAAGTCAAGGGAATAGGAACATTCTAGGGTGGGGGAACTGTTCGACCTTACCCCCTTCCCCTTCTATTCTAGGAAGAATGAGAACTAGGACTGGACTGGGGAGGTAGGGTAGGCGAAGGGTAGGGGCTGGGTTTAGTTCATTGAGTGATGGGGCCTTGGGATGAATAGAAAATAGATAAAGGTGAAAGGATGGTCCTCAGATGGGAAAGAGAGGGGAAAAAATAGGAATCCTGGGTGGTTGGACTGGGGACTAGACCAATGGTCCATCTGTATATCAGGAGTATATTTGGAGAAGTTTGAAATCTTAAAAGGATTTATTGGATAGAAAGTCTCCCCAATTCAATTCACTTCAATTCAATTCTACAAGTATTTATTAATCTCCTACTGATGGCAAAGAAAGTCCTAAGGCTAGACCTTACAAAGATAAAAGCCAAATAGTTCCTGCTTTCAATGAGCTTATATTCTACTGGGGAAAAACAGATAAATAAATGCAAAATTATATGGAGGTAGGGGAGAAAGGAAGCACAAAACACTGGGAGTGACCAAGAAATGCCTCATCTAGGAGGGGGCCCTTGAGGTGGGTCCAGAAAAGACCAAGTTTCAAGAGGCAGAAGAAAGTAAAGAGGGAGAATATTTTAGGTCTGCAGTACAGCATGTGCAAAGGCTGTGAAGGTGGGAGATGTAACGTTGTACATGGGAAATAGAAGGTAGAACATTTTGTTTGGAATTGAGAGTGGGAGAGGGAAAATAATGGACTTGAAAAGATGGGCTAGAAGTTGATAAAAGGAGAACTTAAAAGTTCTAAACTTAAAAGTTTTAAGTCCTTAAAAAGGACTTAAAAGTTTTAAGTCCTTAAAAAGGACTTAAAAGTTCAAGCAGAGGAGTTTATAGTTTATCCTAGAGGAAACAGGGAGCCACGGAATATTCTTGAGTAAGGAAGTGACAAAATTAGTTCTATGCGTTAGGGATAGGAATTTGGTGTCTGTGTGGAAGATGAATTAAAGAGGGGAGAGGTTGGAAAGAAAGGACTAATTAGGAGAATATTGGATTAGTCTAGTTCAGAGACAGCAATTTGAATAGGGTAGTGACTATTTGAGTAGAGAGAAGGGGATATCTTATGAGAAGTGTTGGAAGGTTAGAATCAGTAGAACTTGAAAGTGGATTGGATATGGGAGTGAGAGAGTCAAGGATGACTCCAAGTTTGTGAATCTGGAAGTATAGTAATAGAAATATGGAAATTAGGGAGAGATAAATTTAGAAGAAAAGATTTCCATTTAGGTGGAAATGTCCTATCGTCAATTGGGGATTCATTACTGATGCTCAGGAGAGATATAAAGTCTGGGTTTATCGATTTGGGAGTTGTCTGATAATTGAACCCATAGGAGTGGATGAGATTACAAAGAAGAGAGACAGAAGCAGAGACAGATAGAGAGACAGAGATAGAGAAAGAGAGAGAGAGACAGGGAGACAGAGAGAGATAGAGAGAGAAAGAGAGACAGAGAGACACAGAGAGAGACAGAGAGAGAAAAAGAGAGAGAGACAGAGAGAGAGAGACAGAGAGAGAGAGAGAGACAGAGAGTGAGAGAGAGAGACAGAGACAGAGAGAGACAGAGAGGAGGGTGAGGGACAGAGAGAGAAAGAGAGGGAGAGGAGAGAGAGAAACTAGGATAGAGCCTAGGGAGGCCATGTCCTGCTAATGTTCCAGCAAAGGAGCCTGAGAGTATTAGCCAGACAGAGAAGAACCAGGAGAAAGAAGTGTCACTAAAACCCCAGGAGGAGAGAGTAACCAAAAGGAGGAGATGGTCAATATTGTCAGATGCTGCAGAGGTAAGACAGATAGAGACTGAAAAAATCAACCTTTGAATCTAGAATGAAGAGATTATTAGGAACCTCCATGGGGAAGATAGATTGTGAGAGGATGAGATATAAGTGGGAGGTGAGCAAGTTGGAGCAAAGAATGCAGATGTGGGAATTTGGCTAAGAAAGTGAGAAGAGATACAGGAAGATATGGGGAGCAGGGCCATGTAAATAATTTTCGGGATAGGGAGATCTGGGTACATTTGATGATTGTAGGGAAAGGGCTACTAAATAAAGAGATAAAAAAATTAAGGTTGGGGTTAATAGGTTAATAGATCAATAGGTTAAGAAGGATTGGGATAAAGGATACAAGTTTTGGTGGGAAAGGCCACCTTTTTCTCCAGGACCAGAGCAAAGGAACAGAGAATGAGGCTTGGTAGGGTTATATAAAGGAGATTTGAAGTATTGAATTGGGGAGAAGAGTGAGCTGGCAGATGGCTTCTATCTTCTCAGGACAATATAAGGCTGTATTCTCTGCTGAAAGAGAAAGTGAAGAGGTTAGTGTAGGGAATAGACACACACCTTTCACACAGAGCAACTCAAGACTTATCTCAAGGAGTTTTACAGAAGCATTAGCGTCTCCTTTCCTTCCCAAGACAGGACTGCAGTGAGTCAGAAGAGAACCTGTTCTTTCTTTTCAGATGCCATCTTCTATCTAGAATTGGCTTGTAGAAGCAGGAGCTGGAGGTCAGACATGGGTCCTGAATTTTAGATCTTATAGTTTGACCCTTTTGGCTACATGGGTTTGGGTTTGGATTTTATGTGGACATTGCCTTCATAGACTCTAAGCCTGAAAGGGATCTCAGTCATTAAATCCTACTCATTTCTAAAGGAGGATAGGACTTGACAATATCCTTGACAAATGATCATCCAGGCCTCCCTTGAGGACCTCCAACAAGGGTGATCTCATGACCAACCTCCTGAGATGACAAATTCCTCTTGGAGACAACTCTGCTTCTTAGGAAGGGTTTCCTTATATGGAACCAAAAATCTATTTCTTCTGCTCCCTTTGTTTCCTCTCCCCACCCCCTATCCTTTATTGCTCTAATTCTACCCAATTTGGCCAAACTGAATAAGTTTAATAACACATTTTCCATTTGACAGCCCTGTAAATACCTGGATCTTGTTTCATAGGAGTCTTGTCTTTTTAATTTTGACACAAGATTCACCGTATTCCTTTCAATTCTTTCACATTTCAGTCTTGTTCAGGGGCCTGGTCAATGAACCACTTGAGCATTGATGTCCTTCTAGGGGACTTTCCAAAGGACTCAGGAACTGGATTCCCTAGGCCAACATTCTAGATCTATCTCCTGGGGCTTCCTAGTCTTCAAGGTCCTAGCATGCCTTATGGGCTGGATTCAAATTAGAGAAGTGAGGAGGGAAGATTAGGGTTGGCAATAGTGTTCAACAGTCATTTAGAGTCTGCTGATGATGGAGGATGGGGAGGAAATTCTGGAAGAGGCCAAATCCCTCTCTGCAAACTCCCCCAAAGTCCCCAAGGAGAAGCCAGAACCAGTCCCAGCCTGACTGAGTTGCCCTAGGCTCTGTGACTCTGCATTTTCCAAGGCCATCTGTGTTGGGGAGCCTTCTAGGCTGGGTTGGGTTGGGCTAGGCTGAGTTAGGACTTGTGGGGAGCTCACTTACCTGGCCCCACCCCTCGGTTCTAGTTCCCTCCCATTCCTTCAGAGCTCTCAAGTGCTCAGGGCTATTATGTCCCAGAAACAGGTTTGACTGCCAAATTCTCCAAGCCCAGAGGTGGGGAACCTGTGACCTCAAGGTCACTTGAGGCCCTCTAGGTCCCCAAGTGTGGCCCTTTGGCTGGAACCAAATTTCAAAGAATAAATCCCCTTAATAAAAGGGGAACCTCCAGCCCTGTCCCAGCCCATTCATTTCAGAATCTATGTGTATGTGATATATATTTGAGCGGGGCCCAATGTTGCACAATGAGAAAATGAGCACATATATGAGTGAACTTATGTTCTTCTCCCAGGAAACTTTCTCCCAACCATCCTCTTTCCCCTTCATTTGTCCCTCTCTGAGTCACTGATCAAAGGATCTAAAAGGAATGAGGGAGGTCATCGAGTCCAATATCTTCATTGTACAGATGAAGGAATTGAGGCACAGGAAACTTTAGCAATGTGCTGAGAATCACCCAGGTCCAGATGTGGGATTGGAGCCCAAGTCCTCAGGATTCCAAGGTTAGCCTTGTGTCAGAATGATACTCCTTCTCTAACACCAATTTCATACCTAGCATAGTAATCCCTATTTGTATTTTATTTCCCTATTTAACTGGAAGCTCTCTGAGGCCACAGACCAACCTAATTCTAAACCTTTTACCTCTCCCAGCTCTTCCAACTTGGCCCATGCATGAGTCAGGAGTAGGTCCTGAATAGATGTTTGTAGAATGAAAGAACCCATGAATGTGCAAGTCTGGGTGTAATTGTGTGCTCTGCAGATGTATACATATATATATATATATATACATATATATATATATATATATATATATGTATATATATATGTATGTATGTATATGTATGTATGTATATGTATATATATGTATGTATGTATATGTATATATATAAAAGGTGGTTGTATATAAGTGGTTTTATTTTTTTGAGGGGGGGAGGTCAGTGGGCGGGAATCAGACCTGAGATTTCATCAGTGTGGGAAATGCCAGTTGAGAGAGTACTACTCAAGATCACTGAGCTCTTAGGAGGCTTGTCCAAGGCTATACAGTTTGTATCTGAGTCAGGACCAGAATCCAGGGCTTCCTGACTCACCAGGTAGCTCTCCATCTACTCTCTCCCTCCCCCTCTCTCCTTTTAGGGGTCTGTATGGATGAGTATATTTTTTGTGCTTTTGGGAGATTGAGGGTATAAGGATGTGTGTCTATGCAGTAAGGTCAGGTCTAGAGAACCCAGGAGGAGGGACCTGGGGGTCTTTGGGATGAAATAGGAGTGCAGATGGGGCAAGCAGGATGGGAGATACCAGATAAGATGCAGGATGTGACTCAAGAGGATTGAGCATTGAGGCCCCCAACATGGACTTACATGTGTGCTTTTGTAAAGTACCCCCAGTTCTAGAACAGTTCTCCCCCTCCTCCTATTTTTTTGGCTTATCTGTATGATAAAGGTCCCTCCAGACTCCCTGATATCCCAGGCATTTTGGAGCCTGGCTGGCTCCTCTCATCCTCCCATTCCCCAAAATTGTATTTAAACCAGATTTCTAACCTGGCCAACGGCTTTTGCCTCCTACTGGAAGCAGGGTCCGCTGCTTCCCTAGCCGAACAGGACCTGCTCTGTCTCTCCCACAGGGGAGCAGACTTGGGTGCATCACCCTAATAAATGCCTTTCTTTAAGCCCGGAGACTGAGTAAATTCATCAGGACAATAAGACCCGCAATAGTATTCGTCCTCATTTCAGGTGGTACCCCAGCATTCTTGAGGTGCATCTTGAACCCATGATTTTGGTCCTCAGATGCCCTCTTTTTATTCTTGGGAAAGGGGTAGGGCTATCTTTCAGCTGAGACAGAGGAGGCCAGTACGCCCTGGCCTTCCCTGCCCCCTTGGCTTGCAGGGATCATCAGCATTGAGTCACATGCTGGGGGGCTGTGCATTAAAGATGCTCAGTGACCTGAAAAGGAGGATTGGGGAGGGGGAGGGGGCTCAAAGCCGCTTATCATTCTCCCCCAAGGGTATTAGATCTCTTAATCACTCCTTCTTAAAGGGCCAGTGAGCCCTATTAGCTCTGTCTGAAAACAGCCTTGGGGCCAAGGATGACCAGAGCCATAGACTGACTGAGCATCTCTTCTTGCTCCCCCCATCGGGGGCCTGCTCAGATAAAAGGGTGTGTATAGGAGAGAAGAGGATTGGAAGCTGTTTGCCCCCTTTGCCACAGATTGATAACTGGATAGCCTTTGCCCTATTTGGAGGCCTTCAGAACATACATTAAAAGGTGCTGTTTCCAGAGTTCCAGGGTTTAGGATATGATTTGGTGTGGTAGAGTGGAACTTTCCAAGGCCATCTGTATTGGGGAGTCAGGCTTGGAGTCAGGAAGACCTGAGTTTGAATCCTGCCTCGAACTATGTGGACCCAGGACCCTGTGACCCCCAGGCATTCCCTGAACTTCTCAAAGTACAAGATGAGTCTCTAAGACTATTCAGTTGCAGAGAAGGGTGCTGATCTGAATTGGTGGAGGGACTTGCTCCACCTAGGGATTTTCACAAGTCCAGTCTTTTTTTCTGTGTTGATGAGAACAGGGCATCAGCAGTTGCAGCCTGGTCCTTCGATGTCAGGGTCCTAGGTTGGATGGCCACTTCCCATCATTCTTTGTCTTGTTACATATCCATGCCTCTGTCCCTACATCTGGCCCCATTCTGGTTAGTTATTCCTTGTTAATCTGCCTAGGCTCTGCTGCTTCCCTCCAGCAAGTTATGGGGAAGGAGTTGTAGGGAATCTGACTTCCTTTATCAACCCTCTCTTTGGGATGTCTTGGATTATACATTGAGGAGTCCAACACCTCAAATAGGAGAAATGTCTTACCAGAGGTCACACAATGAGACACCGGGTCCAAGTGTCCCAAATCCCAGTTCAGTCCTTTTTCATTGAGATCTTGTTGTATCCAAGGACCCTGCTCGTTGAGGGCTATTTCTCAGAAACCTGCACCTCTAGGATCAGTAGAAGGGAAATGAATCCCAAGGATCAGAGGTCATCGGTAAAGCCTGGGAGCAGCAGGGAGTAAGGTGGGAGGGTTTTGGGGGGAATGAGGGGAAGTGCCCTCAAAAAAAAAGCTCATCTCATGACCATCTGAAGGCAGGAGAGGGAACCCAGTGACTGAACCCTTAGACTAGGTCAGGGGAGTAGAGACATGTGGATCAATTCTCATCTAGACTGTCATCATTGCACCTGGAGCTGATCTTGTGTAAGAAAAACAGTATAGATAGTTAAAGGGAAAGAAACTATGGGCCATGTAGTGCAGAACCCAACCCCCACCTGTTTGGGGCCTTCCTGGAGACAGCTCCTTCTTCTTCCTCTTCCAGCCTAAGGGAGGCTGGGCTGGGCTGAGTTGGGAAGTGGAAACCAATTCCCTCAAAGAATCTTCAATTCCGGCTCAGCCTGGGTTTGGCCCAGCAGGGCCAGGAAATCCGCCTTCTTCCCCTTGAAGCCGAGCCTGGGTGGGCTGGGGATGGAGGGCACAGAAGGAGAGGGGGGCAGCTGGCACCAAGTCCTGGGTCAGGGTAGGGGCTTGCACTGGGCTTGCAACGTGACCACAATTGGTGGGGGGACTGGGGCCCCGGGCTTTGCTAGGCCAGGGACAATGCAGCCTCTGTCCAAGGCCTGCCGATTAGCAGTCATGTCAGCTGAGAGAGGATGCTGGCCAAATGCTCCAACAGCTCTGTTGATGGAGCCAAACTAGTAGGCAGGGAAGGAGAGATGGAACCTTTCTAGGTCCCCCAATTCAGCATTCCTGGGCCTTCTCCCCCAGGTATAAACTTTGGAGATTATTGGTAATAGAGAAAACATAGGAGACCTGGCTTTGAGATGCCATTCTGCCACTAATTAGCTGTATGATTTCTGGGATGTCACTTCCCATGTGTGGGACTCAGTTTCCTCATCTGTAAAATGAAAGGGTTAGACTAGATGACCTCTCAGGTCATTTCTGCCATTCTGAACTGACTAAGGAATCAGATTAGCCTCTAAATGTATTGTGCCTTGTGTAAAATTTATCACCAGTAAGTGAGGCTGGGGTCTGCAGAGATAAAAGGGAACAGTCCCAAGGGAGAAGTTGTATGGTTTGGGGGGGCGGGGCTGGGGCTTCGCTTCTGGGTGCTGACAGCATTTTGGGATGATGTTAACATCAGTTAACAGAGAAACGATAGAACTTCTTGCCCAACTAGTAAGAATAATTGCTCCCACATGACTGGCCAGTGTGACCTCCTCCTCTCCCTAGCTCTTGCTTGTCCCAGTCCCATGAATCATAGCTTCCTAAGCAGGGTCTCTGTCTCCCCCTCAATGTCCTCTAGTGAGGGAATGCTTTATGACCCTTCCAGATTTGCAGCCTGGGGGGTCATCTACGAGTCTCACTTTTCCCCATCCCACATAATGCATTGTTGTTTCCACCTCTGCATGTAGCTCGCTGCCAGAGAGATTTTCCTAAAGTGTAGCTTTGTCCATGTCATACCCCTATTTAATAAACTCTAGTGACCAGCTAATGCAGCCACTTCTTGCTTGATGGAAGAGGACTGTTCTGCAGCCCTCTCCCTACCCATTTGGGGCTCTCTTTGTGGCTCCGTTTGTAGAGCTGCTGGTGGGGTCCTTGGAGGTACCCCTAAGACAAATTTGTAAAATGTGAATTTACCTAAAGCAAAAACTGCCTGTACTTTTGGGATAAATCATTCATGACTTTGCTTGGCACCTAAGCCCTTCCTGACCTAGCCCCAACCTCCCTTTCTAGCTTGAATGCACATTACTCCCTTTTGCACACTCTATGCTCCAGTCAAACTGGTCTTTATGCTGCTCCGTACACAGGACACATCATGTCCTGTTATCAGGCTTTTGCATCAGCTGTGGTGGATGTCTAGAATGTACTCTCTCCCCTTCTTCACTTTAAGATATGGTTCAAACACCACCTTCTACATGTACTGTATTCTGATCTCCCCAGCTTCTAGTACTTTCCCTATTTCCCTCTCAAAATTATCTTGTATTTATTTTGTTAGAGGCAGTGCTGTGTAGTAGATAGAGACTTGGTCTTGGAGTCAGGAAGACATGAGTTCAAGTCCTACTTCTGATTGTGTGACCCTGACTAAGTCACTTACCTTATTGGTACTCTAGGCCATTGGTACTCAGTCTATAAGTTACAGAGAAGGTGACCACCTACATTGGTAGAGGGAGTTTCCTTATCTGGGAGCCCCCTATATAAACAAAACCACTACTTATTCCAATTCAGTGTTTATTTTGTGTGTCATTTATATAGATTTATAGGATCATAGATTTAGAATTAGGAGGGACTTGGTTGTTGTGTTTAGTCATTTCAGTTGTAACCGACTCTTCATGACCCGAAGTGGGGTTTTCTTGGCAAAAATACAAGAGTAGTTTACCATTTCCTTCTCCAGGTCATTTTACAGATGAGGAAACTGAAGCAAATAGGGTTAAGTGACTTGCCCAGAGTCATACATCCAGTAAGGATCTTATATCAAATTTGATTTCTGGTCTTCCTGACTCCAGGTCTGGTGCTCTATCCACTGCACCGGCTGGTGATCATTGACTCCAATCCCTTTATTTTACAGATGAGGAAACTGAAGAGGATACACAAGCATTTATTATCTGCTATGTGCTAAGAGCTTAAAATATTCTCTTTTGTTCCTCACAACAACCTAGGTGTTAGGTGCTGTTGTTATACCCATTTTAATAGTTGAGGAAACTGAGGCAGACCAAGGTAATTTGCCCAGGGTCCCATGTGTAGTAAGTATCGGAGGCCAGACTTGAACTCAGATCTTCCTGAATCCATGTCGAGCAATGCTCTATCCATTGTGACATGTTTTTTATTTCATTATAGCAGCAGAGGCAATAGAAAGGATTTGAGAGATGTTGAGGGGATAGATCGTTGAAAAGGTAGACTGACGTTGTAGGCTCTCTAGAAGGCTACTATATCCTTGAGTGTGATATGTCAAAAAGGGAGAAGTTCTGGTGACTGGGCCCTTCATTAAGGTAGGGGAGAAGGAAGGGAGACAGATGAAGACTGGAGGACTGTCTTGGACAGCTGGGGCCTAAAGGAAAGAAGGAAAAGTCTGAAAGTCTGGAGGTCAGGAAATTGATCAAAACCTTGAGGGATAACCATTGGAAGAAGCCAGAGCCTCTTCCAGACCCTTGAAGGGCAGAGGCCACAGGGTTGAGGCCTCCATGTGTGAAATGACCACCCACATTGAGTTTCCTTCAGGTGGAGCTTGTCCACTGAGGAGCCTGGGGAGCATTGAAATTCTCAGGGGCTCAGGTCCCATCTACATGTGGAGCTGGAAGCACTAACGGCCTATTCAGAGCTGTGACTAGAAATCTTCATACCTGGGGTAAAAATCAATTCAGCAATCAACAAAAATGTATTTAACACCTGCTGTGAGTGAAGGCCTATGTGAGCATTGAGGCTAAGTAGTCAAAAATAAAACACATTACTCTCAGGGAACTTACATTCTATGGGGAGATAAAATGAAATTAATGTAACATATAATAATTAATTTCCCTATTCAATGAAATCACAGATCTAGTTTAAGAAAACAAGAACAAGAAAAACCAAACCAAAATAGGTGATAAGTGAGGGACTGGGGATACACAGGTAGAAATGAAACACATCCTGTCCTCAAGGAGCTTCTCTTCCAGTGGCACATTCTAGTCCCTGGTCTGGTATCACCTCATTTTTCTAGCTTTAATGTATTCTTTCACCTTCCATCTTGGGCAGCCCTAACCTTTGCACCACACTTCCCTGCTTGTGGGCTTTTGTTCATGATGTCCTCTGTGCCTTGGAATATCCTACCTACTCCTGACCATTAAATTCCTTTAAAGCCAAACTTCAATGCCTCTTCCTCCAGGAATCCTTCCTAGATTTTCCCAGGCAGGAAGGATGCCCTTTGCCTGCTTTGGCCATCCCATTGCATTAAACTTGTACATTTCATATTCTTAGGGTCATAATGTCATGAATTTAGAGCCTTTGAGGCCTTGATTCTGATCCTCTCATTTTATAGATAACAAATGGAGGCACAGAGGTTAAGTGACCTGCCCAGGGTCACACAGCTAGCAAGTGTCTGGAGTAGGACTTGAAGCCAAGTTCTCCTGATTCCAAATCAGCTGCCCTAGTCACTATTCTATGCAGCCTGTCACTTATCTCGGACTGTTCCGTATCATGCTTATGTACATATGTGATACATTTGCCTGTTTAGCTATAAGCTCTAAGTGGGTAGGGTCAGCATCCTTTCTAAGCTTTGTTTCTCTCATGGGGCCTGGAACAATGCTGTCTCTGTAGGTACTTAACCTGGGTTTATTGTGTGGAATTGCTAAACCTGTTTTAGCACTTAGCACAGTGCCTAATACATATTTATTGAATTGAGTTAAAAATATTTGTGTTTCCGTGTGTCTCTTTATGAGGGTCTTTCTGTGTGTTTCTGTGTACATGGGTGCCTGTGTGAGCACTGGTGAGAGGTCTGTGCCTGTGTGGATACCTCCTGCCCCCACCCACCTCTTCCTGCAGGGATCTGCTGATGCCTGAGTCCATAGAACGTGGGGGTTGGGGAAGGCAAAGGGAATGTGTCTCCAACAGCCACTGCCAGGCAGTGGAAAAGTACCAAGCTCCCTCCCTGTAAGCCCAGGGGAGTAAGGCCAAGGCAGTGAATGAGTCCTGGCAAGTCCTCAGTCCCTAGTCCCACCATTCCCTAGGTTGCTCTCTCCTCCCTCCTCCTTTCTCCTGCCCAGCTCTTTCTGCATGCAACACACTGAGTGATGAAGTGCCCAGAGGCCCTGGCCCAGCTCAAGAGTGCAAGGCCCAACTGGCCTCTCCTGAGTTCAGACAGGATGAGCTAAGGCCTGGGGAACTTCCCTCCCCTGCTGCTCTATTAGGAACACCAGTTCCCTAGTTTCCTCTTGGCCACCAACTGGAGCTGGCCAACTTCAAGTCTGTGTCGATGTAAATCCAGGGGCAGGTGCCTTCGGAGCCAATGTTCAAGTAGCATAGACTTCAGAGGCTCTGGCCCAGAGAGGCATGGAAAGGCAGAACTGTCACCAAGTTCCATGGTTCCCAGGATCTATATCTAGGGCAGGAAGTCATCTAGTCCAAACCCCTCAACTTACAGATGAAGAAACTGAGTCCCAGAGAGGAGAAGTGATATTATAAGGATCAGAGCTGGAAAGGACCATCAGAATCCTCTAGTCTAACCTCCTCATTTTACAGATGGTGAAATCAAAGTCCAGAGAGGGAAAGTGATTTGCCTCAGGTCACTTAGTAAGGGCAAGAGAGAGTTTAAAAGAGAACACAGTTATCTTGTTAACCCAGAGCTTTTTGGATTAATGAATACTTGCCAAATGCCCATTATATGCTTCTACTAGAGTCATATAGCCTGAAGCTTCATCATAAATACTCCTTTGATACATGATTTCATTAGTGTGGGCCCCACCCACTTTCCTTTCCTTCCCTCCACCCATGCAGACTACAGCCTGCTTCTCCTTCATGCCTTAGTAGGCCATCTTCATAAATTCCTGTTTTGGGGAGATAAAAAAACCCAACTCACATCGCCTGGTAGCCAAATGTCCTTTGATCCCCTTTTCTAAACCTCATTGGGCTGATCCTCAAATAACTACAGCTTGTCTCTCTGGGCTTGTACTCAAAGCTTTTTCAACTTATTAACTTGCTTGAGCTTGTGTCTATTGGCATAGCCTTTGAGAATACAAGTACATCTGTGCCATGAGGAGGAGTCAAGGCAGAATTGGAGCAGTGGTAGAATGGATACCTATGTAACACCCCTTTGTAGTCTCCCATCGTCGACTTCTTCCAGATCTGTGGTACCCAAGGGGGTGATAGACTATCTCAATCTATTGCTCATGAGCCCCCATTTCCATTTGATCTGCCTAACCAAGACAGAATAAGACACATAATATCTTAGTAAAACAAGAGGCACCGCTTAAGACAGAATGTAAGCTAAATTGCAAGGAATGAAATTGAGCAGTGGCACATCTAATTTCATGAGGCTATCTCTTCCAACGCTTTCAGGGGCTGGTAGTTGGGAATCTATTCTCCATTCAATCCCATGAGCTTCCCAGATTGGCAGGACAAGTACGTAGCAATTTAAGTCATGGCAGGATATTAGAAAAATTTCTTCCACAGTGTCTGTTCTTTATCTTGGCACTATAGCTAGACAGTATTGTCTACTTGGAAAACAGTCTCAGGATGGTAACCTGCACTTCACCCCAACCTCTCCATGGCTCTGTGTCTATGTCATACCAATCTTAGCAACCCAATTCTTCAACTCCATTTGTCTTCCAGCCTGAGTGTGCAAGCTACAGAGAAGACATGACTATATCCTTCCCCGTATTCTTTGAATATCACAAACTTTCTGCATCTCATCTATACTAGTTTATCCAGATTGTCTTCTCACACAGAATTCAGAATTTGAGAGTTGGAAGGGACTTCAGGGACCAACTTGTCTAACCCATATACAAAGGAAAGCTGACAATTCTACCCCATTATAGCCAGAGATTTGTTGAGAGCCTCTTCCCTGTTCATTGATCTTTACTGAGGGAATTTCAATTAGTTTCTTTTTCTTCTGCCAGTTAAAATACTCAAATTCAGTGGGTCACTGCACCTGATCTTGGAGGGAGGAGTTTAGGAGCCAGGTGGAATAGGGGATAGACTTTGGCTTGAAATCTAAGGTATAGAGTCAGAAAGCCCTGAATTAAAATTCTTTCTCATTCACTTCCTTCCCTTATGACCCTGAGCAAATCATTTAATGTAAGCCTCAGTTTCCTTATTTGCAAAGTGAAGGGGTTGGATTTGATGTCCTCCAATGCTCCTTTCAGTTCTAAAATATGATCCTATGAGATTGGGGAGGAACTAAGAGCTGGGGTCTTTAGACTGTGTTAGATAAAAGCATGCCCATTTCCATGCTCAAGCTATGGGTACATCAGGTGATATTATACAATAAAGCTCCTGTATAGCCTTCTGAGAAATGTAGTTTCTGAAAGAACATTACCAGCTGTGTCTGAACATGCCTAGCACATACATGCACGCACATATACATTTACCTATATCTATATATATGTATACAATTGTCTGAATGTTCAAAGAAAATTCTTGGAAAGGATCCCCAGAAACATTTTGAACATCTGGTGTTTAATAAATTAGTAAACACAGTAGAACTAAACTCAACTTTTTCTACCTTTCTTTTCTAATGTTCTAATAGAACATCAGTGTTCTATTGTACTTAATGCTTCATCATGGTATCAAGGTGACCTTGGTTCTCAAAGGATATGCCAGCAAAGGACAAGTTCTTGCAGGAGCTACCAAGCTGTAAAGGTTTAAAATACAGGCCAGACTCCCCTCCCTCATCCCATCCCAGTCTGGCTGACTACCCAAATCAAATGTTCTTCTCTAGAATTTAGCCACCTGGTGATGTTTTCTGGTCACAGCAACTGATGAACACATCTACTAAAGAGTGGTGTGGGGGTCCCATGTATTGACCAAAGAAGGATCCACATGGAGCCTTGGGATCCATGGGAGGAGTGATGGCCTTGGAATCAGAGGACTTGAATTCTAATCCTGGCTCTGTCACTTGCTACTTCTGCGATCTTGGGTGAGTGACAACATCTTTGAGTCTCAGGTTCCTCAACTATAAAATGAGAGTGTTGGACCAGATATTCCTTCGATTCATGGATCCATTTATAGAATCACGGATCTTTGAGATATTCTATGTTAAATATTCTGGGAGAGCAAGGAGTTAACAAGACTCTATCTCAGTTCTTGAGGATCTCATAGTCTAGTGGAGGGGGCAGAGCTAATCAGGTGTGTGTAGATGTAGTGATGAAATAAGACCCTTCCCTAATTAAAGACAGAAGAGGATAAGGTCTAATCTTTGAGGAAAGGCACAGATGGGGGCTTAGGGAAGAGGGATGGCTTCTTAATCAGAGGTTTAGGTACTGAGGTTCATGGGCTCACAGATTTAGAGATGGAAGACTTAGAAACCATTTGGCCCAACCCCTTTGCTTTATAGAAGAGGAAACTGAAGCCCAGAGAGGTCAAATGACTGACTTGCTCAAGGTCACAGAGATAGTAGGTGGCTAAGCTGAAATTCAAATCTACATCCTTTGATTCCAAACCCTGCACTTTATCCACTGGTGTCCCTCTGTGTCTATGTGGTTGTGTATCTGTGTCTGGGTGTCAGTGTGTTTGTGGGGAGGAAAGCTTTGCAGCTGCACAAAGGCTGGATCTTAAGAGGGGTGGGTCCTGCTCTCAGCCTTGAGTTCCCCCTGAAGGGCAGGATGAAGTAACAGGTGTGTGTGTGTGTGTGTGTGTGTGTGTGTGTGTGTGTGTGTGAGGGGGCATAAAATGGGGAAAGGAGTCATGGTTTGAATTGCTCTTAATGGGTGCTGAGATTCCCAGTGCCTCGGTACCTGGATGGGAGATGGCCATAAGGGCCTATGGAGAGCTAGTGACCCCTCGTGGTGTGGTTTCTTTCCTGAAATTATGCCAGGAGAGAACAACTGGGCAAATGGTAAGGGGAGCCTCCTGAGTCTCACAAGGGAGAGGCTGAGACAGGGAGGTGGGAATCTAGCCCCAACCCATCCATGCCTCCTAATCACACTTCTCCCTCCCACTCTTCTTTGTGGGGGCCATGCCAAAGTCATCAGTCATTGGTCCTTCCTTCCCAGTTGCATTCAAATCTATGGAAGGGCATTCCAGGCAGGTGATCTGGGAAAGGGCCAAGGGAGGAGCACGTGGGACCGGTGACCTGGGAAAGCTCCAGTCAATCAGCATACCAAGTTGAACCTGGAGGCACAAACATTCTGCAAGCTTCTCCCTGCTCTGAGGCTAGCAGGCCTTCCAGTCTGCACCCTAACCTCCTGACCTCTAATCTCTGTTCTCCTGAGTTGGTAACTGCCTAGATTAGTGTTTCTTTCCCGTGTTCATACTCTTCATAATGCTGTCTTCATTTAGCTGGTCACATTTAGCACATCCCATCCCAATCCCTATCTTCTGTCCCCTGCCCTGCCATATCCACCTTCTATGCTCTCCTCTGGAATGCCTCCTCCACTGTTAAGGAGACCTTTCTTATCCTTCTCTACCTTTAAAAGCTGAAGGTGTTGGACTAGGTAGCTTCTAAATCTATGCACCTCACTGCCTAGACTCCTGGCCTGTAACAAGGGATCTTAAGTCCCTTCTGCCTTGTGGAACTATAATCTAATTTCCCTCTAAGGGCACCACAACCATGAAGTCCTTTACAATGGCCGCTCCTCTCAAGCCCCAAGACTCATAGGACCAGGAGGAGTCAGCAGATGACTTAATTCCCCACTACTATCTCTAGAGAAACAATATAGTACTATGCAATCGTTCTTAAACTTCTGGTCTCAGAACCCATTTCCACTCTTAAACGTGATTGAGCACCCCTCCAAAGAGCTTTTGTTTATGTGAGTTTTATCTATTGATATTTACCACATTAGAAATTAATTAATATTATTAGGAAAATAGTTTTGACCCCATGGGCCCCCTTAAAGGATCTCAGTTCATGCTAGTTGTATTAGAGGTAGTATCCTTAGTAGGAGGTCTCTAATATATTTTCAGGTACTACTACTACTACTACTACTACTAGTGTCAGTAGTAGTAGCAGCTGCAGCAGTGGTAATAGGTTTACAAAATGTTTTACAACAATCCTGTGAGGTAAGTGTTATTATCACTCCCATTTTATAGATAAGGAAACTGAGGCAGAGAGTAGTTAATGCTTAGGTTCACAAAGTTAAAAAATGTCTAAGGTTGGATTTCAACTCCAGGGTTTCTGACTAAGGCTCTGTCCACTGGGTCACCTAGCTACAGCTAGTGAGGGGAACCTGTAGTTTACCAAGAAAAGTCTGAAGGATGACTGGGTAGGGGAACCTTATGCTTGGATGATGGGATTGTGTCAGGAGGTATCAATTTGGAAAAATGGAGAAATGGGAGCTGGGCATATGGAAAGATAGTTTGGGTAGCCTTGAAGAGTTGGAAGTAAGAAAAAACATAGCAATGTGACAAACGTAAGAAAAATTGGAATGCATGAGCTTGGAGAGGAAGCAGGGATACATACTTTGGGACTGGAGTCCGAAAAGGAAGAGGGAAGGGAGAATGTATGGAGTGCTGTCGTCATGATGTTCCTGACCTCTGGGGTTCTGTTGGAATCTTAATGATAGTGGAGCCAAACAGAGGGTTTTAGCAGATTTCATTGAGCTCTACGAGGTTAGCAGAACACCATGTGGTCACCAAGGGCTTTGTGAGAAGAAAACACAAGGATTCCCAGTTCCCTCACCTTATCAGTCCATTCCTGGAGGGCTGTTCCCCCACCCCCTCCTAAGAATTTTCCTGTGGAGATTTCTGTCCCACTTATCACCTTGAGAGGTTTAGGAAATTTGGCGGACAGGGATTGATTCAACTACTTCATTCCCACTTGCTATATACATTGCTTTATGTCTTAATTAAATACTTTGGGGCAGTTAGGTGGTGCACTGGATAGGGAACCAGTGCAGGAGTCAAGAGGACCTGAGTTCAAGTCTCACCTCAGACATTTGACACTCACTAGCTGTGTGACCTTGGGCAAGTCACTTAACCCCAAATGCCTCATGCTGGGTCATCTCCAGTCATCCTGATGAATATCTGGTCCCTGGACCCAGATGACTCTGGAGGAGGAGTGAGGCTGGTGACCTGCACAGCCCTCCCTCACTCAAAACAAAGTCAAATGCAAGTCATGTCATTATTTCTCTGATGGCATGGTCTTCTTCAGCAACGAAGGATGAACACTATTAAATGCTTTGGATTTGAATCTTTTAAGGGGGAATGTTCCCTAGATAGAGGCTTAGGCCATGACAGATGTGATTTCTTGCCCATAAAGCATACTAAAACTGGAAAAGTCCCAAGGGTTTGAAAGCCAGGGTGCCCAGAGCTGCGAGGGGCTGGATTGTTACACCTCAGCTGACCCTTTGCATCTCTTCCTAACTCCCTCTCACACTCTCCATCTGGGGGAGGGGAGGGGTCACAAAACTGCCCTCCTCAGCCTTAGCCTCACCATCCGCCAGCTCCCCAGTAGCTTCCTTCACCTCCTGATTTACTAACATCAGAAGGGCCATCAATTCTTTGCCATCTACCTCAACATTTCTCAATCCAGATAAAATGATAAGATCAAAAGCTGCAAGCGACTTCATGGGCTACTGAGGTCATTTTTATCAAAGCTCAAAGAGATGAAGGGACTTGTTCAGGGTCATATATGTAATAAGTATCAGAGGTGGAATTCGAACTCAGGTCCTGTGACTTGTCACTTCTTTTCTTCCTACACTGCCCCCCTTCTCCTTCTCTCTAGCTTCAGAGGTCCTCCTTGTTCTACTTGTGCACCTAAACCTATCTGCTTTCTTCCCTCACCCCCTGAATCTATATTCTTTTCACTCCCTCCCTTCTTTTCTTCCTTCCTTCCCTCTGTCTCTTTGTCTATCTCTCTCTGTCCCCATCTTTATCTCGTCTTTCCCCCACTTTCCTCTCTCCATGCCTCTCCTCTGTCTTTGTCTCTGTCTTCTCTCCCCTTTCCTCACTCCCTCTCTCTATCTCTTTGTCTCTGTGTGTCTCTCTACATCTCTTTGTCTCTGTCTCTCTCTTCCCACCTGCACTCCCAAATTTTCTCCTTCCCTTCTTCTCTCACTGCTGGCTGTCTGTAGTTGAAATTAAAAAGGAAGGTGAATAATGTAGCAAAAGTCCTAGAGATAGGAATACAATCCAGCCTAACTCAATAGACTATTAGGCTCCTATGGTATGCAAATGCACTATGCCAGGAACTGGGGGAGGGGGTTCAAAGACAGGAATGAAATAGCCCCACATCTCAAGGAGTTGGGTCTATCATGGGTGATAAGACATAGACACAGTGACCAAGATACAAAGAAGAGTGAGATTTGTAGAAAGGGGGATGTTCCAAGAGAGATTTTAGGCAAAAGACATCACTCCTGCCTGGGTGGGTCAGGGGAGGTTTTATGGAAGCAGAGATAGGGAGAATTCATTCTAGACATGGCGGACAGTATGAACAGAGTGATGGAGGTGAGTGAGGGCAGCATGAGAAGGGAGGTAGGAGAAGAGTCCAGTTTGACATCTATGGATGGAGTTACATTAGAAAAGACTGAAATGTTAGATTGGAGGTAGATTATGGTAGCCATTGAATGTTAAATTTAAGAGTTTATGCTTTCTTCATTAGGCAACAAGGAGCCAATTAAGGAATTTGAGTCGGACTGTTTTGAGCAGCTAGCTGGCACAGTAGGTAGAGTACCAGGCCTGGAGTCAGGATGACTTCTCTTCCTGAGTTCAAATTGAGCCTCAGACTCTTATTAGCTGTGTGACTCTGGGCAAGTCACTTCACCCAATTTGCCTTAGTTTCCTCATCTGTAAAATGAACTGGAGAAGGAAATGGCAAACCACTCCAGTATCTATGGCAAGAAAACCCCAACTAGGATCATGGAGAGTCTAACATGACTGAAAAGCAGCTGTGACATATGTAGAGAAAGAGCACTTACTATTTTTCATCCTTAGAAAGGCTATTCGGGCAGTGGGATGGAGGATGGATCAGAGGGGAAGAGACTGGAAGCTGCTATTATATGAGGTGTATGTACTAGGTATATATGCACTAGGTACATACAATATACAAATACTATATAACTATATACATGTACATATATACTATGTAACACTGTAACACTTCCATAGTGTTCTCAACAGACCATTATCAGTTAATACTGAGACCGTTGACTGTTTCCCTCAGGTTGAAGTCCATCCCTCCTTAGCTGAGCTTCCAACTGAAGAAGAGGTCTGAGGGCCATTAGGCTCCTTTCATCTGGCAAAGCACTTGGTGCTTATTTTATTCCATCTGAGATTTACAAGGTAGAGAAATCACTGCCAGAATTAGCTCAGTGTTTAGGAGGCTCTGAAGAAAAGTTTGGGAGAGAAAAGGTATTAGACTGACTACCAAACTGAAGGTCTACAGAGCCATTGTGCTGAGCTCATTGTTGTATGTCTGTGAAACACGGACAGTCTACCAGCGCCATGCCAGGAAACTGATCACTTCCATTTGAACTGTCTTAGGAAGATCCTGAGGATCACCTGGTAGGATAATTACCAGGCAGTGAAATCCTTGCTCGAGTTGAACTGCCAAGCATTCAAACTATGCTTCAGAGAGCGCAACTCTGATGGACTGGCCATATTGTTCAAATACAAAATGTACACTTGCCAAAAAGATAATTTTATGGAGAACTCACATGGGGCAAGTGACCATGTGAGTCCACATAGTGGTCAGAAGAAGTGATACAAGGACACTCTCAAGAACTTTGCATTTGACTGTGCAACATGGGAGACACTGGCACAGGACCACTCAGCATGGCATGCCCACATCAGAAAGGGTGCTGTGCTCTATGAACAAAGCAGAATTGAAACAGCACAAAGTAAATGTAAGATGCGCAAATTTGGAGTATCTACCTCATATATTCATGTGAACTATCTGTGCCCAACCTGTGGTAGAGCATTCCAAGCTCCTATTGATCTGATCAGCCACAGTCAGACACACTGAAATTTCACTTTATCATGGTGATGCCGTTCTGGTCCTCTTCGAGAATGGACACAACCCAACCAACCAATTATATACAGTATCTATAAAGTATACATATACTAGGTATATGTACTAAGTACACGTAGTACACATATACTATATATAGTATCTATACAGTATATATATATACTAGGTATATGTACTAAGTATATGTAGTACACATATACTATATACAGTATCTATACAGTATACATATACTAGGTATATGTACTAGGTAACAGTAGGTAGATCCTCTGATAGGCCGATGAGAAGAGATAAGGACTGGATGAGGGTAGTGGCAGTCTAAAGGGTTTGTGGGTGGGAAAGGAAGTGCTGTCCCCTGCTTACCCTGTATATAGCTTGTATATACATAGCTATTTTCATGTTGTCTCTCATTAGGATGTGAGCTTCTTTCAGGAAGGCCTTCTCTGGATCCCTAGTACTTAGCACAGTGTCTCAAATATAGTAAGGGCTTAGTCAAAGCTTACTGACTGACTGACTGACTCAGGGTAAAGTGTATGTGAAGGATGGAGACAGATTCTGGTATATGTTGTATACAGAGAGAACTCAGAAGAAAATACACTAGAGTGGGAAGAGGGTTCGAGGTCCAGGCTTTCCTTATTGATGAGAAGGTATATTGGGTATGTTTTCTGGGGCAACTTTGGGAGACAGAGGAAAGTCAGGTCAGCTTCCTCTCTTCAAGGATTTTCCAGTGGAAACCTAGAAGGTGTTGGAATGGGGAGGAGAAGAGCCAAGCATTTACTGAGCTTCTACTATGTGCCAGGCCCTGTGCTAAACACTGTAAATATGATCTCATTGGAATGGCACAAAGCCATGCAGAGCTCACTTATGAAATACAAGACCATGATACGGGCATTCCTGAGTCAGGATCATGTGACCTGTCTAGCTACACAGAAAGGCCCATTTCTCAAGTCCTCCCCATCTCCCCATCTCCAGGTCGGGCTATTGGTCTCATTATTCCAGGTAGGCAGTGACACCTGGTGGTTGGCGCCAGTAACTGTTTTGTTCACCTCGGTTCTACCTTCAAGGGTATGGCATTGCCTTTCTCTTTCTGTCTGTCCCTCTCTTTCTCCCTCTGTCTCTCTCTTTGTCTCATTCTCTCTGTCTCTGTGTTGCTCTCTGTCTCTCTGTCTTTTTCTCTCTGTCTCTCTCTCTCTGTCTTTCTCCTTTTGCCTCTGTCTTTTTTTCTCTCTCTTTCTCTCTTTTTCTCCATCTTTCTCTTTCTCTCTGTCCCTCATTCTCTGTTTCTGTCTATTTGTCTGTCTGTCCATCTCTGCCTCCCTTTCCCTTTCTCACTCATAGGAATACAGAGCTCAAGCAAACTCTTCTTACAGGCACACCTTCCTAACTCCTCTCTTCTGATTTGCCCACGTGTCTCAGGAAATAGTAATAAAATTAACTGACATTTATAGGTGCATACTATGCACCAGACCCTGTGCTAAGTGCTTTACAATTCTTATCTCCTTTGATCCTTGAAACACTGGGAGGGTAAGTACTATATTCATCCCCATTTCACAGGTGAGGAAACTGAGGCAATGAGAAATTAAGTGGCTTGCCCAGGCTTGGCTTCCACTTCATATACTACCTGTGTGATCCTGAGCAAATCATTTAACTTCTTTTTTCTCAGTTTTTTCACCTATGAAATGAGAGCACCTCTCTGAGTTGTAGAGAAGATCTGAGCACAAACTTCTATGTGAGCCACTGTGATGTTTATAAGCACTAATCTCTACACTTCTTTAGGAGCTGGCCCTGCTGAGCTACCAGTATGGAGGCTATGGACAGCCAGGGACACTGAAAGGAAATAAATCATAACAAATAACAAGGGCCAAAGCCATGCGACCCTTGGGCCTCAGTAGGTCAATCAATCAACAAGTATTTATTAAGTGCCTACTGTATATCAAGCTCTGTGCTAGGTTTTGGACGTACAAGTACATAGGGTAAAATATTTTCTACCTGCAATGAACTGACATTCTAATGGGAGAGGTACAGATAAAGAAGTGCATATAAAAATACATGTACATATGGCAGAAATACAGTATAAAAATATATTCAACAGAAATATAGAGCTAACATACACACCCAGATGAAGTTGTTAGCAAGGTAGTTTGGGACGGAAGGTTCTAGCAGTTGGGGGAAATCAAGAAAGATGATATTTGAACATCTTTTCTTTTTAATTTGACAACTTTTAACACACCATTCTTTTTTTTAACTATATTTTTACTATGAACATATTAGTCATGTTATGAAAGAAGACACAGATCCAAAGGGAGGAAAATGGGGAAAAATACAGAAAATGAAAACAGCATGCTTTAATCAGCGTTAGGACTCCATTAGTTATTTATCTGGAGATGGATTGTATTTTTAACCTAAGTCTTTTGGAATTGTCTTGGATCATTGGATTGTTGCATAGCATCTTAAAGGAAAGGTAGAGGACGTTTGGGCCATGCATCCTAGGAGTGGGTGAAAGTCATTGCAAAAGCATGGAGACAGGAGATGGAGTTTTGAGTTTCCTCCTTTGTCAAATGAAAGATTTGGATGCTCTTGGACATCCCTTTAAGTTCTGATCTTAGAAAGGAAAAATCTGAGTTATGTTAGCTCAGGTCTGGAGAAGGATGTATGACAGCAAGAAGCCACCAGAGGGAGCCAGCGAGCCAAGGCTTTCTGATGGACAACCCATGTATGGGGTACATAAGCATTGTAAGCCCTGGACAGTACAGAAGGTTTCAAGGAGGAGATAGAGTGTGAGATGGCCCTTTGATAAACTTTTATTAAGCACCTACTGCATGCAAAATTCTGGGCCAAGTACTTGGTGAGGGTGCAAAGTTTATACAAACCACAGTCTTTACCCTAAGTCTAATAATGGATCATGGAAATCTCATAGATCATGGGATCTTACATCTAGAGCTAGAAAGAACCTCAATAGCTACATAGTTTAACACTACACTTTATTTTACAGATTGGGAAACTGAGGCCCAGGGTGATGATGTGCTTGCCCATGGTCACTCAGGTAATAAGTAGCAGAGGCATGATTTGAACCCAGGTCTTTTGACCCAAAATCCAGGTTTTTTCCCCCATTAAAATCACATTGCCCCACTCATCAGAGTAGGAGGCTCCATAATCTGATATGACTGTGAGTACTGGAAGTAGAATATTCATGATCCTAGCTAGTACCTACTTCTGTGCCAGGCACTTTGCTAAGTACTTGGCAAACACTGTCTCATTTGATTTTTACAACACTCCTGGGAAGGAGGTGTTTAACAGTACTAAGGCAAATAGATGTCCAATGATTTTCCTCCCCTCCCCTCCTTTTCCTTCCCCTCTTCTCCTCTCCCTTCCCTTCTCCTCTCTTATTTTCTCCTCTCTACTCCTCTCCTCTTCTTCCCTCCCCTCCTTTTCCTTCCCCTCTCCTCCCCTCCCTTTCTTCTCTTCCCTTATCTCCTCTTCTTTCCTAAATTTAACTGATCAAAATTACCCGAGGATTGGGATCTGAGAAGTCTCCCTAACACCAGCATTCTAATTGGAACCTTGGGACTACTTGGAAAAGTTTCTCTCTCCTTGGTGCTCCCTGACCCCTGGACAACAAATCCTAACACCCTTCTCCCACAATCTGTCAGGACCAAGTTCTAGAACATCCCTTTCTTCTGCAGTGGTCCAGTTTCATGTCATGCTGGGATGTCCCAGCAAGGAGGGGGTGTGACTAATATCCCATCATAAAAACAGAGAAAGTATATGACAGAAAACCATCCAGCCATGCCAGGGCTTTTGCTTCAGAGTGTCTCTCCTTTGTCTTATTGATATGCTCAGCTTTGAGCTAGGTATTGCAATGAATAATTTTGGGCTTGAAGTCAGGAAGATCTGAGTTCAAATCCAGCCTTAGATACTTCCTAGCCGTGTGGCTCTGGACAAGTAACATAGCTACTGTCTTCCTAATTTTCCTCAACTGAGAGGTGGAGATGATAACAGCATCTATCTCCCAAGGTTATTGTGAGAATCAAATGAGACAATATTTGTAAAGAATTTAGCACAGTGCCTGGCACATAGTAGGTGTTTAAGAAATATTTGTTCCACTAATGAATTATTGGTGGATTTATGAATTGATCCAACCATTCTGGAATACAATTTGGAACTGTGCCTAAAGGACTATAAAACTGTGCATATGCCCTTTAACCCATTAATACCACTACCAGGTCTGTATTCCAAAGAGATCATAAAAAAGGAAAAAGAACCCACATGTACAAAAATATTTATAGCAGCTCTTTTTGTGGTAGCAAAGCATTGGAAATTGAGGGGATGCTGGTCAATTGGGGAATGGTTGAATAAGTTATGGTATATGAATGTAATGGAATACTATTTTTCCATAAGAAATGATGAGCAAGTGGACTTCAGAAAAACCTGGAAAATCTGACATGAACTGATGCTGAGTGAGTTGAACAGAACATTGTGTACAGCAATAGTAACATTGTACCATGACCAACTTTGATAGACTTAGCTGTTCTCAGCAATGCAAGGATCTAAGACAATTCTAAAAGACTCATGGTGGAAAATGCTATCCACATCCGGAGAAAGATCTATGGAGTCTAAATGCAGATAGAAGCACACTATTTTCTCTTTTTTATTTATTTCTTCTTTCTCGTGGTTTTTCCCTTTGTTTCTAATTCTTCTTTACAACATGACTAATGTGGAAATGTGTTTAATATGATTGTACATGTATAACCTACATTAGATTGCACGCTGTCTTGGGGAGGGGGATGGAAAAGAGGGAGAGAAAATTTAGAACTTAAAATCTTCTAGAAGTGAATGTTGAAAACTAAAAATAAATAAATAAATATACAAAATTTAAACATAGAAAAGAATTGGAAAAAAAAAAAAAGAAATGCTTTTTCCTTCCCCACCTCTATTATGAACTCTAACTCTTGCCTAGCCCTTGGATTTGGTGGCCTCTGGGAATTTTGGCATGGTTTTGTATTTAATCTCCCAGGCCACACCTTTTTTCTCTAGAAAGATCCTATCTCTAGGGCCCTGTTAATTACCTTTAATGACTCAGTACCCTTAATTTCCTTGAGGAGAGAGAAATAGCAGTAGCCATTTCCCCCCAGACTCTTACCCTATATCTGCTTTCCTCTTTTTACTCTTCAAACCCCATCTCTTCTGTTTACACTTTCTACTGGAGAACCTGTCTATTGTTAACAAATGTGCCTGCCTCCTAAAACCTTTCTATTCTCTTTCTTAAACCTCTTGACGAACCAAAATCTGGCTTTTCCCTGAAAAACCACATCATGAAGTCATGGGTTTAAATCCAGTTTCAGACACTTACTAGCTGTGTGACCCTTGGCCAATTGCTCAACCTCTCTGTGCCTTAGTTTTCTCATCTGTGAAAAGGGGATAATAGCTCCTGTCTCCTACGGTTTTTGTGAGGATCAAATGAGATAATATTTGTAAAGTGTTTTGCGAATTTTAAAGTGCTGTATAAATGCTAGCCATTAGCTATCTCTTGCCAACCTCTCCAAATCTGTGATCCTATAATCTTAGATGTAGTTGAAATTTGGCTTTGACCCATGAATCAGTTGCGGTTCCACCCTCTACCTTCCACTAGCTTCTCCCCTGGAGTCCTCTAATTCAACTGTTACATAGGTAATAAATTAATCTCATTGTTTATTCCTTATTTCCCTGAAAAATGTTCAGTCCCTCCTTAATGCTTAGGGGATAAAGCATGTTGTTGAATCATTTCATTCATGTCTGATTCTCTGTGACACCATTTGGGGTTCTCTTGGCAATGACACTGGAGTGGTTTGCCATTTCCTTCTCCTGCTCATTTTACAGATTAAGAAACTGAGGCAAAGAGGGGGAGGTGACTTGCCCAGGGTCACACAGCTAGTAAGTAGCTGAAGCCTCATTTGAGCTCATATCCTCCTGACTTCAGAGTTGGCACTCTATCCACTACACTACATATTTGTATTAAACCCCTCCACAATCTGGCTCCAACCTCCCTTTCCAGCCTTCTTTTACACTACTTGAACTCTGTGTTCCAGCTAGATTGGACAACTAGTTATTTCCTCAATTTCATCCCGCCTTTTCCCACCTCTAGGCCTTTGCACAGCTGATCTTCCCTCCTTGCTGATAGCACACTCCCTCCTTATCTCCACCTGTTGAAACCTCTCTCCTCCCTTTAGAGGCTCATGGGAGTTGATTCTTATTAAGGTGAGGGGCTGTGCCGAGGTGTCCTGCTCTCTATCATAGAAAGTCCTAGCTTCTACTTCAGGGTAGAATTTTGGCTCTTCAATCCTGATTTTCCTTCCTATGCATAGGGAGCACAAGTGGAGGCTAGGAGTCCATTCACTTAGGGGAAAGTACTCCCAAGGGCTGTCCTGTCTCCTGTCACTAGAGGCAGAGTAGTTTTGCCAGGAGAATGACCAGATTACCTAGTGTTCATCTTTTTCAAACCCTGCCTTGGATCCCAACTCTACTACCACTATTTCTTTTTTCTTCTCCTTTTCCTTGCTCCTAGTTCTGACCTTGGTGGCTAAGCAGAATGAACCCAAATCCTTCTTGCCACCGGACAGCACTTCAAATATTTGAAGACATTAATTATTACATGGTTCGGTGGAAAGATTGTTGGTGTGATTCAGTTTAGCTTGAATAAATCAGATGACCTATGTTTCAATCCTATGTCTGCCATTTTCTCCCTGTGTGAACTTAGGAAAATCACTTACCTTCTGTGGGCCTTAGTTAACATGAGGGGTTTGGACTAGAGAATCTCTAAAGTTCCTTCTGATTCTAAATCGATGATCCTACAATATCTGATGTAGTTGAAATTTGGCTTTTACACAACAATCAACGGACCAATTAATGAGTTTTTACAAAGCACAGAGGCAGTTTGGTGGTGTATGCTACAAATATCATCTCTTTTAATCTTTATAAAAACCCTTCAAGGTAGGTGCTGTTATCATCCTCATTTTACAGTTGAGGAAACTGAGGCAGACAGGTTGAGAGATTTACTTATGATCACATAGCTAGTAAGTTTCTAAGGTTGGATTTGAACTTAGGCCCTCCAGGCTTCAAGTTCAGCTCTCCATTTCCTGTACCATCTAGCTGCTGAATGATAGTGCATTGGGATATATAGCCCAGACATTCATAGAGAAGCCTCATAAAGATCCATGATTATTCAAGGAATTGGTCTAATAAATCCATACAAGAAAATCTAGAAGGATGCAAAATGCCAATTGTCTAAACCATGGGTCAGCAAACTATGGTCTGAAGGCTAAATCCAGCAAAGCCTATTTTTATAAACTGATTGTGTATATATATATATATATATATATATATATATATATATATATATATATATATATATAATATAAATTTAATTAATTAATTTATTTTCAGTTTTCGACAATCACTTCCACAAGTCTAAAATTTTCTTCCCCCCATTTCCCCTCCCCCACAAGATGGCATGCAGTCTTATATGGGTTCTACACATATTAAACAAATTTTCCTATGGGTCCTATTAAACAAATTTTCACATTAGTCATGTTGTAGAGAAAGATTAAAACAAATGGGAGAAACCATGAGAAAAAAACCCAAAACAATACAAGAGAAAAGAGTCTGCTGCATTCTGATTCCATAGTTCTTTCTCTGGATGTGGATGGCATTTTGCCACAAGAGTTCTTTGGGGATGTTTTAGGTCCTTGCATTGCTGTGATGATTTTTATGTAAAGTTTCACTGTATTTTAAAGTGTTACCACTTTAACTATTCTTATCATCGTCATCATCATCATCATCTCTCTCTCTCTCTAGAGAGAGAGAGAGAAAGAATGGGGGGGCGGAGTCTGGATTTCAGCGTTGGACCATAATTTTGTGAGCCCTTGTCTGACTACAATGTGCTGTTGAGTGGCCAATCCATTTGAGAGAGTAATTTAATCCACAGATATTGAACAGGTACAGTGGATGGACAGTGAGTCAGACACAGGATGGAATAGAAGGGGGAGAAAAGGCTGAATTGAATTTGGGCAATTACTTCATGCCTTTGATGATTCCATTTTGTTTCCTAGGACAGCAGCCCATATTTTCATCACAAATGTTCTCTTGTGATGCTGCATGAAATTATCCACTATTGTAGAAAATTGTATTTCTTGTTACCTTTTTAGTTCATGATAAAGTCAACTCTGTCCATTCATTTATTTGCCCCAAAAGAACCTGTGAGCCATCTTTCCATTTACCTGCAACTTTTTTTTAACAATGTAGTTTTCTTTTTTTGTGAAGATACTGATACAGATGTGGTTCAGTATGTCAGTCAATAATAATTTATTAAGTGCCTACTATGTGTAAGGGGAGCTAAATGGCACAGTGGAGGTCTGGAGTCAGGAAGATGTGTTCAAAGCCAGCCTCAATCACTTAACTAGCTGTGTGACCTTGGTCAAGTCATTTAAACCTGTTTGCCTCAGTTTCCTCATCTATAAAATGAGCTGAAGAAGGCAATGACAAAAGTATCTGTTTGTCCTGTTTTACAGGGTGAGAGAGGAATATATTGAGAGGAGAAAAGAAGAAATGGAATGGGGCAAATTGTCTCTTATAAAAGAGGAGAAAAAGCTTGAAAGTCCTCTATTTCCTTGAATGACTATTTTTTCCCCTGATAATTTCATGAAAGATGATGTCTAGGCTCTTTTTTTTGATCATGGCTTTCAGGTAGTTCCACAATTTTTAAATTGTCTCTTCCAGATCTATTTCCCAAATCAGTTATTTTTCCAATGAGTTATTTCACATTGTCTGCTATTTTTTCATTCCTTTGATTTTGTTTTAAAATTTCTTGAATTTTCATAAAGTCATTAGCTTCCATGTGCTCCATTCTAATTTTTAAGGAATTACTTTTTTCAGTGAGCTTTGGAATCTCCTTTTCCATCTGGTCAGTTCTGCTTTTCAGGGCATTCTTCTCCTCATTGGCTCTTTGGATCTCTTTTGCCATTTGAGTTAATCCGTCGTTTAAGGTGTTATTTTCTTCAGCATTTTTTGGGTGTCCTTTAGCAAGCAGGTAACTTGTTTTTCATGATTTTATTGCATCACTCTCATTTCTTTTCCCAATTTTTGCTCTACTTCTCTTACATGATTTTCAAAATTCTTTGAATTTCCATGGCCTGAGACCAATTCATATTTTTCTTGGAGGCTTTGGATGGAGGAGCTTTCACTTTGTTTTTTTCTGTTTGCATGCTTTGGTCTTCCTTGTCACCAAAGTAAGATTCTATTGTCTGATTCTTTTTCCAATTTTTGCTCATTTCCCCAGTCATTTACTTGACTTTTGAGCTCTGCTTTCAATGCGGGTGGGGAGTGTCCTGTCAGCCACTCCACCCCTCCACAGTCTGTGGGCCTAGAGCTCCAGAAACAGTGGCTGCAGCTGCCCCTGCTGCTGCTGTGGCTGCAACAGGTTCCTCTGCCCTCTCCCCGCTCAGTCACCCTAGGACTGGGCCCGAACCGTTCCACTCTCCTGCTCTGGTCCCACAGGCTTTTCCTGCTAACCTTCCAATTAATCCTCAACATTTTGGGGTCATGAAGTCTGGAAACCACCACAAGTGTGAAAGATTCAGTTTCCCCAAGGCCTGCTCAGGTCCTGTCTGTTCTGGCATGCCCACACTGTACTGCGCTCTGTTCCCAGCATTTTCTGGCAACCTTCTAGGTTGTCTTGGGCTGGAGATTTGTTTCACTCTGTCATTCTGTGGGTTCTGCAGCTCCAGAAATTTTTTAGAGCCATTTTTTGCAGATATTTGGCCAGGCTTGGGGGCAGTGCACTAGAAAGTACCTTCTGTTACTCCGCCATCTTACCTCTGCCCCCCAGATTAATAAGTTCTGTGGGTGCAACTGACTACTGTAGCAGGAAGGGAGATAATGGTTGTTGCTGGGCAGGCTGTTCTTGGGCTGGGGAGAAACTGCCTGGGATAGTGTTTTAAGGCAAGGGAGAAATATGATTTTTAAGGAGAAATTTTAGAATTGGGGCCCAAGCACATGCACTCAAGCACCCTATCAATACTGTTACTAGAAAAATTTGTTACAAAGGTTTTCTTATCCAGTTTATTTTTTCCCTTCTAATTTTAACTACTTTTTGTATGCAAAACCTTTTAAATTTTGTTTAATCAAAATTGCCCATTTTATTGTTTATGATCATTTCTATCCCTTGTTTGATCAAATAAATCTCTCCCTATCCGTAATTGTGAAAGCCTACCAAACTTTTAAAGAGCAAGTAGTTCCCATGTAGAGAATGCAGTGATTTGTGTAGGACAAAGGATGCCAAGCTCTACCCAGTACTTTTCAGCATTGCTCCATGGTGATTTTCATGGACTCAGTCTAATGGTTAGCAGGAGAAGATTTGAGATTGGAAAGAATACTCTTCGCATAGCCCTAGTCATCCCCTTTCATTCTTGTTTCAGAGACCCAGATTGTCCATTAGGGGGATGAGAGTAGTTTAAATGAATTTTCTAACCTTAAGTGAAATAAAAGTTTAGACCGAATGTATCCTAATAACATCATCAACCAATTAGTTGACAGCTATTAAAAACTTAGATATTGTGCCAAGACAAATGCTAAATAATCCCTGCCCACCAGGAATTTATGTCCCAATGAAGAAATGAGCATGTACATATATACACATATACATACATATACAGCTGTATACATGTGCACACACACATGATGCAAAGCAAACACAAGTGGTGGAGAGATGGTCAAGCTAGGATGCCAGTCAAGGAGAATGAGTTGCCCTAAACACACATACACATATTCTTTTATTGCCAGTATGATGACCTTTGGGAAAATATACCCCTGTGTATATAGGAGGGGATTTTTTTGGTCACTTTTTAAATTGTTGTGCTATTTAATTAAATGCCATTTGCTATGAATTAATGTATAGTTAATACATTAATTATTAATATAATAATTGATTGGTTGATGTAATAGAAATATGTTCATGGGGACTTGCAAGCTTTGGCTTTGAACAAATGCTGACCTACAATGTAACCAAATTATTGGTTAACTTTCAGGGTACTCACATATAAAGGGTGGGAGTGGGTGTTATACTAGTACTATTTAGATTGTTTCTAAATCTAGGGAAAGATTATTAGTTACCCACTTCCTTTTATGAGATATATATGATTTTGATCTGGGGAAAGATAAGTCTGAGAAAGATTGTAGGACAGTGCCATAAATATATACAATATATAAGATGCCTACCCCTCACCTTTGAAACTCCTTGACATCTTCAGGTTCAATGTGGAACATTATGGGTAATTATAAATGTACAAATGTGCCTTGAATGACCATCCATTTTCTCAAAGAACAGATAAGTCAGGAATCACAAATCAAGGAACAATTACTGACATAACTTAAGATCTGGTACTGCTAAGCCTTTTTCCTTTATATTTTTTTATGTTTCTTTGAAATTCTTGACCTTTTGTTCTTTCAAATGAATTTTGTTATTTTTTCTAACTCAGTAAATTTTTTGGTAGTTTAACTAGGATAGTATTAGATACATAAATTAATTTAAGGGTAGTATTAGATACATAAATTAATTTATTTTGGATAAAATTGTCATTTTTATTATATTGACCCTGCCTCCCCATGAACAATTAATATTTCTCCAATTACTTAAATTCAATTTTGTGTGTATAATTTTTTTTATAACTTTGTTCACATAGTTCCTGGGTTTGTTTTGGTAGGTGTACTCCTAGTTATTTTTTACTATATAGAGTTATTTTAAATGGGTACCTCTTGCTATCTCTTCTTGCAAATTTTTGTTTGTGATATGTAGGAATGCTGATGATTTATGTGGATATATATCCTTTATATCCTGCTACTTTGCCAAAATTATTAATTGCTTCAACTAACTTTTTAGTTGAGTCTTTGGGATTTTCCAAGTGTTTTATATTATTAAATATGTATTAAATAATTATCAGAACTCTCTGGTACTGTCTAAGAAATAGAAAGGTGGAAAAGAGTAGGTGTGCAATTCACAGTAGCAAGTGACTATAGTAACCTTGTGTTTGACAAGTATAAAGAGTTTCGTTTGGGGAATAAGAATTCATTATTTGGTAAAAATCGTTGGGAAAAACTGGAAAGTAGTCTGGCAGAAATTGGGTATAGATCAATGTTTTACATCATTTACCAAGATAAGGTCGAAATGAATACATAATCTATATATCGAGATATTGCAAGAAAATTTGAAGAATATGCAGCATATTATCAGTCAGACTTATGGATAAGTGAACAATTTATGAATCAACAAGAGAGAGAGAGCAGTGTAAGGTGTAAAATGGATAATTTTGATTACATCCAATTAAAAATGCTTTCTAGCAATAAAACAAATGTAGCCAAGATGAGAAGGAAAGGAAAGAATTGAGGACAATTTTATAGAGAGTTTCTGAGATAATGGTCTCATATCTTAAATATATAAAGAACCTGGTCAAATCTATATGACTATAGGTCATTCCCCAATTGATAAATGGTCAAAGGGTATGAACAGGCAGATTTCTGATGAGGAAATCGAAATAATTTATAGTCAAAATCATTATTGATTAGAGACGCAAATTAAAACAGCCCCGAGATCCCATTTTACACCAGATTGGCTAAAATAACTGAAGGGGAAAGTGACAAATGTTGGAGGGGATTGTGTTGATGTATTTCTGCTTAATTTAATGATCTTTCTCAGCTATTAACAGGACCTTGTGACCTATGTAAACCACATGGAAGCCCAAGTCACATGTCGTGAGACGAGCTTAATGAATGGGAGGCAAGGGACAGGAAAGATGGAGCAGAGCTAGGAGGAAGCAGGTGAGAGCAGTTAGAGTGGAGGAGAGACAGGACACAGGAAGGCAGACAGTTAGGGTTGTGAGTGTTTGCTTGTGGGAAGGCGTTGACCGCTGCAGTGCTAATGTGCGTTGACTTCTTGGTTACTATGATGGATTTAGCTTTCTGGTGTTGGGATTTGACTTTCAGGTGTCTGAATAAATGTTTCTCTTCTGCCTTCTATATGGAGAGTCTGATACACTTGGCAATTCAGGACTATGCCGTATATTCATAGTTGCAGTTGGTGCTGTGAATATTGCCTTGGCGAGACAGGGATGTGGAAAAATTGGGAAACGAATTCGCTGCTGGTTGAATGGTGAACCGAACCAATCATTTTGGAGAGTAATCTGGAATTATGGCCAAAGAGTTGTTAAACCACCTATACCCCTTGACACAGCAATACCACTACCAGGTCTGTTTCTAAAAACATAGGGAGAAGAGAAAAGAACCTATGTGTTCTAAAATGTTTATAGCAGTTTTCTTTGTGGTGGCAACAAACTGAAAGTTACAGGGATGCCTGTCAATTGGGGAATGGCTGAACAAGTCATAGGATATGATCCCAATGGAATACTATCCTGCTATAAGAAATGATGAACTCAATGATCTTAAGAAACATGGATATACTTGTGCAAAATAACGAAGAGCTAAATGAGCAGAAAAAAGAAAATGTTGCATTCTGTAACAATAATATTGTTTTAAAAAGAACTCTGAGCAATTAATTAATTTTGACTATTATAAATACCCAAATTAACTGCAAAGGATCTATGAAGGAAGATGCTATCTGCATCCAGGGGAAAAAATGATAAATAGAGGTATGTATAGAAGGATTTTATATGCACACGCACACACACACACACACACACACACACACACACACACACACACACACATGCACATTTGTGCCTAATGGCAGCCATCTCTAAGGTAGGGGTGAGATCAAGAAGGAAAAAAGAAGAAGAAGGAAAAAAGTTACATGGTAACTTTAATATATATATATTTTAAAATTTCATATAAATACATAAAATTTATAAACAGAAAATATATAATACATACACAAATGATAAATATATAGAATATAAATATATAACTAAATTTTAAAAAGTATATACATATACACTTATATATTTTAAAAAGCAACTTGTGTGTAATAGATTTGCAGTTTCATGTGCAATCTTTTTTTTTCTATTCTACTATGTTATGGAAATGCTTATTTTCTTTCTTAAGTTCAGAATAAAATAAATTTTGAAAACTACTTTTTCCCATTAAAAGAACACCAATGCAGTGAATTGAGACATATAATAAGGTGAATAATAAAGAAAAAATGTATCTTGGAAATATTTTCAACCCTTGTATACAAAACAGAGACAGACTCCTCTGCCTGTAGGGGAGAAAAGCGATTAGTAATTTACACTTTAGGGTAGGACATAATGATGCCAACATCGTAGCTACATCTTATAGCAGACAAATATTAATTCTTCCTTCTTGGCTCTGCCTCTCACACTTCCTTTCTCTCCTGGATTTCCCTGGTTGCTCCTGTTCCGGTTTACCTCTGTAGCTGTCATCTGAAGCTGTACCTTTTTCTTCCTTGAGTATAGATTGTCACTGTTCCATGAGATTGCCCAGCAGGTCAGGGCATATGGGGATGACAATAATTGGTAAGGGAGAGAGTATGGATAACTTAACTCAGTCAGTCAGCTAGTCAGTCAACATACATTTATTAAGTTCCATTTCTATGCCAGGTACTGAGGTAGGCATTGGGGATACAAAGAAAATCAAAAGACAGTTCTTGCCCCCCAAGAACTCTCAGACTAATTTGTATTTTGCCTCTGTTTTCTCTGCAAAGGAAATAATGTTGGAATGCAGCCATATGGATGGGAATAAGGACTTGACCTGTGATTTCATCAACATAAGGAACTTCATTGTTGAGGGTTTGGATCTACAAACATTTTTCTGCAACTTGCAGAGAGGTTAAATGTTTTGCCCAGGGTCAAAGAGACCAAAACAGAACAAAAATAACTAATAAGAAGTTGATTTCTTTCTTTTTTTAGAATAAAAATTTTTATTATGAACTTAATATCAACAAATATGAACATTTCAGGAACAAAAAGAACAAAAGGGAGAATTATTTCTAAAACTGTAAACAGTTACATGGTTTGTTTTCTTAAAAGTCTCTATTAAATTTAGCACAATAGTAACAAAGTCACCTTGTTTGTGTCCCCTTTTGAACTTTGTTTTGTTTTCTTCTGTGTGCTTTGTAAAAAATAAATTTTGTTGTTAACTTTTATTTTTCTACATCACCAAAAATATACCTAGGATCCCTTCCCTTTCCTTCCCAGAGTGTCATCCTATATGCCAAATAGTAGTTTTTAAAGACTAAAAGAAGAGAAAAATTAGCAAAATTGATCAATACATTGTAAAAGTATGAAGATATGTCCAGTGTACTACACCTATGGACCTCCCACCTCTGCGAAAGGATGGGCTGAAGGTACCATCTCATATCTTGGCTTTCCACCTAAACTTGTTCTTTGTAATTTTGAAGCATTCACTTTTTATTTTTTGAGTTTATACTTTCCACTTACGTTGCTTTAATCATTGTGTATGTTGTTTTCTTTACTCCACTTATTTCACTTTCCATCAGTTCATTTGGATATTTCCATGCTTCTTTGCTTCCATCAAATTCATTATTTCTTACAGCACAGTAACATTCCATTACATTTATATACCACAATTTGTTTAATCATCCCCAAATCAATGGACATTTGTTTATAATTCTTTGCTATAAAAATTGCTGCTATAAATATTTTGGTGTAAATGGGGACTTATTTTGCTTATCAATGGCCTCCTTGGGATAAAAGACTAATAGTGAAATCTCTGAATCAAAAGGTATGGACAATTTAGTTACTTTATTTATATAATTCCAAATAGTTTCCCGAAATGGTTATACTGAGTCAGAACTCAACCAACAATGCACTAACGTGTCATCTCCCTGTAAACCTTCCAACATAGATTAAAAAATATTGATTTTCAGTTTTCAACATTTTAAAAAAGATTTTTAAATAAGATTTTGAATCCACCTTCTCTCTCCTTTCCCCAAGACAACATGCAATCTGATAAAGGATATACAATCATATTGAACATATTTTCATATTAGTCATGTCCAACACAGATTATTCCCGTCTTTTTTCATCTTTGCCAACTTTCAACATGTAAGGTAAAACCCCAGAGTTTTTAATCTTAATTTATCCTTTTCTGAGCTCCAGTTCCATATCAACAACCACTTATTAAACATTTTTTTCATTTCATCTGGACATTTTCAAATCGTTGTGCCAGAAACATCCCAAACAGAACATATCCAAAACAGAATTCATTATCTTTTCCTTTCTAACTTCTCTATTTCTGTCAAGGGCGCCATAATCCTTCCAGTTTTCCAAGATTTTAACCTGAGAGTTATTTTAGATTCCTCACTCTCCTTCACATCACATACCCAACCAGCTGTGAAATCTTGTTGTTTCTCCACAGTCTCTCTTGTATCAATCTACTTCTCACTGCTCATAAAGCCAACTCCTTAGTTCAGACCCTCAGGCCCTCTCAATCTGACTATTGCAATATCCTGTTAGTGATTCTCCCTGCCTTCCCTGCTCTCTTACTTTTCCAAGCATGCAACTGCCAAAGGGACTTTTCTGAAGTATAGTTCTGATCATGTTACTTCCCCATTTAATAAATTCCAATGACTCCTGACTGCTCCTAGGACAAAAATATTAACTCCTTCATTTGGCTTTTAAATCCCAGCTTAACCTGAGTGCAATCCACCTTTTTATTTCATTTTGCATTTCTCCCTTTTCTACACTTGATGATCCAACCAAACTGACTTTCTTTCTGTTCCTCAGACATGGAACTCCATCTTCCATATCTTTGCCTTTGGACCAGCTTTACCTTTATCTGGACTGTATTTCTTCATCAGCTCCACGTCATAGAGCACTTTGCTTCCTTCATACATGAAACTTTTCTTGAACCTGTCCCCCAATTTCTAGTGCCTCCTCAATACTATCTTCTATTTTTTAAAATTGATTCTGTGTTTACCAAAATATGTATATATGGTCTCCACCAATGGAATGTGAAATCTTTGGGAGCTGATGGAGTATAGTTTTATTTTTGTCTCTGTATCTCTACTGACTAGCACAGCACTTGGCACATAATAGGTGCTTAATAAATATTTGCTGATTTCTTGCTTGGTTGATTGATCAATTGCTTCGGGCTTGTACCAGTATTAGTCTGTGAAGATTTAGTCAAACTCTTTTGTTCTATACAGCTGTCACAGTGGAGGTCTGCTTGTTTAACCATTCCTATTTGTTCTCCTCATCCTACTACTGATTCATTGCATAGATGAGTTTCTTGACATAAGTACTCTTTCTTTGTCCTGAGAAATAATCAAGGGATGTATGATTTTTTTTTTTTAGCTCTTAACCCCCAACCAGAGATAGTTAACCACTTCAGCATGATATCTCTCTTTGTCTTTCTTGTCCAGGGATGATCTCCCCTTAGTTGCCTCCTCCCAAGTGCATTCTCAATAAACAACCCATACTAGCAAACATCTATGGTCAGCACTGTTTGTAAAGCAAAGCTATTGCATTTAAACCAAAGAAAAGTAAACAGATTTCCCCATGCCAAGGAGAAAAGACTCCAGGCTCCCATACAGAAATGTAAGGGAGACAGGATATATAGAATTATTCCCCTTGGAATCTGTGGTTGAAAGGGACATAGGTTTAAAGAACACAGCGTCTGTTCTTACATTAATTGTGAATGATTGGCTCACACAGCCTCACTCTTACAAGTCTGCAGAGCTCCCTGAGGCAACTACTTCTGTCAAGCCTTTCACTATCCACATCTTCTGGGAACTTTCCACTTATCCTTTCACTATCTACATCTTCTGGGGACTTTCATTTCTATAGCCTCAGTCTCATCTACCGTCCCCAGTAAGTCAATAACCATTTATTACATGCCTTTTATATATTATGTCTATGCTAAGTGCTGCACTTAAGGAGTTCACATCAAATGGAGGAGACATCGTACATAATGTATGTATGTAGGCAAATAACTGTGTCAGAAGAACATGTATGCAGGATAAGTGGGAGATAATCCAAAGAAGGAAGAAACTAATATAAAAAAAGATTAGGAATGGCTTTTTTGGAGATGGCGAAATTTTAGCAAGGACTTAAAGGAGGCAAGGAAGCCTTGAGACAGAAATGAGGAGGGAGAGAATTCCAAGCCTGGGGAAGCCAGTGAAAATGTCTGGACTCACACAAGTAGGGAACCTGCTGCCTCAAGATCATATGGTTTCCAACTCAGTTGTATTCAGTCAAAGGGCCACACTTGAGAACCTAGAGGACAACATGTGGTCTCAGGGCCACATGTGGTCTCATGGCCACAGGTTCCCCACCTCCCTAGAATCTTGTTCGAGGAAAAGAAAGGAAGATAATGTCACTGAATAATGGAGTGCATGGAGGAGAATAAGGTGTCAGAAAAAAAAACTGGAGAGAAGTTACACAGGAAGAATCAAGAGGCTTGAATATGGGGAGTGTGACAGCATGGGCAGTTGAGGAAAATATCTAGGTTTCGAACCTGGCTGACTGGGAGAATTGTGGACCTGTCTCAGTAATAAGGAATTTAGCAACAGAGGAAAGATAAAGTTTAAGGTGTTTAAGAAGAGTATAGAAGATCCTCTTTGAGATGACTAATAGGTAGTTGGAGATGTGAGACTGGAGGTCAAGAGAGAGCTTTGGGCTCTATAGGTACATTTAAGAATCATCAGCATAGCGGTTATAATTGAATCTAAGGGAACTGATGAGATCACCAAGTGAAGTAATATATAGGGAAAAGAGAAAAGAGTCACTGTGGGACTCCCATGTTAGTGGGCATGACCTGAATGAAGATCCAGAAAAGGAGACTGAGAAGGAATGGTCAGATAAGTACAAGAACCAAGAGACAATAGTGTTTTGAAAACCTAGAGAGAAGAGAGAATTAAAGAGGATAGGGTGATTGAGATCAAGCGGGATAGTGCAGAGATGTCAAGAAAGAGAAAGATTGAGTAAAGGTCATTAGATTTGGCAATTAGTAACCTTGAAGATCACAAATAACTTTGGAGAGAAGACTTTTGGTTGAATGATGAGGTCAGAAACCAGACTGTAAAGAGTTAAGAAGGGAGTGAGAGGAAAGGAAGTGGAGGTACCTATTGTAGATGGCCTTCTTGAGGAGCTTTAGCCACAAAAGGCAGAAGGGATAAATTCAATAGTTATAGAGAGGATGGAAGGCTTAATTGAAAATTTTTTGAGGATGGGAGAGAGATGAACATGTTGATAGGCAATAGAAATGTTTTGGAAAAAAAACTACTGGATTGAGTGGGATAGTAAGTGAATTAGGAGGGCCTATTGAAGTTATGTAACATAAATTTCTAGTGGATGCAGTCAAAATGGTTTTGCGATTTTTTTTCCAACTTCATTCAACAGTATGATGACTAGGGGTGAACCAATGGATAATGGCAGTGATCCAAAGCTGACTTGGAAGGGTAACATCTAAGATGAAATATGAGGACAAGGGATTCAAAGAAGAAGAAAGTGTAGAGTTGGCCTTGTTCACCAAGGGATCAAGATGGGCAAAGGAAGAGAGAGTAGCTAGTGCATTAGAGATGGTTTGTTGGAAAACTCAGGGATTGAAGGCCATTGTGTGATCAAAGAAAAGGGTTTTAAGTTGGAAGGTAGATTAATAATCAGATAAGGAAATTTCATAGTTCATGAATATGGAAGGGCTGCATTTATGGGTGATGGCAGCATCAAGGGTATTGAAGTGGACATTATTCCTCCCTGGGACTCCTAGGTTGAGAGATATCTGTTAGGTTGCTGGGCAGGGTTGGATAACCTTGCCTAGCAGCAGCATTCTGTTGGGCCCCTGTCAAAACGTTATTCCCTCTTGCCTGGCAAAAACTTGGGCCCCCAGTTAGAACTGTTTCTGTTAGACCCCCTTTGCCAGGCAACCACTTTCTGTTGGGCACCCTCCTTCCTGACAAACATTCTCTGATTGGGCCCCTTTCCTGGCAACTACTTTCTGTTGGGCCCCCTTGCCTAGCAGCAACTTGGGCCCCCCAGTCAGAACTGTTCTGTGAGAAATGTTTGTTGTAGAAACTTCAAGGCTGTACCGAGAAGTGCCGAAATGCTTAAATACACACACACACCTTAGTTCGGGGCTATCTCCTCTGGGTTTCTCCATGAGGCAGCTGCCAGCCTGGCTAATAAGGACACTGTTGAAATTCCTAATTGACTCTTGCCTGTGAATTTCTTGGTCCATCCATTTCAGGTATGACCATTTTTGTGTCTAAGGTGGGGTGGAGGTACAGGTCATGTGAAATGAGTAAACTGAGGCAACTTTCAGGTCAGGGTATTTCAGGGAGAATCAATATGAAGTCCAATAGTATGAAGACAGGAGTTGGGAAAGATAAAAAGTCTGTGAGCTAGGCACTGAAGTTATTGAGGAAAGAAAGGGAGGGTCCTAGAGGTTGGTAGATAACCTACCAGAATTTTGATTGGGTGGTAGATATGGATTAAATGAACCTCAAAATGGGAGAGATTACTGAGTGATGACTGTACAGGGAGAATATATAAGTGGCCTCTATTAGTGAATTAAGAGTACTTCTCTATTTTTTAGAAAGAGTGCCTAAAAATAGGCAGAAATCTCCCCAGGTCTTTTTCCTAGGCCTGACTTTTGCCATCTCCTGGTCAGAAGGGCCAATTCAGCATGCCAAACATCCTTTAAACTTAACTTTTGTTTTCAACACCTTTTTCTATTACAGAGTTGGTTCTCCTAATTCAGGAACCTCACTCTAACTTATGATCACCATACAATACATTTCCCAAATCTTTTCTCTGAAGGTAAAAAATATAAATAGATAATGGTCATTTGTCTAATAATCACCAAATATTTCTAGTATTCAGGGTTACCCAGTTTTTAAAACTCTTGTTTTTCTGTTGCTCCATGCAAATGAGTAGGTGAGGAAAAGATGCAGGAGCAATAAGTGTATTGGGGAAAGGGGAGAAAGGGGAACATTTCACTTTGTCTCTTGGCAGTGCAGTCACTTTCCTGACATTTTCATATGCAAATGAGTGGAACAAATGAGATGCAAACACCCTCTATAAGATGCCAAATGTAGCTTGAATGGCACTCTTTTTTCAAAGAGACTACCATGAAAATTTGGGGAGCACTTTTTCAATGAGGAGACTATAATTACCAGAAATCTTTTGCATGTGCTGGTAGAAGACTTATTGGTGATGACTCATAATGCCATGTGCAGATGAGAGATCTTGGCTTAAAAATGCATCATCAATAAGGAGTTATGAGATGATTTATGTGGCATTCAGTTTAAAGTGTGAACCAATAAGCTGAAGACATGCTGTCCAGGGATGGCCTCCTCTCTTAATTTCTCCCTTCTTCCCATTGCTTGTGCTCACAGGGCTTAGACGAGTAAGAAGAATCCATCAAAAAGACTCAATTGTTTCTGATATCCTTACCATCTTTGCCTTATAGTATCCTGCTAATGAACCCTTAGGACTTTGAGACTTGCCCATGTGCTCATAAGCTTAATCTTCTCTTATGTGTTGTCTCCTTCAACTAGAGTATGAGCTCCTAGAGAGCAGGGACTATCTCTTTTTTTTCTGCTTTCTTCCTCAGTGCTTAGCACATGGCTTGACACATACTAAAGACTTAAACCATGCTTTTGCATTCATTCATTCCAGGACTAAGTTAATGTTACCTGTCAGAGAAAGGTAGTAACATTGGCCATCAGTGAGTTTAAGTGTACACCATTGGATCAGAGAGGGCTAAAGAGGATAGAGATGCCATCTTCTATAGGCCAGAGGTGTCAGACATGTGGCCCACTGACATACCTGGGTATGGCCCATTATTATATTTAAAAACTAAATCAATGTACACCCTACAGGAATTCTCAAGTATGGTTTAGTGGCCCCTGTATCTATTTAAATTTGACATCACTGTTATAGGTCACATGAGTCCAAGCTGTGGTGATACCAATCAGAGATTTGAAGGCAATCTGTGATATTCAGGGAGCCAGATCTTTGTCGTATTAAAATGCATCTGAGAAGAGTAGGACTTACACTAAATATGAGCATTGTTGCATTGAAACTCTATTGCGATTGAAATCTGTGAATGAGAGAAATGGAAGGCAACAAAGTTCCAAGTACGATCAATTTACTAGCAAAGTTAGCAATTGCCAATAATTAGTAACCAAAAACTTCCCCCACATCTCCACCCCCAATAGTCAAGGCAGTGCTTTGATAGCAAGGCAATTCTATTACTAGAAATGTGGGCCTTATCAAGGTACAATTGGTTGGAATCAGAGAATGGGGATTTTCCATAGCTTGGGGCATGAATTTCCTGGAGTATCTGACATCAGTGCTTCAAGGAATATATTTGACCTTTACTTAAGTTTCTCCTAACCTGGATTGCGGGTGGCTTACAAGAGTGAAATAGAGAACTAACGTCGCAGGGTAAAGGAGTTTTAAACTCACATAATTTGAGAGAAAGATTCTTGATTAAATTTTAATGAAATAAAGTAGAATATCAAATTTTAATATCATAATTCCTCCCTTTGATCCTTTGAATAGGCTTACCTCTTCAATGAATCACTTACATAAACAACTAGCTAAGAGATAAATTGAAGTACAGGGATAATTGATCATGGCCCAGGTCCTTTCCCATGAAGATAGTAAGGGAGTTGATGGATTCACTCTTGGTCTGGGCCAACTTTTCAGTCTCAAGGAAGAGATTTCTAGTTGCCTGCTCTAACTCAGAAACCTTGAAATATGGACCTGTGGGCCTTTATCGTCTTTCCATGCTCTTTTACAAGGTCCCTGATGTATATACCCTTTCGATTTTTGGAGTTTGCACCACCATGAACTAATTTTAGAAGGGAGATTAACAGGTCACCAAGAAATCTCAGCAAGCATAAACACCATGAACCAAAATGACAAAGCAATACAATAATGCAAAGCCCTGTGTTAAGTTCTGGGAGTACAAACAGTCCCTGCTCACAGAGAGCTCGCAATCTATAAGGCAGATAACACATACAGAAGATTTAACAGCATTAACCTCCCCCCTCCCAGCCCCTGCAACCTGATAACCCACTCCCAATGTTCATTTAAGCAGTGCATTTTCAACTTGAATCCCAGATGTCCCAAACTGGTCAGAATACTAGGAATGGGACTTTACAGGCAGGTTGAATTCTGCTGGTGTGCTGGAATTTCACTCTCTCTCTCTCTCTCTCTCTTTCTCTCTCTCCCTCTCTTTCTCTTCTCTCCCTCTCCCCCCCACCCCCCTCTCTCTCTTGGATTTTAAGGTTATATTTTCACCCTTGAACATGGAGCATTACCTACAGTAAATTGTAAACAAGAGGTCCTCAATAAAAATTTGTTGAATTGAATTTGTACAGTATTTTAAGGTTCGCAAATTGCTTTCCTCCCATATTGTTATGGTCTTTAATGATAGGGAAATGGAAAGCCTGATAAGTGAAGCAACTAGTTCATGGTCACACAACTGGCAAATGTCAGGGCCTGACCAAGAACCCAGATATTTTTCCCTCAAACTCAGTATTTTTCACTGGGAGGAGAAAACTAATTAAATTCTCAGTAAGCACTTCTTTGAGTATAGATGAGAGATTCTAATTTTTTTCATTATATTTGAATTTATTTTAAACTTAAATGTAAAATAAGAAAAAAATATTGCCATGTACATGAACATGAGAGAATTCAATTAAAAGCAATAAATTTCCATTAAAAAATCTATATAATAAATACTGCACTTTATTTTCAAGGCTGTCTTTGCTTCCTTGTATGTTTTATTTTGTCTTCTGTTATGCACTTTTTACTTTATTTTACCCCCTTCCTCCCCACCAAGAAGGCTACAATTAAGTTCAGATACATGTACATACATATACATACATATCCAGAAAAATGCATATATGTATATACTTAAACATACATACATAAGACTGTATTATGCTTATTTCTATTTGTCATCTGTTTCTCTGTAGGTGGATAGCATCTTCTTTCATAAACCCAAGTCTTTCCATATTTTTCTAAATCCACCACCACAGTATTCTGACTCAATCACATTCTATCTAGGAGATTTTTTATGAGAGTTCCCCCCCCCCCCCCCACTGCCCAATTTTCTGCATTCCCTCTATTCTTGGCTACATAGGTTTTATTTTTACAGGGAAATTTTAATTTAAAATAATAAAAATTATCCATTTTGTATGTCAGCACTGATCTCATCTTATAATATGGTTTAAGGTCTGATACTACTGAATCTAGTTCCTTTATATCTTTTCTCCCTGATTTTCTTGAAGTTCCTGACCATCTGCTCTTCCAAATGAGACCTGTTACTATTTTTTCTGACTCAGTAAGATGATTTTTTAGTTTAATTGGGATGGTATCACATAAATAGATTAGTTAGGCAAAATTGTCATTTTTTAAAAATTATATTAGCTTTAATTACCCATGTACAATAAATATTTCTTCAATTATTTACGTCTAACTTTATGTAAAAGGTGTTTAGTATTTATATTCATAGAGTTCTTGTGTCTGTTTTGGCAGGCATATTCTCCTATTTTTTTATATTATGTAGTTATATTATATGGTCCAAAACTATTGATTAACATGGCTGATACATAGTGTAGCCTCCCTCTTTTTCTCTTTTGATTAAATCTGTCTGCTAGAAATTCTTGATGTAGACTTTGTTACTGGAATAGAAGTCATGTAGCAAAATGTCCAAAGGTCCAGTCTATACTGTAGTTCCTGCTTCATGAAATTCCTGTCAGTATATTTTGCTTAAATATGCTGGTAACAAGACTCAATACAATTTAGACTCAATACAATAATCTCTAAGCTCCCAACTTAGAAAATGAGCCTTTCTGTTTCTTAAAATTATCAGAGACTTCAAAAAGAAAAATAATTTCAATTATTAATGGAATTTTATATATAAAATCCTTAATCTGATTTTGATAGCACCTACTAAAAACATACTCAAGGCCTGTGTATCTTATTGGAAACATTTGGAAGTCAATTGTATATTCCCAGTTCTTTTCTTAGAGAAAATAATCTGATCCTTTTACATTTTCAAAATTTACTACTCCAAGAATTCTATTTAATTTCCCCTCCCACTTAAGGATATTAAACCCATATCACTCTGACAGAATATAACTATCTATAAAGGGGTGGCAAAGCTTGGAACTCATTGCACTCAGATTGAAAAATAGTAAGATCTTTCATACTTGCATCATATCATAGTAATTCAGATATTTCAGTAGTAATCTATTAATCAATAGATTCAGTACTGCAACAACAAAACTTCCACTCTTGATCTGCCTTGATTATAGAAATTTTCAGTGAAAGGAAAAGGAGAAACATACTTATGATGATATCAAGACTGTCTCTGCAAGAGCATAGACTGACCTGAAGTCATAACAAGGGAAAACTTCCTTTGCATTATTTGATTTTAAGTGTGAGTCATATTTAATAGACAGTCATGTATTAAAGTTCCATATTATTCACAGGATGTCAGAAACCAGGTTCATAATTAATAGGTGGGAAAATTTCCTATTTAGAAAGGAAATAGCACAATAGGGAAAGTGAGTCAAGAGGATCCTACCTTAGCCTAGACCAGGTCATATCCTTAACTTTTCTCTGGTACAAGCATCCATCTGTAAAATTTCTCAGACTGTGCTCCATTTGGGCAGCACATGGCATTCTTCTTGAATAGTGAGCTATTGGTTTCATGATAATTCAGACATCATACCTGAAACAAAACTTAGAACACTATCAAAGTACAGCCCCCTGAGATTTTACCTCAAATAGCAAAACTTCACTAATCATAGCTCAGGGTTAGGTTATTGTTATTTCTATCATGTCTTAAAAATATAAGGATATTTATAAGGTCCTTTGTATAAGAATAATTACACTCTGGAGTTTTACATGTATACAGTGAATATTAGTTCATGTATACAGTATACATGTATACAGGCTCAAAAATGTAACTTTACTACACACTCATTATTAACAGATACAATTTCATGAGTTTCCAAGTGATTTTAGAAGAAACTCACTATTTAAAATGAATGTATAATTTTTTCCAGTTTAATAGGAAGAGATCCTAGTTCTGCAAATTCCAGTATCAGAGTTTCACCATACACTGTCAGCAAGGCTGGGAAGATCTTATGACCCAGTAAGGAACCTCACAGACAAGGATATCAAGAGGATATGCTAGTCTTTTTTCCCAACAGTGAGTATACATTATCATAATTATCTTCTAATTTAAAATAAAATACACACCATTAAATATTTTAAAGTTTTTGAACATTTTGGTCACATTCTTTTAATACTTCATAACAGCATTCATATAAAAAGGGAAGGGTACCTTTTTAATGGCATTTGTAATACAATGGTTCCTCAAATTTCACAATATAAGGAAGATTTCAGAAATGCATTAAAAACACATGCAATATCATGTATTTAAAACTCATTACCGATCAGGTGACATTAATTCAATCAAATGCATTTTCAAATTATCTTATATAGAAAATCATTTATCTTTCTACCTTTCACACTAGTCACATTTTGTAATAATACTAAACAATAATTTATATAGGGCTTACCACATGTCAGGCCTTTTCTGGTTTTTAAAGCTTAAAGAATTTTAAAGCTTAAAGCTCTGTCTTCTATAAGTACTTTATTTATTTATTTTTTTCATTTCTCATTTATTTGAATGTCCTAAATGATTCGGCATAATAATTTTCTAGTTTATATCACAGGGCAGTTAAACAGTAAGGTTGAGGAAATTGTGGGAATTGAGTAAGGCATGCTGACTTCATCTTGTGACTCAATTATATATCTAGCTCAGTATCCTTTCTATTCAGTTATGTATCTAGCCCAGTTTCTGTCATGTGAGAAAGCTTTATTCAATTATGGGAATTGTGAGAAAATTTTATTGCATTGTTAGAACTTAGTCTTATGTGGCTGAGAAGCTGGACCACTTCTATCTGTTACCTAAAGACCCTTAAAGACTTAGGGTATGCTGACCAGAAACCCAGTCAGATCTGAAAACTGATGCAAGTTTTCTCACAATTGTACATCTCAAGCAAATCCTATATCTCTTCTGAATACAGATTGAATACAGGCACTTGGAGGGAGTAGGACACCTTCCTTTCTGTCCCCCTTCCCTGCTGTAATGACTTCAGGAATTTGCACTTGTTTGTTTTTCCCTAATCTTTCCTCTGATTAGAAATCAGATTACCTAATTCTTATATGCTGGTTTAATTTTTAGAATTTTAATGAAGTAATTAATTTAATTAAATTTTTAGCGTTTTAATTAATTAATTTAATTAAATTTTTAGAATTTTAATGAAGTAATTAATTTAATTAAAGTTTTAGAATTTTAATGAAGTGATTAATTTAATTAAATTTTTAGAATTTTAATGAATTGGGTCTCATTTAATTAATTGTTTTTAATACATAAAAGTCATCTCACTCTATATTTAGGATCTTTGGGCTGACTGAGGAGTCCATTGTCCTATTTCTTATATCTGTTTTGCTAGTAAATCATAGAGTTCAGATTATTTCTTCAGTTGTTATTATTTATCCACCACAAGACTGATGTTTTTCCATTTATGAGGACACTAGTCTTAAAAAGTTAAACGGTAATGCAGTCAATGCCAATTTAGAAAAAACACTTTAAGAGAAATAGCATTACCAAAGAATATTTTGTCAAATCTAATTCCTGCAAGGTCTGAATAATTCATAGTTCATCCTTTGCCCAAGCTAGGCACTACTTTAAGCACTTCATAATTGTGCGTTTCTCACAACAACCCTGAGAGATAGGTGTTCTTACTGTTATTTCCTTTACACATTATGGAAACTTAAGTAACCAGATTTACTATAATTTCCCTAACAGGAGAACACATTTCATTACAAATGAGACCACATGGTTTTGTTACAGCACAAAATTTCAATAAAAGCAAATTTGAGTTTGTAATCTCTAGTAGTAATATTTAGAACCTCAGTTCATTCCAGGGCTATTTACAGGGCCCTCTGTTTTTTGGGTTTTTTTTCAGTTGTCTCATTAAAAAAGTTCATGGTAGCATTATTTTTGTTTTTATAAAATCACCCAATGAACCAAATCAATTCCTTTGGGTTCTTGGTGTAGCTCCACTTTTCCCGGAGGCTTTTCAGTTATAACTCCAGCAAGGCCAAAGAGGATAGGGCATGCAGGCAAGAAAAGCTACTTATTAAAAAAAAGAAAGAGGATACTAATAGTCAAATGCTGAAAACATATTTCTACATTTTCTATAACATAAAGAATAACTAAACAAAGTTTCTCATATTCATATCTCAATGAACTCAAAACCTTCCTCAGATCTGTCTTCAAAATTTCCAAACTTTTCATTCACACTTGTTGCAAACACACTTAAATGTTAGTTTTATACACATTCTCTTGTCATCCTTACTTGCTTAAAGTTTCTCTCTTTCTTTAAAGCCCTTCCAGTGAACTTTGACTAAAGCTCTTCAAAACTGCATCTTTCTTTTTTCTTTTCATATTCTGATCCAATATTTCTCTCACTTTCTTCTACTTGCTTAATTTCTCTAGTCTTTATTTCCCAACCATAACCCAGACTATCTATAGAATTAATCTTTATTTTCCTGAATTTTTCCTTTACAATTTAGCACAAATTTTTATTATACAGCATCAGTGAATTGCAACATTCACTTTTGGGACGGAGGTTGTTAAAGGCTTACAAATGTGTGATTCATTCTAATTTCCATAGTTTCTGGTTTGTTTTTAGTTGACTAGTTTTGTTTCATCTAGTTTAGTTGACTGTTTCTAGTTGCCAGTAAAGTTACGTCATTCACAATATTTAATTGCTTAGACAGACTAGAAGCAAATACCATGATAAAACAAACATTATTACAAATTAAATTTTACTTATTTTTAAATTGTTTCCTGATTTACACAAGTATCTCTCCTTTAAATTTAACTTCAAACTATTTTCTCTAATCAGTGAAATCACCTTCCTTCCTTGCACTATAAAAATAAATCTGTCACTCTCTGGGTAAAGATGATATAAGGATGAAGTGCCGTTTCCATATAACTTTCACAGAGTTTTATTAATTTGTTCCTTAAAATTTATTCTAATGGAGCAGCACCTTGAAACTCACTAAAACATTTCAGCATTAAAAAAAAAATAAACTACAGTTTAGTCCCTAATTACTTTACAATACCATGAATTTCTCCAGAATGGGAACAAAGATTCCTTTCCTTCTTATGCCATTCTAGCTTGGTCAAAGTTAGAAAGGCAGAAAAAAATAAGAGTTTGGTTTTCAAAGAGTTTGAAAATTTCTCAGAAAAATACATTCTTTTTCCTTTTGACTCAGTAGATCACAGGAAAATTAGCAGCATTTACCACAAAATATAGATAATGCAATAAGATAGACACCTAGATGTATATGCCAGCAATACTTTTCCTTGCTTAGTACAAATTTGCTGACTGTAATCTCAAAGCCTTTAATAAATTAAAATGATCAAAATCTTATTTTGATCAAATCAGGGACCTATATGAATTTTAAAATATTTTAGGCCAATCTTTACACAATTTAAAACCTCTAATTTTAGTCATACTCTTCTGAATTTATCTAAGTGCTGAACTAATAATCCATTAGATAGGGGTAAGGTTATTCAATGGCTAATCTTGATCTATTTCATATACAGCAATCAAACATATCAAGTTTAGGCTAGGATGATTTATCAGCTGAATCTCTTGAAGTTTTAGACCTAAGTTAACACAGTTTAATAGTGTACTGGTTTGTTATTCCTGGTTGTACTGGGAATTTTCCTTGGTTCAAGATATAGGTAGTCTTTCCAAAGGAATTCCCTTTGGAATACTATTGCCAGACTCCATTTTTTCATGAGGAAATTGCTCCCACCTCTAGGGAGTCTTCAGTTCTACAGGGAAACTTCCACTGGAACTCTTCAGGAATATAAGAATCCCCCTTTCCCAGAATGTCCAAAATTGATCCTAAGCTATGTTGGCACCCCCATGGCAAGACAATTCCTCTCTTTTCTTATTATTAGGAGACACTTTTTTTTCCAGGGGTAAGACTCAACAAGCAAGCTACACCCTGAGCATGGCATAACAAGTCTTTTGTGCTTCTCCTCTGGGTGAACTCTGCTGCAGATAAATTACAGAATTGGCTCAAACCAGTCCCATGTGGGCCCTGAGCTTGGGCAAGCACCTATTGGAATGGAACCACATTCTAGTCATGAAGGCTTGCTATGAACAGATTTTTTGTTACTAGGCAAACTTGCCACATCTTAACTGTTATACTTCACTGCTACCATGAAACCTTATTGCTTGATTCTTTGTCTTGCCACAACTGTATGTATCAAGGCTAAGTCTTGCCACCTTGCATATTTTCAGTCCTACACCAGGCCCTGGCACATGTGTCTAGTTTCCCTCTTCCAATGGAGTAAAGAGAATCCTTTCCCAAAAAATCCCTTTTTACCCATAACTTCTGTAAGCTCTTTGGTATTTTATTTTTTAGGGTTGACAATTGGTATAAAGCTTTTTGTTATAACTTTTGTGGTCTCTTTGGTAATTTATTTTTTCAGAGTTGACAGGTACAATACTTTAGAATTTAATAAAAATTTGCTCCTAAACTATAATATCTTTAGAATCTAAGCAAAAAGAGGAAGTTACTTATATTATAAATTTTACTTCAAACCTTATTTCCTCCTTTGAGTATTTATTTTCTTTGAAAATTTTGTCAAAAGTTAATGCACACAATGTTAAGCAAACAACTTCAAGGCTTTGCTATCAATTTCCTTCTCTATATAAGGTACCACCGGGATTTTCCCACCTACAGGAGAAATTGGTCGGCTGTCATAGGGTTTCTTTTAGGTGAGAGAAGAATTTTCCTTCCTATGCTCTAATCCTTTCCTGTTCAAGGAGTCATGTGGTTCTGTTGAGTCCCTTGGCCCTTGCTTTCTACTGTTATTCAAACTGGCCAAATAGTTGCAGCTGCCTTTGGGATCCTAGTCACAGACCTGGCCCTTGGCTTATGAATCCAAATAAAGCCCAGGGAGCCCTAACAGAGAGTTTCTCCTGGTGGTCCACAGCACTCCACTTTGTAGCTCTATCAAGACTGCTATTCCAACACCATAATCAAGATAGTCCTGGGGTGTAGGGAGGGGAGCTGCTACCAATAATAATGCCAAGATGGGTGGTTAGTTTATTCCTGAGTAAAGAATTCATAGAATGGGTTTCACCTGTGACAAAAAACCTCAAGTCTCATTGTCCCATTTGGGACTTACCTTAACTCAGATAATTTAGCATTGAACTTGAGGGGAGACTGACTTCTAAGTGCATAGACTAACCTGAAGTCATCAAAAGGGGAAATTTCCTTTGCACTCTTTGATTTTAGGCATGAGTCATGTTTAACAGATATTTATATATTGAGGTTCCACATCACTCACAGAGTATCAAAGACCAGGTTCGGAATTAACCAGGTATGAATTTGCTGTTTTCACAAGGCCATATGCAAGATAGCCTTGGGGTAGCTGCTATCAATTATGGTGCCAAGATGAGTGACTGGTTTATTCTTAGAAGGGATTCACAGGGTTGGGTCAGTGAATGTTATTTGACTCATGACAAAAACCTCAAGTCTTGATGGTGGGATCCTCCTATTTGAGATTTATGTTTAGCTCAGATGACAGGATTGAGACTGAAAGGGACTTGGACCTCAAGGGCACCCTCTGTGAAAAAGTTCCTTGGTGGAAAGTGTTTACTTGGATGCTCTAGGGGGTTCCTTAGAGAGATCATCCCTGGGCTGGGGGTGGGAGGTAGGGTCCCATCACTTGATTTCATGACTGGCTCACCAACTGTCATAATTGAAATCTGTGAATAAGGAAAACCGAGGCAATAAAGCTCTAAGCATGATAAATTTATTAGCAAAGCTAGCAATTGCCAATATAGGAGATTGAAGGATCCTCAGTAACCAAGAACCACTCCACTCAACAGCTAAGGCAACTCTTTTATAGCAAAGCAACACAATCTATTATTTGCAATATGGGCATTATCAAGCTACTACTGGTTGGAATCAGAGAAATAACATTTTCAATAGCCTGGGACATAGGAATTTTACACAATAACAATTTAGATTTCCTGGAATATCTGACATCTATGCTTCATGGAATACATTTAGCCTTTATCTTAAGTGAGTTTCTTGGAAAGTCAATGGTGGATGACTTATAGGAGAAAAATAGGGAGCTAAAGTTTAAGGCTTAAGGAGTTTTAAACTCATGTAATGAGAAAGATTCTTGATTAAACCTTTATGAAATAAAGTAGTATATCAAATTGTAGTATCACAAACCATCCTCTCTGCCTCAGTTATCCATGGATAATTTACTGGTAGAAGCAACTATACAATGAATAGCTACCAAAAGTGAATCAAGTCAAGAATTAGGAGTATGAAACTTGGTGAATCAAGATTTGTTCCTCAAAGGGTCCTTTATTATTGAAATAATGGCAGAAGTTAGAGCTATTCAATGGGTTACTCTACTGGATAGCAGTTGATTCCACATATGGCAGCTAGAAGCAGTTAGTACTATACAAAGAATTTTGTTTAACGTCCATAAAAGCCCAGTATGGGGTGCTCCAAAAATCTCAATGCAATTTCAAGCTTTCATCACTTACAACTAACTTTGGATATTGAGGTCAAGAGAGAACACTGACCAAGGATAATGGCATATATGTTTGTAAAAAGTAGAGGACATATTCAATACTCAAAGGAAAGTGCTACCAAGATATACTGTTTACTTGAAGAGCGCAAATGCTAGCAATCATCTGGAGCTTATATGTGCAGTTTTTCCCCCCTGTAAGAAGGTAGAAAAGAGTATAATCAACATTCTAGCTTAACAGACTACTTCAACTATTGTGCATGGCTCTAGTTAACTAAGAATCAGAAAGTTTCTATATTGCCAAAATATTTTTTGGGCACATGACTTCCTTGCCAGAATTCTCTCTGACCTAAGTAGAGACTTTGAAAGAAAACTCATTTTTGGCTTAGTAGGAAACACTAAGTCTAGAATTATACTTTAGTGTCCTCAAAGAAATCTGCAGACTGAATATTTTAACTGCAGCATTGAACATGCCGGGGACCCTGCGGCCTAAGCAGAAGGCTCAGTGGAGTCAACACATGATATAATGAAGTATATAATGCACCTAAAAATGATGCTACAGATTTTATTCATATATGCTGATGTTAAAATGGAAATCTCAGTTGCATACTGATTTATGCTTTGGAGACTTGGAAGATGGAGTAGGTGAAGGTGCTCAATACATTTCTAAACTGAGATCAGCTACAGTAGGTCTATCCTACAAGTTTAGATTGGGGCAGGCCATGTGAGCTGATCCAATTTGACCACACTCTGTGCAGGCCTATGCCTTCTAGCTAGACCTGGCCTTGTCTCAGAAGAGTTCTGATAGGAACAAATTATAGCATGATAGTAAAGTTTGCTATCAAGATCTTTAGGAAGTTGTGAAGTTACACACACATACACACATATACACGTTATACATTATTGGTGGAGCTGGGAATTAGTGCAGCCACTCAAATGACCAAAAAGAATCAGACCTTACTAGGTTTTCTAGGATGGTATTCAATTTTTGGTTCAATTGAATCTAAAAATCCAATTTTACAAGCAGTTTTTAAGTTTCTATGATATACTGGGCATTTTATTAGGCTTGATAACAAAGATAAAATCAAAACAGTGACTACCAGCAAGGAACTTGCCTCCAGTGGAGTAGAGAGGGTATAGCATAAGTAAATACAATGTAAACACAAAGTAAAGACAAAAGAATTTGAAGGAGATGGTATTTAGCAAGTAGAGGAGTCAAGGAATGCTTTATGGAAAGGTTGATATTTGAGTAGTTGGGTGGACAGATGGATAGATGGATGGGAAGATAGATATAACACATATTAATGGTTTGCTATATAGCAGGGCACTATATTAAGTGTTGAGAATACAGAGACAAGCAAAAGATCTCAGATACTATCGCCACCTTCAAGAAGCTAACATTTGAATGGCAAAAGACAACACATAAAAGAAAGCTGGATGGCTGGGGGAAGATATTTTGGAAAAGTAAGTCCCAGATGATGATGTCATTCAAGACTCTATAATTGTTTAAGAACTGTAATTCTCTTCAGCCCTGCAAATGGTACCAGGCTTCTCATGGGAGAAGTAGAAATAGAAATGAATTCCCTCTATTGACCTGCTTAGGAGCAAAGTGAAAAAGTATCTAGTCGGAGTGGAGGATGGAGAGAACTGTGTCTGCATGGTTTAGATGTCTTCTTAATGATCATCCTGGGCAGGAACTCACCAATTACAGAAAGGAGATATAAGGGAAGGGGCATCCCAAAGACAAGAAGGCTGTTTGAACCAGAAGTGAAAATTCCTGCTTCTGCCCAAGATTTTTCTCAGTATCTTTCACTGACCTTGTGGCAGCTAGAAGACCCTATGACCTGCTTGGCACTGTGCTGAGTACTATGGGAGTACAGAGGGTCAAGGAACTCTCTATCTAGTTGAAGAATATTACAGTTAGGATAGAAAAGGTCTGAAAATAACAGAGATATATTTTATCAAATGCATTTTAATTTCTGAAAGCTTCCTAATTTATCCATGGGATGAGGAAAGATCTGTTGAATTCTCTTTCATGTTGGGGGCAGCTTGAATAAGGAGCATGGATCCAGTTCCTAAAATACTATCTTAATGATCAGCACTGCCTCCACTTTAGAAAGCATCATCCACTGCTGGGACTTGGGGAAAAAAACAAAGTTTTCTGATTGGTCCCTTGCTGGTGAAGGCGCTCCTTTAAGACCTTGGGATTTCCCTTAAGGAAGTGGCTCATTTCCTTTCAACAGTCATTTTTATTGAACATCATGTATGCCAGGAACTATGCTTACTGCTTCTGTGAGTATAAAGAAAAAATGAAACAGTCTGTGCTAACAGGAACTTAAGTTATACCAGAGGATGGAATTTGGGAAATTCGATTTGTAACAATACTTCCTACTATGTCAGGCACTAAGCTAAGCACTTTACAAATATGACTCATTTGATCACTATGACAACCCTAGGAGATAACTCCTATTGTTATCTGTATTTTATGGTTGAGGAAATTGAAGCAAATAGAGATTAAGTGACTTCCCTTCCCCAGGAAGTATCTGAGGTCAGATTTGAACTCAGTCCTTTCTGATTCCAGGTGCAGTGCTCTCCCTACTGTAGCATTGAGATCTTTGCCTCTTATTTAACAGATGAAACTTAGGCCTAGAGAGGCAAAGTAATTTGTCTAAAGACACATAGCTATTAAATGACTAAATGCAAATTCATCACTCTTCCAATTCTTTCCATCATATCATGCTGGCCCTCCATAGGGACACATGTAAGTACATGAAAAATATTTACTGTCAACTAATGTCATGTTAAAGTTAGGAAGGATCTGATATAAGAGAAGGTGACAGGTTTGAAGGAAGGAAAGTATTTTGTGAGGAGGTGGTGAGCAGAAAGTACATTCCAGACATGGGGACCACTTGTATAAAGGTACAGAGATGGGAGACAGAGAACAGCTAGCTGGCAGTTTTGACTAGAACAGAAAATGTGGAAAAGAAGCAATTGGGTGGATTTGACTCAGAATACTTAGATTCAGAACCAAGTTTTCTACTCTCTAACCATGGGCAAGCCCCTTACCTTCTCTAGGCCTCAGTTTCCTCATGTAAAATGAAGGGGTTAGACTTAAAGACCTTTAAGTTTCCTTCTAATTCTCAATCTCTTCTTTTTAAAAAATTAATTTGTTTTCAGTTTTCTATCATCACTTCCATGTATCTTAGATTTTCTTCCCCTCCCTCTTTTTCCTTCCCTCTCCCCTTCCTCCCTGAGATGGTGTGCAATCTTATATACGTTCTACACATACATTCTTATTAAATACATTATCACCTTAGTCATGTTGCATAGAAGAATTAAAATGAATGGGATAAAATATGAAAAAAACCAAACCAAAACAAAACACAAGAGAAAATAGTCTGCTTCATTCTGCAATCCAGTTCCATAGTTCTTTCTCTGGATGTGGAAGGCATTTTGCCTCAAGAGTCAATTGGGAATTTTTTAGGTCCTTGCATTGCTGTGAAGGGCTAAGTCTACCAGAAAAATTCCTCGCACACGGTGGCTGTTGCTGTGTATGAAGTTCTCCTGGTTGTGCTCCTTTCACTCAGCATCAGTTCATATAAGTCCTTCCAGGTCCCTCTGAAGTCTTCCTGTTCATTATTTCTTATAGCACAATAGTATTCCATTAAATTCATATACTATAACTTGTTCAGCCATTCCCCAATTGATGGGCATTCCCTCAATTTCCAGTTCCTGGTCACCACAAAGAGACAAGCTCTCAATCTCTGATACTATAATCCTGGGAAGTACAGCTTAAAAGAAAGATGGGAGTTTTATCATGGAAGATTTTAAATGCCAGACCCAGGAGAATCTCTCTTACCACAGTGGTAGTAGGGAATCACTGAAGATTCTTGAATATAGGAGTGAAAAGCCAAGATCTCCCAATCTTATTAAGTATAAGGGTGCTTTTTTAAAGCTACAATAAAACTCAAAGTCAAGAATAATAGTTACACTATTAGTTTACAATTGATTGAAAATGCATAGATGACCAGAACTACTTTAAATTTCTCCTCTAAACTTCTCCCGTGCTTAGACTACATTTCTCTCATTATCTTTTCCCTCCTCCCAGAACTCATCCCTTGAGGCTCAGTTCAAATGCTATCTCCTATATGATGCCATTTCTGACCACCCCATTCCTCTTGCCCCAGAAATGACTTTATTTCCATTCTGTATGTATTTTGTACTTAGGGTATAGGTTGTGTTCAGGGAACCTCTGGTGTGAGGGCTACTGAGTCTTTTTCAGGGCTGCTTTCCACCTTTGATGTCTACCTGATCCACCCAACTCTCGCCTGTGACTCCAAGAAGCTATAGTGTATGTAGCAGTCACACTTTGGTAAACCTTTTTGGCAGATGAACCAAACCAAGTTGAGGGTAACCAAGAGATAATAAGCTCATTGGTGAGTTATGGGGGTGTGTACCCCAAGCATGTGAAGACTTCCCCTGATGCAATGGGGCAATGAGAACAATTTGTCCTAACAGCCATGAAGGTAGCTGAAGCAGGATGCTCTAGAGTGCTTAAAGCTTGGTTAGACATCAAAGTTACCAAGGTCATCCACTGCAACCTGAGCCATCACCAGTCATCTTGACTCTGTTCTGCCACTGGACTGTGATGATTCTGGAAGAGAGTGAAACCAATAACTTCATGAAACTCTGCCTTAAATCCAATTTATACAGGAGTCAAAAGATATTGTCCATACCATTTTACTATTTTTATCTATCTCAAAGTCCCATAATGACAGGCAAGTGATGATGTGCAGTCACAGTCCTGCACATAGGTGGCCCAGGCCATAAAGTCATCTTCTCCCTGGAAGTGGCAGTGGTATTCAGCAGCCCCCTGGGTGTTTGAACAGCCTTTTAAGGACTGTACTGCTCACCACCTGGTGTGAGGAAGGGATTAGAAAAGTGTCTTTAAAATTATATGCTTTACCTAACCCTGACTTGTTTACCACTACAGGTGAGGATTCCACCCTCATCGTCAATGTGCTGAAAGAGGACAAACTTATAATTCTGGGTGACTTTAATATTAGAGTAGACACAGACTACCAGACATGGCAGGGAGTCTTTGGGAGGAATGAAATCAGAAACAGCAACAGCAGTGATCAATTGTTACTGAAGACTTGTGTATCTCATGACCTTCTTTTCACTAACATTATCTTCCCCTTATCTAAATGCAATAAAACTTTGTGTATGCATCCTCACAGTAAACAGTTGGTATTTAATAGACTATGTCATTGTAAGGAGAAGAGACAGATAGGATGTGAGAGTGATGAAGATGATGTCTGGCACAGAGTGCTGGCCTGATCATAGACTTATCCTTTCCAAGCTAAATATTTGCATTCAACAAAAGCCATGGGCCCAAGGCAAGATGACTACCAGAAGACTTAATGTCAATAGATTAGAGTGCTTGTCTGAGTGGGAACAGTTCATTGCTAACTTGGAGGGAGACTTGACCACATAGTTGGCAGCAGGGGAGCAGAAAAGGATTAGGCAGTTTTCAGAGATTTAGTATACAACACTGCATTTATTTTTCTGGGTCAGAATACTCACAAACCTCAAGACTAATTTGATGAAAATGATGGGGAAATTCAGAAGCTGCCAAATGAAAAACAAGAACTCCACAGGGTTTACCAGCTACTACCTATCTCTAAGGAAGCAGCATTCAACTCCATCAAAAGTAAAGTGCAGGTTTCTTGACTTAGTAAGAAGGCAGATGAAATTCAGTTTTATGTTGATAGTAACAATCCAGAGTACTTTTATGATGCCCTGAAGGCTATTTATGGACCAAAGACTTATAATGCACCTCAACTACTCAGTGCTGAGGGAGCTACATTGATTAGTGACAAGGCTGTGATCCTGGAGAGATGGGCTGAATGCTTTCGAAGTGTTCACAACAGACCATCATTAATCAATGCTGAATCCACTGACAATTTACCTCAGGTCGGAGTCAATCCTTCTCTAGCCAAATTTTCAATTGAAGAAGAATTTTTGAATACCATAAGGCTCTTCTCCTATGACAAAGCACCTGGTGCTGATTCTATTCTAGCTAGGTCTCCATTGCACATGCAAAAGCTGACTGAGATTTTCTGGGTTATATGGCAAGAGGATGTTGTCTCCTAGGAGTTTAAGGATGTGTCCATTGTCCATCTCTATAAAGTAAAGGAAATAGATTGTCCTGTGACAAACACAGGGGTGTCTCTCTCTTAGTCATTGCTGGCAAGACTCTTGCCAGAGTCCTCCTTAATAGACTGATCCTTCAGCTGGAAGATGATCATCTACCTGAGAGCCAATGTGGCTTTAGAAAGGGTCAAGGAGCAGTAGAAACGGTGTTTGTTCCCCAATAACTCTAGGAGAAATGCCAGGAGCAGAACAGGAGTCTGTATACAATAGTCATTGATTTGACCAAGGTTTTGGAACTGTCAACTGTGAAGGCTTAAGGAAAATTATGTTAAAATTTGGTTGCCCAGAGAAGTTCATCAGTATCATATATCAATTTCAAGATGGCAAGCTTGTCCAGGGTCTGGATAGTGGATGATGCTCTTGAGCTTTCCCAGTCACCAGTGGAGTGAAGTGAGACCACATGCTTGCTCCCATGCTATTTAGCATGATGTTTTCAGCAATGTTGTCAGATGCCTTCAACAAGGATGAACATGGCATTAAGGTCAACAGTACTGTTGGTAAATTATTTAACTTGAAAAAACTATAAGCCAAGACTAAAGTACAGGAAGAACTGGTGCATGACTTTTTTTTTTTTTTCTCATAGGTGATTATGCACTTGATTCAGCCTCTGAAACTGAGATGCAACTAAGTATGGATCAGTTCTCTACTGCGTGTGCTAACTCTTTGTAACAATTAGCACCAAGAAAACTGGGTCTCCACCAGTCAGCACCATGCCATTCATACGAGGAACCATTGGTTACAGTAAATGGAGAAGTTTTGAATACTGTGGATAAGTTAATTTCCCTTGCCAGTATACTTTCTATGGATTTACACACTGACAATGAGGTTGACACATCCATCACTAGAATTGGCTATGTGTTTGGGAGACTCTAAAAGAAAATGTGGCAAAGAAGAGGTATTAGACTGAGTACCAAACTGAAGGTCTACAGAACCGTTGAATTGGCTTCACTGTTTTATGAATGTGAAACCTACGTAGTCTACAAGTGTCATGCCAGGAAACTGAATTGTTTCCATTGGAATTGTCCTAGGAAGATTCTGTAGATCATCTGGCAGGATAAGGTACTGAACATGGAGGGCCATCCTTGAGCTGAAATGTCAAGCATTCAAACTCTACAGCAGAGAGGGCAACTCTGATGGTGCACCACGTTATTCAAATGCTGAACCTATCCTAAATAGCCTAAAAGACTATTTTACAGGGAACTCACACAAGGCAAATGTTCACATGGTGATCAAAAGAGATATGAAGACACTCTAAAGGCCTCTCTGAAGAATTATGGAATTGATTATATGACATGAGAGACACTGGCACAGGATTGCCTACCAGGGTGTGCCCTCATCAGAGAAAGTGCTGTTCTCTGTGAGCAACAGAACCAAAGTAGCTCAAAACACAAATTTAGAGATATCTCCACCCCAAATGTTCACATGCCCTATTTCTGCCCAACCTGTGGTAGTACTTTCCAAGCTTATATTGGTCTGATAGCCACAATTGGACTCACTGTAAATTGACTTTAACATGGTGATGCCACTTTGGTCTTCTTACAGAATAAAGAATAGTAACCAACCATCTTATTAGAATATTATTTATTTGAGGGCAGAAATGGTTTCACTTATATCGCTCTCCACCACAGGGGAGTACATAGTAGGTGCTTAATTAATGCTTGTTGATTGAAGTCAGTGATGCTTTTAAACCAGTTTGTATTCTTTTGATCATATCAGCAGCTATATACATTTTTAAAAGTACACATATATGCAAGAAATATGATTTATTCGGTCCCCCAAAGATATGTTCGCTGATTTATTATATCATGTCATTTAATGAGATAGTGGTGGTGGGGGTGTTTCTGTTTGAGAGATGAAGTCATGGCTAGATAGACTTAGATCTCATGCCTGTCATTGTTCCCCATAGCAAAGAACTGTTACAGTCTCTTACCCTTGTCCCTCTACCCTAAGGCCACCCAAAGTAGCTGGAGGTCATTCAGGGCCTTGGCCAGAGAGCTCTCAGCCCATGACTGTTAGGTAGAATAGGTTCTAGGAAAGATATCTTCCCCTAAGCTGTGGACCTGCTGTCATTTGCTTTCAGGATCACTGGGAGAGGTGTCATTGACCTAACCATTTCTCTCACCCAGCTCCTTTAGCCCTGAATTATTTTGCTCTGCCCTGTCCTCAGAGGCCTCCAAGGAGAAGCCAAGTTCTTAATTCTCTTGGGAGAAACAAGAAGGTATAGGTCAGACTAGACAGCCTCTGAGGTTGCTTTTGGTTATTTTGAGTCTATGAATAAACTCTATTGCTTGATTTCTTAGTACATAACATTGTCCATAGCAATGGCCAATCACCTATAAATTTATAGATAAATTGCCCATAAGTATTGGTTTAACTGGATTTATTTTCTTTGTATGCCAGTCCCTAGGCTATGCTGATGGAGACCTAGCTCACCTATTCCCACCTCTCATATCTACCTTCTTCCATCCCCCGCCTCTCAAAGTTCTCTCTGTGAAGAACAGGCCTTTTGAGACTTTCCTTTGATCTCCTGAAAGAAAGATGATCCCTGATCCAAAGTCACATCAGCATCAAAGTCATTGTTGTAGTCAGCGTGATCATCATAGTCAGTATCATGGTCAGTAGCAGCAGCATCAATGGCCATCTGTATGTTTCGGGCTGCCCGGAGACCAGATTTGATTGCTGTGTCTATCCAGCCATGGGGTTGGCAAGTGTGCTCACCAGCAAAGTAAATATTGCCCTCAGGCTGGAAGAGCTTTTCTGAATAGTCAGTAAACTGGTAAGGGGTGAACTCTGCAAATGCACCGAGGGAGAATGGATCTAGGGACCAGCGTTTCACCACAGATGTCTGACATATTTTTTGTAGCTCCTCCTTAGGCCTCTGGTGAATAGTTGCCAAATCACCCAGCACTGTGTCCACCACCTTCTCATGTTTCATGCCCAGGTAAAAGGTGGAGTCATCACCCACAGTATAGGAGGCCAAAAGGACACCTAGGTTGTCAGTGAAATTATGGCTTGGGTAGTAAATAAATCTTGTGGGCAGATCTGTGATGGATACCCCACCTTCAATGCCTTCTTTTTCCCAGAAGCGTTCCTTGCAAACTAGGAAAACTTTGGTGGCACTGGAGTAGTGGATGGCACGGAGGGCATCTTGCTTGGCCTGGGAGAGTGGTGGCTCAAACTGGATGAGACGTGTGGCCTTGGCTGATGATGAGATTATGGCAAAGTCACCTGTAATGATGGACTGGCCTGAATAGGGTCTTTCACTCTGGTAGGTAATCTTGATCCGAGACCCAACTGTCTCTACCTTCTTCACTGCGGCACCCAATAAGACGGTATTGGGCTTCAAGGATTGGTACAGGGCATTGGGGAGCTGATCAAAGCCACCAGTGATTTCATCAAAGCTGTCCCGAGAAGAAAAGGAGAAGGAGGCAAGGAAGTGAGATTCTCAGCTCTCTAGAGACAATGGATGTGGCCACCTATGAGTCCTAGGAGTCCCTTGATGTTCCTAAGTGTCACCCAATTAATCATTTGTAGAGCCTAAAATGCTACTATCATCAGTATATTTCTTGGTATGAAGCACTTCTCTAGGCAGTTTGACTTTTAAAATGCAAATATCCCCAAGAAGGGGAAAGCCTGTTTAATTAATGAAAGTAGGTGTTCTTAACCTGGGGTCCATGTGCTTTCTATAAAAGTATTTTGGTGGCTGTATTTCAATATAATTGATTTCCCTTGCAATTCTATGTCTTTTGTGTATATAAAAATATTATTCTGAGAAGGGGTCCATAGGTATCACCAGACTGCCACATGATATAGAGAAGGTTAAGGACCCTTGGATCAGAGGCTTTCCTGTGACAGGAGAGGAGGTAGTCAGTTCTGGCACTGGAGAGACAGATGGGGATGAGGGGAGATAAAAGAAGAATCTTGCCTATTTCCCTGCTCTTCCTCTGGGATGTTGAAGCAGTATAAAGAGTACTGACTCGAGCCAAAGGATTGTGTTCAAATGCCAGCTCTGCTAACTGCAATCGATGTGACCTTGGGAAAAGTACTTAACTCCTGGGCTCCAATTTCTTCATCTACACAATTAAAAAGTTCGACTCTTGGCCTCTGAAGTCCTTTTCAATTCTAGATACGATGAACTTATTATCTCTGACTTTATAAATCTTGAGGAGAAACCAGTGTGGAAAAGCTCTTTGACAATTTTCACACATATCTATATCTATCATTCTATTTATCTCTATCATTTTGCCTATCTTCCTATCTATATCTATCATTCTACCTATATCTATCTTATCTATTTATCTATCTATCTATCTATCTATCTATCTATCTATCTATCTACGTCTGTCTCTCTGTCTGTCTCCGTCTCTCTCTCTGTCTGTCTCCCTGTCTCTCTCTCTCTGTCTGTCTCCCTGTCTATCTATCTATCTATCATCTCTATCCTCTTCTCTATTCCCACATTTAAAATGGGCCCATATCACCATCTTCCTGAACTCCATCAATAACTTCTTAAATTTGTTCCATCCTCTACTCTTTACAGTTAAGTGGCACAGTGGATAGAATATTGAGTCTGGAGTCAGGGAGACTCTTCTTTATGACTTCAAATCCAGCCTCAGACACATACTAGCCACATGACCCTGGGCAAGTCACTTAACCCTGTTTGCCTCAGTTTCCTCATCTGTAAAATAAGCTAGAAAAGAAAATGGCAAACCATTTCAGTATCTCTGTCAAGAAAACCCCAAATGAGGTCATGAAGAGACAGACACAATTGAACAACTACCCTTTCCCTCTCCAGACCATTTGTCATACCACTGACAATAGATTTATTTTGTGTCTAGACCTGGACAAGCCATTCTTTCATTTATTTCAGGGCTCCCAACTATCAGTATTTATCCTGGCATTCAAGACCGGCCACAACTGGGCACCATTTTAATTGTCAGGTCCCCTAGCAACACATCACCCTTCTTCTTATAGAAGGGGGAGTGATTGCTCACAATTCAGGAGGCCATCAGGACATCTGTGTTGCTGCATTGTTTCCAGACTTATCTCAGTGTTAGCAGTTCATCTTGCCCCCCTTCTCCTTTATATTCTTGCTATATTTCTATATTTCTTGCTCTAGGCAAACAATACAACTCTCTTCTTTCAAAAATACCCTCTTCTTTTCTACTATGCCCTTGCTGTGCTGTCCCTGTGCCTGGTATTTTCTCCCTCTTTTTCCTTCTCTTACCTATACCTTGAATGAAAATGCCACCTCCTCCATGAAGCTCTCCACATTTTCCCCTCTGTAATGACCCTGGGGCCCTCTAATATACTTTTCTTAAACTTCTCTGATGCCCTTATGCAGAACTTTCTATTACTTGACTCCATCAAGATCCCCCAGCTCCTTCGAAGGAACTGTACTGGATTTGGGGACAGGGAGAGCCTATTACTCTCTACCCTCCAGGGTTATGAGAACCAAATGAAATAATATTTGTGAAGCACTTAGCACAGTGCCTGGCACTAGTAGGCATTTCCATTATGGGGAGTTCCTGCCGTTGTAGAGACCCGCTCTTCACTTCCCCACATGGACTTGAAAATATTTCTATTCTGCTCACCCCTCTGGATTAGAGAAGATGAAGTCACTCCTCAGGGTCTCCAGGAGAGATTTGTAGTAGCCTGCATCTTCATTCAAGACATCTCCAATCATCTGGACAGCTCCTTTGCTCAGCTTCCCCTCCTTTACCAGGTAGGCCTGAGTGAGGAGCACAGAGGGTAGAGGGGATCCAGGAGGTGGGAGAAAAGAGTCACAGTAAGGAAAAGAATATGGATTCAGGGCTGATCTAGGTGTTGAATTCTCCATCCCTTCCCCTAGTTCCCACAACCCTTACCTTGGTGGAGAAGGAATCATATATAGACATCATGTGGCTACAATTGGTAAGCTTTAGTTTTTCCACCACCTAGGGGGAAAGAGTGTCATGGATTAGTGAAGGAGCAGGCAAGGCATGTGGGGTTTATTGTTATTGACTTGAACATCTCCCCTCTGCATGCTTCTTCCTAAAGAGGAGAGGGTAGGGCAGGATTGAATGGGAAGGAGGAGGTGGCAGATGGAGGAAACAGTCTGGAAGCCTGAATTAGGGCTAAGGAAGAAGAGAAGGGGTGGGACAGGATTGGACTAGTCCTACCTATACTTCCCTTATTCCCTTCTTCAATTGATCATTAGAAATTCTGAGGTCATCCAGAGGAAGGAGGCTTCTTGAGTAGAGTGAAACTCATTGTGGTTCAGAATGATTCCTTTTCTCTTCTAAATGCCTACATGCACTATACACACATAGCTTTTTTAAGGTGGAAAGGGCCTTAAATGTCACCTAGTTCAACTCCCTTCATTGTACAGTGGAAGAAACCAAGACCCAGAAAAGGGAAATGTTGGCTGTTGGCAAGACCACACAACAAACTAGTGTCAGAATTGGGACTTTGAATCCATGTCTCCTATTTGCTACATGACCTGAAATTTTAGCCAGGGCCTCCTTTTTAAGGGCCTTCTGGAAACTTATTTCCTGTGGCCTCATCCTTTAATTCCTTGAGAAGGGACTATCACAGAAAAAGGCCAGGAGCTCTGGAGTGGAGATACTGATGAGGCATGGGACACAAAGGCCCCAAAATGCCCAGCTGTCCCTCCACTCTTTCCTGGAGATGAAGCCTGATGGGAAAACATGAATGAACTTCAGAAACTCCAGAGACCCAAGCTAGGTCTGGTTGGTCAGATTCTGAGGCTGGCAGACTCAAGCTGCTCTAGGGAACTAGCATCTTATTGGCAATGTGTGGGGGTTAGGAGGGGGCTGAATGAATGGTCTGTTGGTCACCTTAGCTATGGCTTCTTTGAAGAGTGCGCTGGGCATCTTGCCTGACTCCTCAGGTCTCACAGAGTAGCCCAGGATGTTGGGATTTTTCATCACATCTGAGGTCCTATGCCGGCGGCCATTGATGTAAAACCAAGTGTTGTTACTAGACTGGATAAAGGTGTTCATTTTCAGACCAAGCTTCTGCACGTAGAATCGGATCAGTCTGGAACACAGAAAGAAGAGCCCCAGCAGGAATACCAGGCCTGGTCACCTCCTATTGCTCAACCATAGTGGAGATTTCCCCAGAAAGGAATTTCAAAACTACCCACTCCTTCCCCTTCCAAAGAGCTCTGATCAATATGTTCCTCTTGAAGTCTAGTCTCTGCTTCCTCCTGCTGCTGTCTCTTTCAGTTTCACCTTCTTTTTGGTCTCAGGGAAAGATCTTTCTTGAATATTTGAAGCACCTATGTGGTGCAAGTAGATAAGAGTGCTGGACTGGAGTTAGGAAGACCTAAGTTCAAATCCCCACTTCAGAGGTTTACTAGAGTGACCCTGGCCAACTCACTTCACCTCTGCCTCAGTTTTCTCATCTGTGAAATGGAGATAATAAGAGAAACTACCTCCCAAGGTTGTTGTGAGGATCAAAGGAGATAATATTTGTAAAGTGCTTACTTAGTACAGTGCTTGAAACAAAGTAAGTGCTTTATAAATACTTATTCCCTTCTTTAATTAATTATTAAAAATCCTGAGTAATTTCAGAGAATTAAGTCCTCTTGGATGGAGTGAAAACTCGTTGTGGTTCAGAACGATTCCTTTTATCTTCTTAATGCCTACTTTAAGAAAATGCATCATACATGCATAGCTTTTTTGAGGTAGAAAAGACCTTAGATATGGCCTAGCTCAACCCCCTTCATTGCACAAAGGAGGACCCTGAGGCCCAGGAAAGGGAAAGAGTTGGTTCAAGGACACACAACCAACTAGTGGCAGAATTAGGACCTTGAATCCATAGCTCCTTCTGTCTGTCCAGAGCTCTTTTCATGTACCTGGGCTATATTATTGACAGATTCAGATTTGGTTGGAATGGATTCACTGGGTGGGTAGAGCAGGAGAGACAAGAGGAGGCAAAGGGAAGTAGAGTAGGAAGCTGTGATCTCTGTTAGTTAATAGTTTAAGCAAAGAAGGAAAGAGAATATTTGGGGTAAGTTATAGTAGAGATTGGTGTCAGAGATCATAGGACAATGACAATAATAGGTAGCCATATTTAAGGTTTGTTAAGCCCTTTGCAAATATTATCTCTTTGGATCATAGATTTAGAGTTGGAAGGGGTGGATATGAGAGGCCATTTAGTGCATCCCCTTCATATTATAGAGGAACAAAACTGAGAAGATCCAGGTTCCCAACTCAGCTCATCTAATTATAAACAGAACAACCTTATCCATTACAATCTGAATGTAGTAACTCTCCTTGGTTCTGAAAACTTTTAGACTGGATTTTTGCCCCGGGACTTCCACTAATTCCCTGGGTAAACTTTAGTAAATCACTTCCCTTCCAGGAATCTCAGTATCCTCACCCATAAAATGAGGGCAGAATGGGATGGAACCTTAGCTCTAAAGTTCTCCCTTCCAGATCTGGGTTTCAAGGATTCCAAGCATAACTCACATTTGTTCATCACTGGACAGTGGATTTACCAAGATAGGTGGTATTTTAATGACAGAAGGAAACACTCATTTACTAAGGATCTACTATGTGCTAAATATTTTTTAAAATATTTAAAAATATTATTTCATTTAATCCTTGCAACTACCGACTATTATTCCCATTCTATAGTTGAACAAACTGAGAAAAAGTCACACAGGTAGTAAGTGTCCGGGTCAGAGGTAAACCAAAGTCTTCCTGTTGTTGCTAGGTCCAAGAATATCTACTATGCCACCAACTGCCTGGTGATCAAAATAACATAGCTCACAGAGGCCAAGTAACTTGTTCAAAGTCACACAGCAAGTGAAGTGGTAAATTTGGAACTAGAACACAGATCTGATTCCACTATTCCAAGTTACTTGGGAGAGTGAGTTTTCCCTCCCTGGTGTGGATTTATAATCCCAAATCTCTCTCTGCTGGTTTCTCCACCAGCTTTCTGTATCATTGACATCCCGTTGGCTGCCCTCATTTCCTCTCTCTGACCATTCGCCTCATCTCTCCTCTTTCTCCCTTCTTTCTTTTATTCCTCCTCCTCTTTCCTCCAGGAATTTCAGGTTTTTCTCTGTCCTTCAGATGTTTTGCTCTGCTCAACTCATTTCCAAAATCAGATTTGGACCACCTGATATAGCTTAACTTGTGGACAAACCCTGGTGGCCAGTAGGGAGAGCTTGGTCTGCGATGAAGGAGACCATGGTATTTTGCAATATCTCTGCCATCAAACTGGCTGTGGGACTTTGGGTACCTTGACATCTCTGAACTTGTCTCCTCCTTCATCAAACAGAGATCATAATCTCTTTTTCACCTGTTTCCCAAAGGGCATTTGACAGAATTCTGGAAAGTTCATTACTGGGTGCAACTGTCCAAGTTAGATTCTTGTCATCTATTAGATTTAGTCCCTTCCCTAGTCCCTAGTCCCTTGCTCCAGGTCTCACCTGTGGTTGGCTGGGAACCTCATAGCACCCAGCTCAATATACCAGTTCTTCTCTGGGCTCCGGAATGTTGCCACTCTTCCCCCAATTTTGTTCTTGGCCTCCAAGACTGTCACCTAGGTTCAGGAAGAGTACCTCATTAAGCCAAGATTTGACTTTGCCCATGGCATACCCTCTTATCCTTTCATTCTCCCTAGCTTGAGGTGAAGGTAAGTCACTCATGATTGAACAACAATGGTATAGGAAGGAAGAAACTCTTCTGTGTCTTTTGAAAGTACAGAAGTGTGGAGAGAGAAAACCCTGAACGAGGGGTTATTACCATTGGCCTTTATTCCCTTAATGTCAATGTGAAGTAATCTAATCAGTTATCAAACAAGCATTTATTAAGTGCCTACTGTATGTGTTAGTCATTAGTGATATAAATACAAAAAAGTGAGACATTCTCTTCCCTTAAAGGATATACATTTTTCTAGAAAGATAGAACATGGTGAGATATGGTGTAAGAGAAAGCATTATCCTGGGAATCAAAGACCTTGGGCTCAAGTCCTGATTTTTGTACTGATTTAGGCAAGCTCTTTTCCTTTTGGGGGCTTCAGTTTCCCCATTTTGTAAGGCAGTAAGATCTTCACCTTGCAAAATGGGATTGACGATGAGAAGATTGACTAAGGAAAGACCTAAACAAACTTTGGTTTGGCTAACAGTAGTGTAGAGACCTCAAGGTAGTGATGGTGGCAGGGTTGGCTTGGGTCAGGAGTGGGAAACCTGTGTTTTAAGCCCACATGTGGCCTTCTAAATCCTTAAGTGTGGCCTTTTGACTGAATCCAAATTTTACCAAATGAAGATTTGTTTGGTAAAATTTGGATTCAATGAAAAGGCTGTGATGGGGGAGGGGGCTGAGTTGGTTTGGGGCAAGGATTGAGGGAGGTCCCTGGGGATGGTGGGGGATGATCTGTGTTGGGAATTAAAGGAGAAACCTTTTCTTTTAAGGGGTGGTCCCAGTTTGGAGGATAGAGCAAGAGGAGAAAAAGTCTTTATCTCTTCTCTGAAGATAGGATTTCATTCTTTTTTTTGGCTGCCATGTCACATGGTTATTGTTCACCATTTGAGGGAACCAGGATCCTGTCCTTAGAAAGCTCCCAGTCTGGTACAGAGTGGGTGGTTAACAAATATTTGTAGATTGTTTGATTGCCTTCTCACCTTGTGTCCAGCATCCTGAAGCGTCTTGGCTGCTATCAATCCAGACATCCCGGCTCCCACCACCAAGACATGTGCCTTAGAGGCAGAGGTCCCAAGACCCTCCTGGGCAGTTTTCAAAAAAAGTTCATACTCAGGGTCCTGGAAGCATTTGGCAAGGAGTTCAGAGTAGCCATGGCAACTGGGAATGGCCAACAGGAAGGCCAAAGTCAGGACACCTGTGGACAAAGAGTTCATGTCTTGAAGATGGGGGGATGGAGAAAGAGGGCATTGGCTGGGGCCAGGGCATTCCCTTCCCCCAACTTAGCTAGCCCTTGGCTAGGCTTTTCATTTTTTTCACTGACATCAAAGTGAAATGGAAAGAATTCTTGACTTTGAGCCAAGATTGGATTTGAATACATCCTCTAAAACTCAGTTTCACCATCTATAGAATGGAGATTACAAGAACTGAAACTTATATAGATCTTTAAGGTTTGCAAAGCACTTTATACATGCTATTGAATTTGATCCTCACAACAATCCTGTGAGGGAGGAGCTATTGTTATTCCCATCTTTACAGAGGAGCAAACTGAAACTAAGTAGTCGGTCCAGAGTCACACAGCCAATAAGTGTCTGAGGTAGGATTTGAACACAGATGTCTATGATTCTGAGTCCTGCCCTTGGCACTATGTTTCCAGCTGTCTTAGTGCAGTAATGCTTTGGGGATTCCCTGTACAGTACTTTAAAGTATATAAAAGGCTTCCTCATTTCAGACTCATAGCAACCCTGTGAATTAGGAGCTATTATGATTCCCCATTTTAGAGGAAACCAAGGCTTAGGACAGTTAAGTGACTTGCCCAGGGTTCACGTAGCTCATATGTGTCAAAGCGAGGATTTGAGCCCACATCTCTCTGACTCTTGGACTTATCCATTGCCCCACAAGGCTACTACACAGCACTGTTAGGAGGACCAGATAATTGAATATCAGTGTCAACTATGATAATTAATTCAAGTCAAATAAGCCTATAAGTCCAGAGTATCCTTACCCAAATGCTCCCCATCTCTGTCATGTCCCTTGGGTCATTTTATGAGTCTGTCTTTATGTGAGTATGCATCTGGATATATTACGGTATGTGTCTCACAGAGAGACACACCCAATCATGACATACTCATTTACAGTCACAGAGACTTATAACACATGAAAATACCTACAGATCAATTTTGGCAGACATTCACTTAGATACTCAAGGAGACAGACATACAGACAGAGATATACTTATAAAGACATACTCATACAGAATGTGGAGAAACACCAAATGCTCCCATATAAACAGATATATAGACACATTTCCATATGGATATATTCAAATATACTCATAGACATACTTATACAGCCCCAGGTGCAGAAACAAACAGCAGCCCAGACACCAATTTAAAGTACAAATGGGGGAAGAAAAGCATACAGACATTTACACAAAGACAAATACTTCCTTTTAGGCCCACAGAGATGCTGTCCTCCTGTGCCTCATCTGACTTACTTGATTGCTTGTACCACCAGGATGGGATGGGAGTTCCTTCTGCTGAGATGGAGGAATCCCAGATCCTACTTCTGTGTCCTCCAGACACTAATCAACTGTCAGTCACCTGATCAGCTGATGCCACCTGAGGATCCTGGGGCCTTGCTAGCTACACCAAGGACTTTGGGGTTTCTCTCTGGACCCTGTAGCTGAACTTTAGGTATGTTTTCTATCCCAGAGGGAGAACTCCATGACCACAAGTATCATCTTATTTTGTTTTGCTTTTTTCTATTTCTATCTAACTCAGCACTTGGCACATAATGAGTGCTTCCTACATGTCTATGAATGAATATATTCATTCATATGTTCATATAAAGATACATGTGTAATGAATATATATTCATTCATTCAGACACACTGTCACATAGATATGCAGATAGTACATTAAGACAGACATAAGCACAAATACACTCCTAAGACACTCACAAAGCAGATTCCAGGAGTACAGAGCAATCTAGCTCTTAACAATGATCATGATCCCTAGACCCACCGAGGTAGGGGCAAAGCTTGGGTCAGAGACCCTGGGGTTTGGGGAAGGGGCACCTCTTGGTCTTCACAAATCTCTGATGAAATCAGGACACTATTTTCCCTCAGGTTACTGGACTGCAGCCTGGGAAATATTACTTTTACTGTTCTCCCGGCAGGGCTGGGTTCCAATCTTGTCTCAGACTTGGGCTCATTGCTCTGTACTCTGTGCCTCAGTTTCCCCAATTCTGAAATGGATGAAGGAGTGCAGGTCTCTATTGCTACTCCCTTTTCTCTGTCCAGTTAATAAGTAACATCTAATAAGTCACATGTGAGTCTCACAAGGAGACAATTAACTAGGGATCCTGAAGTCTAATGCAGAGGGAGACTGGAACATAGAGGTTCTATAATTTCTCCAGGGTCATCTCACTTACTAGGGAGAGAGCAAGGAAGGAGACCCAGCTTCCAGATCTGGGCATTGTTAGAAATCATTTCCAATGCCAGTGTTCCGCCAATGTGTCACCTCTTTCACAGCAGGTGAAAGGTGAGGATTCTAGCTTTAAGGGCAATGAATTCTTATGGGCTTCCCATTGAAGAAAGGGCAGGAAATTGAGTTGTCAAACTTCCTGTCCATATAGAGATACCCCAAATCAGGAAACTAAGACAAGGGGGCCTTGCGTCTTTGAAGATATCCAGCCCCAAATTCTCATTAACCAACCTCCACAGGACAGAGTATCGGAGCTGGAAGAGACCTTAGAGCTTAGATAGTCTGACTCTTCTTTAGTAGCTAGGGAACCTGAGACCCAGAGAATGGAATAGTCTTGTCCATTATCAGAGTGGGTCAGTAACAGAGTCAGAACTAGATCCCAGGGCTCAGTCCAGGGTTCATTCCATTGTACCACACTACCTTTATCCTCCATAGTTTCTCCCTTATCACTCTGACCTTATCCCTAAGTTCTATCCACATGACCTCCATGTTTTGCACAGAACCACCCCACTCCACTATTTCCTATGACTTTGTCTCTAGTTCCCCTAACCAGGGTCACTAAGTTCTTTTTTTCATTCCTTATGGCTCCTTTTTCTTGATTCTATTTTCTATAGCTCTATCAACCATCCCCTTATGATCCTCAAACCCAAATCCATCCCTTGTTCCAAATTTCTATGTCTTCTTAATCCATTCATTCCCTTGGCCCCCAAGGTCCTCTTCTATCCCCTCACTCAGCTTAGCTCTGTCCTCAGCCCCTGGTAGTCCCATTCTTTGACAACACATCCTCCCCAGTCACCCATTCTCTGTGATGCCATCTGATCCATCACTTACCCCACATCTCCATGACACCATAGGCATGCCAGGATGTGAGTTTAGCTGGCCCATTCTTATGGGGATTCAGTCCCACCTCAATGTCCCCTCCCCTGCCCGCCCATCAGTGTGTCAGCCAATCAGCCCTCAGGTCTTACTTACCAAGACGCCCCAGAACTCCACTGGTCCCAGACAAGCAGCTCCACCCTCTCTTCAAACCCCAAGGCTCTGCTGTTGGGTGTGGTTGCCCTAGCTGATTCATTTACATCTCAAGCTTCCTCTTCCTGGCCACACAGCACCAAGGAAAGTGCCTGACTCCCACTGGCAAGTGTCTCACTGTTCCCTTATTCCTTCCTTCCTTCTTCCTGTCCTATAGAGGACTCCACGAGCCTCAGGGGCATGAAATAGAGCACCCCAGAGCCTATTCCCAGAAGATGCTGAAGTAGATTTGAGCCCTAGATCCAATGATCTTGAACAACGCCAGAATAAACCCTTCAGCCAAGGGCTTACACTCTCCTTAAGGATGTCATTGCCCCCTTCTGCCTATCCTACCTTCCTTCCTTGTCGTTCATAGCTCCGTCCAGAATGGTTAGTGGTTTTTTTGCCTGGGATCTTCCAGAGCGGAGGACTCTCTCCCCTTTCCTCTCAGCTGATTTTGGGATCCTTGTCACAGCACTGACATGGTCCATATGCTCTTCCTTCATTTTGGACCAGCTAAGGGTAGGCAGGTAGGGGGCTTTCCCCCCGTCCTTCTGAATCTTAAGTGTTCCCTAGCATGACATTCATGATAGCAGGTTTCCTGGGCATAGGACCAGTCCAAACCTAAGCCAAAGATCAACCCTTCTTTATCTGGACCCCAAGTGAGGCCTGAGGACAGGAAACTGGTGGAGTTTTAAAAAAAAGGATATGGTCACAGAGGTGAGCAGGGAGGAGAAGAGAAGCAGGCACATATGTAGGCAGCAATGGAGAATGGGCACAGAGATGCTGCAGGGCATACCATATAGGCAGGAGAAGGCAGATGTCAGGTGGGAGAGAGTAGGGAGTGAGTGGGACTAGTAAGAAGAGTGATTGGTCAGCAGTTCTTGGGTTTCAGGGTCTAAGAACTTAACGTACAATTAATTCTCTATAGATAGTATATACCCAGTACATGTTTGTGGAATGAATGACTTCATAAATGATGTCCCTCATGTTGCCTCACTCATGCCCAAAGCACTGCATTTGCCTCCCTAATTATCTTCCTGTAAGACTAGGGTCAGTCACCAGACAGCGCTTCCTGGGAAGGGGTTAGTAATAGCTGTTCTCATACTTCCCAGGAGTTGCTGCCACTGTTGGACCGGTCTAATTCTTAGCAAGTCATTCCTTAGAATCTGCCACCCCTGGATTCAAGTTAGGCTTTCTAGAGTTAAGCAGAACAGAGCAATGCCACAAGTTTCTTCCATTTGAAAGTCCTTGGGATAAGCAAATCAGAAGGTATTTATTGTTCTTTCCTAAGTAGGGTAGAGAGTCCTGGATTGAAATTTGAAAGACATGGATTCTAGTCCTGAAATTAGAATTTTTGAACCTTGTAAGTATTGCACAAATCACTTCCCCTTTTTTCGTACACTCCTTTATCATAGAGAATATTTCAGTCTTTATACTTGTATTCCCAGCACGTAGCACAATGATTGGCACACAGCTGAAGTGTTTACCAAATGCTTGTTTATTGTTATTTTTTCACTGTTACCTAGCTGCCTTCACCACCTTCTTTGGACAATCTCCATTTTATCAGCACCCTTCCAAAAATGCAGTGTCAAGGACAGAACAGTATTCTAGATCATCAATTAGTCTGTCAGGAACCACTTCTCTGGGTACTTGGCCCCTCCTAATGTAGCTTGAAGTCATGTTGCACTTTTATTCTTTTTTTTTGGGCTGTCATATCACATTGTTGATTCATACTGAGCTTGTAGTCTGTTGAACTGCCAGATATTTTAAAAGAAAAGCCATTGCCTAAACACATTTCTCCCATCTTACACTTGGAAAGTTGATTATTTGAACTAAAATGTAAGATAATATATAAAATAACCTATAAAATTTTAGCTTCTTAGTCCAAGATCTGTTTGCATCATGACTCTGTTCTCCAAAGAGCCAACTATCTCCCCACAATCCACAGCTTTATGCCATCTGTAAATTTCATAAAGATGACCTCTGTCCTTTTATCTAAATCCCTGACTAAAATACTAAACATTGCGGTATTTTTGAGATCTCTTTCCAAGATGACATTGAACCATTAATGACTACTGGTCATTAGATCTGCTCATTGAACCAGTTTTAAAACCACCTTATCTGTTCTATTGCCTAGACCACATTTCTTCCTTTCCCTGCCACAAGAATAGCCAGAAAGATTTTGTCAACTGTTTGGTTAAAATCTAAGTTATCTACACCAATCCTCTGATCTACAAGCCTAGTAACTGTTACCTCTTCTAGATATCCACTGATCATCCCTTTAATAGCACAATCTAGAATTTTGTCAGGAATCAAAGTTAAGTTTACTTTGATAAAATGGGGCTTGGAAAGGGAGGTTGTGCTATATGATGTCCAGGATTTCTCATCAGTTCTAATATTCTGTGATTCTTTGAAGGACCATAGCTAATTCCTTCAGCCATTGTTTATATGCTGTTTCATACAGGGAAGGAAGGAGAGAAACAAATATTAAGTGCCTCCTATGCACCAGGCACTGTGTTAAACAATGACCTGGGGAGGGAGGTGCTACTATTTTATAGCTGAGAAAACTGAGGCAGACAGAGTTGGTGATTTGCTCAGTGTCAGTGCTTTATCTACTGTGCTACCTAGCTGCAAGGGACCTATATATGGTATATGGCAATAAATATTTGACAAGTTCAAGTTCCATTTCCATTCTGACATTCTTTTCTGTGCTCTTGATGTTGTTGTCTTTTCTAATACATAATGTCCAGTCCTGATCCCTATATTCTAGACATAGGGCTACTTGAGACAACGTTCTTCTCACAATGAAGACAAAACTGAATTGGGTTTTTTGACTGCTCTCTAACACTATATCCTCACGTTGAGCTTACAGTCCATCAGAATATTATTTTTTTATATGAACGATTGTCTAGTCACAATTCTTCCATTTTATACTTGTGCAATTATGTTTTTGAATTCAGTTTCTTTAGAGTTCAATATTTTTCTCTTCAATTCTATTGTGTTGATTTGGACCCATTGTTCGAAGTGATGCTGTCTACTATCCTGGATATTTTTGTCATCTATTATTCAAATTGCTTATTAAACAGTAGAACAGGGCAAGGACAAAGCCCTGGGAATACCACTGTAGAATTTAATTTAATTTGATCATTGCAGATAGTGATAGTTTTATCTCTCTTTCCTTCCTTGATTAAAATCCTTGGGAAAGCCATCTACTCTCAGAACCTCTACTTCTGCTCCTTTTACTTACTTCTCAACCCTCTGTGGTATATCATTCTACCTGATCATTCAACTAAAACTCCTCTCTCTAAAGTTACCAATGACTTCATAATTGCCAAATCTAATGGAATAGAAGATGGGATTGGCCCAGTGAGAGTCAATCTTATGAGCATGTGATGCATTATCTGCCAACAAAACTTCCCAATGGACTTCAGAGCATGCACAGATACTGTTTCTGCTTGTCATGTGAAGAAGAACTTTTGAATAACTACTGAGTCAAAAATAGTATTTTTTCAAAAGACACTAACTGGATAATTCCAACTTCCTACTTCCTGGCTATATCGGAGTAAGGAACATTGTGAACTTCTGGGTGGGGAAAGAGCCCTCAGGTCTTTATATTCCCATACAACTGCTAACATGTGATCATGTGTATGGTCTGTTCTTTCCTGCTCTAAAGTAGAATAGTGAAGATTGAGTAGATTGGGCTACAACTTCTGAGATGTAGTAGGTCAGCAGTTCTGTGAAAGTGGCAACCATACTTTCAAAAACAACGTATAAGACCCAGCCTAGTGGTGGATCTGGGCTAGCAGCCAATACACTTTTTTTCTGGAGTATTATCACCCATCAACTCAACACTTGGAAGTGAACATGAAATTACTTAAAATTTGAACCCAGTCTATTAGGGACCAAGGTAGTAGAAGGGAATGTGTCTCACTTTGGGAAAATGATTTATCCTTTCTGTTCTTTGCTTCAGGCAAGTCAGATGTAGCTAGAGCACTGGGTCTGGAGTCAAGAAGAATTGAATTAAAATTCTTCAGCAATTTACTAACTGTGTAAAGCCTGGAAAGCTGAGTAAGTCACTTAACCTCTGTCTCAGTTTCTTCACCTGTAAAGTGAGAATAATAAAAGCTACCCAACAGGTGTGAGAAGTGGTTATTTTTCTCTTATATTTAATGACTAATTATTGTATTAGGACCAAGGTTTTTTCCCTTTTCTACTTCCTCATCCAGAATCAACCAGTGTGGGAAATATTTTTAAAACACTTACCCAAACAGGATGACCAAGGTCTAATCAAAGACAGTAAAAGAAATTCTAAGTTTCTGCTCATTGTGTTTGCTTTGTCAGATCTGGAAAGTGTTGATTCTCCCTTTTGTCAGATAGGTGATTTGAAAATTGATAAGTCTCCTTGACAAAGATTTGGGTGACTCAAGACCCTCACTGCAATATGGCCCACCCTCTCATTGTAATATTCATTATCTCATTAATTATTAACCAATCAGTATTGATTGTCACCCTTCGGAACACTTGTTCTTCCATGGGCATATAAACTGTGAGCCCACCAAGAGAGATGATCAGATGACCATTCTCTTATTAATAAACATGATGGCCTAATTAATAAAATGATTGTTACCCAGAAATTATGTCTCTCAAAACTTTTAACATATCACACAGGGTTGTTATAAAGATCAAATGAGATTTGTAAAGCATTTACCACAGCGCCTGGAACATCATAGGCACAAACTTAAATGTTTATTCTTCCCTCATATCTTTGCACTAAATATTCATTTATAAAAGCTAACTGATGTCAATTGGCTAGTCACTGGAGGTTATCCATAATACAATAGTGATACTAACTGCAACTGAGAATTGGTATTGAGGAGAACACACTTGAATGGGGGTCAAGCCATTAGAGAAAAATACCCTAACCCTTCAAGGGGTACCTACAGAATCCTAAGGTAGAAGTAGGTGTAGCCTTTCTCTAAGGAAGGCAACTCATCTGTGAGTTCATAAAGGCTTAAAAGCATAAAAGACATCTATGACTTTTCTACATCTTCTTGCTTGAACATTTTGCAGCCTTTGACACTATCAATCTCCATTTCCTTCTTGAGAGTGTCTCCTCTACAGTTTTGGGGACATTACTTTCTCTTGGTTCTCTTATCTGTCCCCATTTCTGCCTCCTGGCTTCTCCAGCTTCCTTCAACTGCCAATTAAAATCCTGTCTTTTTCTAGAAGCCCTCTGTCATCCCTCTTAATTCTAATTAAATCTCCCCTTTGTTGATTATTTTTTATTTATTCTCTGTATGGTTTATTTATACATATTTATTGTGTGTTGTCTCCCCCATTAGATCATGAGCTCCTCAAGATCAGCCTCTGTCTTTTGTCTTTCCTTGTGTCCCCAGCACTTAATACAAAGCCTGGTATATAGCAGGCACTTCATAAATATTTCCTCTCTGAGGAGATTTCTCTCAGCCTCCTTTGCTGGAACTTCATTTAGGTCACACCACTAATGGTGGGTGTTCCTGAATGTTCTGTCCTGGTCTCTCTTCTTTTTCCTTTCTGTGTTATCTCATTTGGTGGTTTCATTAACTCTCATAGGTTGAATTACTGCCTTTATGCAGATGATCCCCACATTTACACATCCAGCTCTTATATCTCTTCTGAGCTCCAGTTTTGAATAACCAATGATCTTTTGGCCATCTTAAATTGGACATCTTGTGGGATTCTCAAAATCAAATATGTCCAAAACAGAAATCATTTGAAATCATTTTCATCTGAAGTGTCAAGGGTACCACCATCTTCCCAGGTCTCCCAGGCTCATAACCTTCAGTGTAATCTTCAAATTCTCACTTGAGCTCACTCTACATATCAATCCTTCAAAACATCTCTTATTTATATCTTCTCTATACTCAGACAATCATCACCCTAACGCAGACACTCATCATCTATAGCCTCAAGTTTCTCCCTACTCCAATGCATCCTCCACTCAGCTACCAAAGTGATTTTCCTAAAGTACATGTCTGACCATGTGGCTGGTCTATTCAATTCACTTTCGAGGCTTTCTATTACTTCCAGGATCAGACATAAAACCCTCTGTTTAGCTTTTAAAGCTCTTCACAACTTGACCCCTTCCTACTGTTTCCATTTGAATTCATTTCATTCTTTTCTACCATTCAACTAAATTATTAATCAACAAAAGCAGTCTTTTTGCTATTCCTCACACTTGACATCCATCTTCTAACTTCTTGCCACTCTTTGCACTGACTATCCCCTATGTCTTGAATGCTCTCCCTCTTTCCCTCTAACTCCTAGCTTTTTTGCTTTGTTTTAAGATTTGGCTCAAAATTCACCTTCTTCAAGAAATCTCTTGGGTTTCTCTACCTTTCCTCTGAGATAACCTTCTCTTTAAACTGTATGGATTTTGTACGTATACTCATGTACATGTTTTTTTCCCCTATTGGAATATGTGCTCTTTGAATACAGGAACTGTATTTTTGCCTTTCTATGTCTTGTCAATGTTTAGAATAGTGTCTAGTATCTAGCAAGCATTTAATAAATGCTTATTGACTGACTAACCGGAAAATATTAATTGTATCCTTTGGGTCCAATTGCAATAACTAGGATGAAATTCCCCTTCAGGTCTGGAATGCTGAGTCTTTGACTCAGTCTGGATCATTTTTGCATATGAGCCATTTTAAAAGACAATATTGCTAAAGTCTTCTTTTCTCCTGATGACTTCATGTCTAAGTCACTCCTCAGAGACAGCAATGAGGAGGGTTTCTGTGTCCAGATGATTGAGGTTTCTGGGAGTTTGATCACTGGAGTATTTTGACTTTTTCTGTAATCTCAGTCTTTTTAGTGGGTCAGTCTTGGGATCTTTACTCTTACCTATTGCTCCTGGTACAGAATCAGACTGGTACCAACACCAGAGAGGGCTGTGGCCAGCTACTTTTGGACACAAGAACCAAAAGTAGCTGTAGTCAAGTCATAAACAAAAAGGACTCCATAGAGTAGATTTGTTTCCAGGAGTCAAGATGGAAGAATAAGCAGTAAATTACTGTAGCTCTCTCATATTCACATCCAAACAACCATAAAATAGCACCTAAAAACAAATCCTGGAGTAGTAGAACCAGCAAAAATATGGGATGAAACAGTCTTTTAGTCCAAGAAATTTAGAAGATTGGCAAGAAAGGTCTGTCTCACTTAGGTAAAAAAGAACACCAGTCCAGGACAAGAAGGATCTCAGAAAGCCGGCAGCAAGCCTCACCTCAGCAAACTAGTAGGAGATCCTGAGGACTAGTGCAGTGGAGCAGGCAAACACCAACACCAGGACCCCTCAAGTATAGCCAGAGAAATGGGCAACCTCAGCCTAGCTAGAGGAATGGGCGGACTCTGGTTCTGAGAACCTCCACTTCCTTCAGTATAGTCCTGGGCAAACAGGCAACCTCCGGTGGCTAGATCACTACATACTCCAGTGTAGCCCCTGGGAAATGCAGAAACATCTCCAACAGCTTCAGCACATATTAGACATCAGCATAAGGACACTAGTTCACAATCAGGTAAGTTGTCAGCAGCACCAGCCACCCCCCACCCAACCCTCTCATCACAGCATCAGACACAAGGGTTCCCCCCTGGGCTTCAGAGCAGTACCAGGTAAACAACCAGGGCCTACAACTCCAGGCACAAGACAATGACCCTTAAACCTCAGAAGAAGAGCTCAAATTAGAAAGAAAGGAAAAAGACTAAAAAAGGTGAGCAAAAAGAACAAAAAGGGAATCTGAATACCACAGAAAGTCATTATGGTAACAGAGAAGATCAAGACACAAACTCAGAAGAGGACAATGTCAAAACACTTATGGGAAAAACCCCAAAGAAAAATGGGAAGTGGTCTCAGGTCCCTAAAGAACTCATGGAAGAACTCAAAAAGGAGCTTAAAAATCATTTGAGAGGTAGAAGAAAATTTGGGAAAAGAAATGAGAATGATGCAAATGAATTAAGAAAAAAGATTCAACAGCTAGGAAAAGAGAAAACAAATGCTTAAAAAATAGAATTGGCCAAATGGGAAAAGGAGATACAAAAATCCACTAAAAGACTCCTAAAAAGTACAATTGACCAAATAGAAAAGGAAGTACAAAAACTAACTGAGGAAAAGAACTCCTTAAAAATTAGAATTGGACAAGTGGAAGCTAATGACTCTATGAGACACCAAGAATCAATCAAATTCAAAAGAATGAAAAAAATAGAAGAAAATGTAAAATACCTCGTTGGAGTAACAACTAACCTGAAAAGTAGATCAACGTCTGAATCATTGGACTACCTGAAAGCCATAATCGAAAAGAGGACCTGTACAGCCTCTTTTCAAAAATTATGTAGGAAAACTGCCCTGATATCCTGGAACCAGAGGGCAAAAAAGGCAAAACACTCTTGTTGATCATGCTGATCACCTCAGGAAGAAGATACCAAAATGAAAACTCCAAGGGACATTGTAGCCAAATTATAGAACTGTCAGATCAAGAAAAAAATATCCTAAGTGACCAGAAAGAAACAATTCAAATATCAGGGAGTCATAATCAGGATTACACAGTACATACAGTTGCAACATTAAAGACTAAGAGGTCATGGAATATCATATTCCTGAAGGCAAAGGAGCTAAAACTACAACCAAGAACCACCAGTGAAACTAAGGATAATGCTTCAAAGGAAAAAATGGACATTCAATGAAATAAAAGAATTTCAAGCTTTCAGAATCAACTAGAATTGAACAAAAAAATTGATCTCCCTATCAAGACCTAAGAAAAGCCTAAAAAGGAAAAAAGGCCAAAGAAAACATAATGGATTCAATGGAGCTGAACTGTTTACATCCCTACATGGGGAGATGATACTTATAATTCTTAAAAATTGTGCCATTAATAGTACAGCTAGAAAGAATATACATAGAGAGTATATGTGTAAGGTGAATTTGAGGGAAAGACATAAAAAAATTAAGGGATAAGAAAGAGGAGTACACTGGGTGTAGGAGGAAGGAAGAGGTAGGATGGTGTAAATTGTTTCACATGAAGAGGTGCAAAAACCCTAATACAGTGGAAGGAAAGATGAAAGGGTGGGTGTTTGGCATCACTTAAACCTCACTCTCATCAGTATCAGCTCAAAGAGAGAATAATATTCACAATTAATTGAATATTAAAATCTATCTTACTTGACAGAAAAGTAGGAGAGGAGGAGATTAAGTAAAGGGGGGTAGTGGAGGGACTGACAGAAGAGAGGGCAGACAGGAGGAGGTGGTAGACTGAAACAAAATGCTGGTGAGGAGGAAAAGCATGAAAGGAGAGAGGATGAACAGGAATAAAAATACAATGGAGGGAAAAATACAGTTAGTAATCATAACTGTGAATGTGAATGGGATGAACTCTCCCCTAAAAGGGAAGCAGAATGCAGAGTGGATAAACAACCAGAATCCTACAATAGGTTGTTTACAGGAAATTCACTTGAAGTACATGGGTGTACACACACACACACACACACACACACACACACATACACACACACACATGCAGTAAAGATAAGGGGGATAAGGGGCTGGAGTAGGATTTATTATGTTTCAGTTGAAGTAAAAAAAAAGAAAGCAGGGTAGCAAGCCTGATCTCAGACAAAGCAAAAGCAAACACAGGCCTATTTAAAAGAAATAAACAAGGAAAGCACTTCTTGCTAAAAGGTACCATAGACCATAAAGTAACATCAATACTAAACATATATGCATCGTCATAAAGCATTGAAATTCTTAAAGGAGATGTTAAATGAGTTACAGATTCATGCCCAAACAAGAGATAGAAAGCATCATGAAATGTAAAACAGATGATTTTGACTATATTAAATTTAAAAACTTTTGCACAAACAAAACCAATGTAATCTACATTAGAAGGAAAGCAGAAAGCTGGGAAATAATCTTTACCACAAGTGTCCCTGATAAAGGCCTCAGTTCTCAAAAGTATAGAGAACTGAGTCAAATATTTAGGAATACAAGTCATTTCCCAAGTGATACATGGTCAAAGGATATGAATAGGCAGTTTTCAGGTGAAGAAATCAAAGGTATCTATAGGCATATTAAGAAGTGCTCTAAATCCCTTTTGATTAGAGAAATGCAAAGTAAAACAACTCTGAAGTACCTTTGCACACCTATCAGATTGACTAATACGACAAAAATGGAAAATGATAAATGTGGAGAGGATGTTGGAAAATTGGGACATGAATGCATTGTTGGTGGAATTGTAAACTGATCCAACCATTCTGGAGAGCAATTTAGAGCTATGCGCAAAGTTCAATCAAACTGCATACCCTTTGATCTAGCAATTTCATTACTAGCTCTGTATCCCAAAGAGATCATAAAAAAGGAGAAAGGACCTATGTGAGAAAAATATTTTTTGAGGGGTTAACAATCACTTAAATCAAACACATATATAATTCTTTTAACCTAATTCAGGGGACTCAGCATCCTGAACTTCAACAAAAATACAGAGAAATTAAAGATCAACAGACATGGTTTCCTCTGCCTGAATTCAACAGACAATTAGATCCCAACTGTATGGCCATAGTTACCAGAGACGGAAGCACTGACATCTGGGTTTTCAAAACTGGAGGGCTCCTTAAAGTGGCTTCCCAGAGTCTTTCTCTGGCCAAACAAATACTTCCAGTCAGTAAGCCCCCCCTCACCACAGAGTCTTTATACACTTTTTAGAGCCAGAGGATATCACATCCGTTAAGATATGCCTCATTAACAAAAGGCATGGACCTTCTTAAAAATCTTCCCAGACCCAACAGTGGGTGGGAAAGATCCTCCTTAGTCACATTCAAATAGAGGCATTATACTTCTTGATTATACTAAAACAAAAACAGCAAAAGATCCTGTTTTACTTGCCATTACATCCCACCCTTCCACAATCCTTGGCCTTACAATCTAAATGGCCAATGGATCCTGAAACAAATAGGCATTATATTTCACAGTCCCAAATCCAAGTGATTTAAATAGATTAAATAGAGCAACTTGTATCTGAATAGGCATTACCATTTCTTTAGTAAATACATCATAGCTCACATTTGCAGAATACATAACATAGAAACTTATTACCAGGGTGGTCAAATGGCTTTACACAAGCACAAAGGTATATGCATAAAATAACATTCTTTGAGGAGAGAGCAACCAGTTCCTCCTTTCCCAATCCCAGACAGAAATGTCCAAGCAAAGTCCTCTTGGGGGCATATCCTCCCCACCCTGCACTCTCAGGGTAAGCTCTAATGAGCCTCACTTCCAAGTCCTGAGGGGTGGCTAGACAACAAAGCCATCAGGGTGGGGTCCTTGGGGTACATGGCACTTTCTCCCACCCACCATAGGCAACTCTACCCCCTGGGTTCCAAACTGTCCCAGGACAAGACTGCAAAAAAGCATACTCAGTGCCTTGCATCACAGTTCCAATATTGCCCTAGGGCTGAACACTGAGCTCCTGGGTTCCTCTTCCTCCAGCAGGAGCCAGCAGGCCCTAATTCCTGCCTGAGTCTGTGTGAAGAGAGCTCTGTGCTCTCATTCCTTTCACCTCACTAAGGTCAGCTGGGTCAGTACAAAGACATTTCTCTGCTTGGGTTCCAGGGGTTCTAGGGTTCCATTCCAAATTGTCGCTGCTCTGGTCTCTGAATATAATACACTTTGAAGACCTTCATTCCTTTAGCACAGTCCAGAGCTGGGCTAATCCACTTGAACTATGACTCTGGTCACCCCTACCTCCTGGGCTTCCACAGAATCATAGCTATTACAACTGGGAAACAACAGACAATTATCCCAGTCCCCATACTTTCCTTTTTATTTATGCAGATTCCATTCTCATTGCCATAATGTATCAGTAAGCACCCCAACATACATAGGGGGTCTGCTACCACAGGTTCTTAGATTTGCATTCATAAAAGGAAAAGCAACTTTTGAGGAGTTAACAATCACTTTAATCAAGCACATGTATCATTCCTTTAACCAAGCACACATATCATTCACCTAATTCAGTAGAGTCAGTACCCTGAGCTTCAACGAAAATACAGAGAAATTAAAGATCAACAGACATGGTTTCCTCTGCCTGAATTCAACAGACAATTGGACTCTAATTGTCTGACCATAGTTACCAGAGAGGGAAGCACTAACATTTGGATTTTCGAGGCCAGAGGGCTCCTTAAAGTGGCTTTTCAGAGATCTCATCTGGCCGAACAAACACTTCCAGTCAGTAAGCCCCCTGTAAGAAAAAATAATTATAGCAATCCTTTTTGTGGTGGCAAAATATTGGAAAGTAAGGGGATACTTATCAATTGAGGAATGACTGAACAAATTGTGGTATATGAATGTAATGGAATACTATTGTGCAATAAGAAATGATAAACAGAAAAACTTAGAAAGACTTGTATGAATTGATGCAAAGTGGAATGAGTAGAACTAAGAAAATGTTGTACACAGTATTAGCAACATTGTGTGATGATCAACTATGAATGACTCAGCTCTGCTCAGCAACACAATGATCCTAGGAAGGAACAAAGGATACACAAAGGAAAACTCTAAACACATCTGAATGAAGAACTGATGGATTCTGAATGCAGATCAAAGCATATTTTTTCATTTACTTTATTCTTTTCATTTTTTTTCCCATTTGATCTGTTTCTTCTTTTTCTACTGTAACTAACATGGAAATATGTTTTACAATATAGCACATGTATAGTTGCCTACCATTTTAGGAAGAGGAGAGGGGAGAATGGGAGAGAGGGAGAAAAAATTTGCAACTCAAAGTCTTGTAAAAATGAATGCTAAAAATTACCTTGACATGTAATTGGGAAAAAAAATAAAAATACTATTAAAAGGGGGAAAAAATTAAAAGGAGGGGAGAGAACATCAGACTCAATCACAATAATGACATCATCATTATCAAGGTGTTTGTATATGGTGACTTAAGACTTTCAGAAGGCTTTGTATATATCAATATATATTCAAAAAGAAAAATAAGCTACAATAAATAGAGCTCTGAAGTTTTCATGTACTCTGTTCTTCTAAATGTAGAATTGTCCACTTTATTTAGTTTTTATTAAGTTTAGGATTCTAAAACACACACACATTCACAGGGTGATGGCTCAGAATGAATGTAAATAGTAATTGTTTCTGTTTTGGCCAGCAATCCTCTTCCCCTCCCAGTTTGATGTTTTTTTAAGGGGCCATCCCTTGACTCACTTTCTTTTAACAGACCTATTCACCGAATGGGTGTTGCCTCATTTTAAGTGAGAACTCAGAAAGATCTTAACTTAAAAAGGCCAAAGTCTCTCACTGTATCCTGGGCTATCTGTAGTCCTCTTGATCTGTATCTGACTGCTGGACCCAGATGGGTCTAGAGGGGAAAATGAGGCTGGTAAATTTGTACAGCCCTTCCTCACTTGAATCCAATTCAGTTGCAAGTCATATTGTCATCTTCCTGATATCATGGTCCTCTTCTACAAAGAAGGACAAACCATAATTTATAAGCTGTAACTAGTTATGCAAATGCTAGCTATTGTCTGACACATTGAGCATTTCTAATTTCACCCTGAGGAGAAATCTGTCCTTGGCCTTTCCTCATTCCCAACTGGGGAGACATCAGACTGCACCCTGGAGCCTTCTCAGTATATCCTGTCCCTTACTCAATTTGGGGGCAGAGCAGGGAGGAATTATAAAGTGTCCCTCCTTGCCATTCTCCTTACCTGGAAAGCATCCCCTATGCCTCATCTCTCAAAAGCTTCTTCCAAAATTCAGTCACCTCCTCTGTGAAGCCTTGTAGGACCCCCACCCTCCATTCCTAGTGCTCACTCTTACCTCAAATTCCAATATAGTTACCTTATTCCTTAGGAAACAGAATAGTGTGGGGGGCATGGAGAGTTAGGGACTCACCCTAGGGAGAGACCTGGGCTCAAACCCCACTTCTGATGACTACAAATTGTTGCCTACAAATCACCTAATCTCTCTGTGCCCCAGTTTCAATAGACAGGATTAACTCCTCCCTCTAAAAGCAGACTCCAAAGAGACAATCAAGGTTAAAGACTTTGCAAACATTAGAGTACTGTAAATAAAGTGACTGTTATTGTTTCTAGCTCTGTTTGTTCGAGAGCTTTTCCTAATTTAGCAATCAGAATTGCTGCTGGGTCCACAAGGCTAGTAGGATATGATAGCCTTTATACTAAAGGTCTCTTCTCAACTCTGGACCCATGCCTGTGTGACTGGGTTCATCCATGGAATTGTGACCACTGAAAAGGGAAAGGTAAGGTTCTTAATCATTTTTTACCCCCAAATCCTCCCCATCCCCCACACTTTGTCTTTCCCTCACCTCAACCCCAGAGTCAGGGAAAATTGAGTGGAAGACAACCCTCCAGACACATAGCATCTAAACCTGCCGCTCTGTATCTACTCGTTTTGGTTCTGCCCCTTGGATCAAGCAGCACAAATTGAATCCTTCTTTCACAGGAAAGTCCTTTGAGAATGGCTACCTCTAGTCTTTGTCTTTTCTAGGCTGAACAATACTAGTTCCTTCAACCACGATTTCCACATTCCTCACCAATCTGACTTTCCTCCTCTGTACACCGTCATAGTTTGTCCTTCCTAAAAATATAGCTCCCAATAGGTCCAATGTAGTGGTCAGAGAACTGACTTTGTCATCAAGAAAACCTGGTTACAGTTAAGCAATGCAGCAGATAGAGCTCACAGTTTGGAGGCAGGAAGACCTAAGTTCAAATCCCCTCCCAGACACTTACTAACTGGGGTCATTTAACCTCTTCCTGCCTCAATCTCCTCAACTGTAAAATGGGCATAATAATAGCATGGTTATTGTGAAAATCAAAGAAGATGATATTTGTATACTTACCACAGTAACTGGTACATGTTGTTCAGTCATATCTGACTCTTCATGACCCCATCTGGGGTCTTGGCAAAGATCCTGGAGTGACTTGCCATTTTCTTCTCCACCTCATTTTAAAGGGGAAGAAACTGAGGCAAACAGGGTTAAGTGACTTGCCCAGGGTCACAGAGCTAATAAATATGAGGCCAGATTTGAATTCAGGAAAATGACTCTACTAGACTCCCAGGACTGGCACTCTCACCACTGTACCACTTAGCTGCCTACCCCCACTTACTCCCCCTTACACACAGTAGGTGCTATATAGATGTTAGCTATTATTAGTAGCAATAACTGAGCTGAGAGATCAGCAGCAGACATCAGTATTTGAATAAGGACCAGAATTAAAAACAGTGTGAGAGTACAGGCATACCTTGTTTTATTGTTCTTTGTGGATAGAGTAGTTTTTTGTTTTGTTTTTTTCTTTTTTTGGAGAGGGGAATGCAAGGCAATTGGAGTTAAGTGACTTGCCCAAGGACACACAGTAAGTGGCAAATGTCTGAGACTGAATTTGAACTCAGATCCTCCTGATTCCAGGGCTGGTGCTCTTTTCACTTCACCACCTAGTTGCCCCAAGATAGTGTGTTTTTCACTAATTGAAGATTTGCGGCAATCCTGCATGGAGCAAGTCTATTGGCGCCATTTTCCCAACAACATGGTCCTCATATTGTATCTCTGTGTCATATTTTGGTGATTATTACAATATTTCAAGCTTTTTCATTATTATTATGTCTATTATGGTGACCTCTTTGATGCTATCATTGTTAGTTGTTTTGGACCTGGTCCATGTAAGACAATGAACTTAATTGATCAACGTGTGTGTTCTGACTGTTCTACCAACCTGCTATTCTTGTCTCTTTCCCTCTCCCTTGGGCCTCCCTATTCCCTGAGATAACACTATTGAAATTAGACTAGTTAATAACTCTGTAATGGTCTTAGTGTTCAAAGTGAAAAGAAGAGTGAGTTGATACAGCAAACTTCATTGTTGTCTTAATTTAAGAAATTGTCACAGCCACCCCAATCTTTAGTAACCAATACCCTGATCAGTCAGCAGCCACTGACACTGAGGCCAGATCCTCCACCAGCAAAGAGCTCATTGAATGCTCAAATGATAGTTGGCATTTTTTAGTAATTAAATGTTTTAAAATTAAGGCATGCACATTTTTAAAGACAATACTATTGCACACTTATAGACTATGGTAGAGTACAAACATAACTTTTATATGTAGTGAAAAACTAAAAAATTTTGTGTGATTCTTTATTGTGATATTTACTGTATTACAGTGATCTGGAACCTAATGTAAGTATCTTTGAGGTAAGTGTATGCTGGTGGGGTGGGGTTGGGTGGAGTGGGTGGGAGAAGATGGAGGAGGAGATGCTGAGGCAAGAAAGGGACTCCAGCATTAACTGTAATGGGTTTATTGTCTTCTGATGTGTATTTAAAGGAGAATTCCCAACACTTGCAGGAAACAAACCAAAACAAAACCCAATATGGTATAGTGGAATGAGACTATCTATCTCTATGAGCATCAGGTACCTCATCTGTAAAATGGGACTAATACTTTCTGTGGTACCTACCTCCTTGTTTCAAGGCTCAAGGAGATAATATACATATAGCAATTTCTTAAATACCAGTTTGTTGTTATTATGAACTTTATCATTTCAACCTCTTATCTTTTTTTATTAGAGGTCAGATAGAAATGGTCTTGACTCAAGTCAGTCTCCCCTCATTAAATGTAAGTGCCTTGAGGGCAGGAAATGATTTTCTTTTTATTATTATATCCCCAGTACTTAGCACAGTACCTAGAACATAGCAGGCTCTTAACAATATGTATTATATTATTGTAATATGCATTGTATTGCATTATATTGTATTGAATATTCTAATGACTCTTATGTAGTGGATAAAACAAGGACTTTTTGTAACTGAATTTAAGGGGTGAAATTCAGAGTTATACTCTGTAGACTTCCTGTGGGAGTAGAGAAGAGAGTCCTGGACAAAGGGATGGCCATAATTAGTGGGCATGACAGGATTAAAGATTTAGCAAAGGAAACTGTGAAAGAGCAGTCACATGGGTAAGAGGTGAACCAAGAAAGAACTGTGTCATGAAGACACAAAGAGGAGAGAATATGCAAAAGATGGTTAGTAGAATCATATGCACCAGAGTGTTCAAGAAGGATGAAGAATGAAAAAAAAGGCCATTAGATCTGGTGACCATGCACAGCTTCAAAGAGGACATTTTCAGTTGAATGATTAGATCAGGAGGTGAAGAAAAGAATAAGAAAAGAAAGGGAAGCACTGATGCTTTCTCAATGAGAGTTGCAGAAAAGGAGATTAGAAATATAGGGTGACAGCTCTCTCGATGAGTGGAACAAGTGAAGGTTTTTAAAGATGGCAGGTTATGGACATGTTTGCAGGCAGCAGAGAAAGAGCCAGTAGAAAGGGAGAGACTGAAGATTAAGGAGAGACCATTTCTACATGAGTTCTGTTGAATATTGGCTTCTGTCTTAGGTCCCAGGAAATTTACCAACACAGAGGCCCCAGGGAATTTACTAACAATAGTAAACCTTGCATAATATATTCACCTGACTTCCCTCAAAAGACCTCTTTCCATCCACTGGTACTTACTCTGCATAGACCCATTTTATCCCTCAATTTGTCAACATACTCCCATCCCCTAATCCTCTTCCTATCCCAATGATTATCTGAATCCCTTGCTATCAAGGTACAAATCCATAGGTGCCCATCCCCAACTATCCACCTTTTTACTCTCTTCCCCATCAACCCTGTCTAGTCAATATCCTATTCCAGATCTGCCTGCCCCTTCTACTATGCCTTCTATAGTTCCCGCACCATAATCAACAAACTTCCCTTCATCTTAAATCTTTCCCTTTTTCACTCCTTCTATTTTATGGTATTCACTGAGACTTGACCCCTTTCTGATGTCACTGCTTCCATCACCACCCTTTCTGATGCTATCCACACTTTCCCCCAATATCTGCTGTTTCTCTACACAATGTTCTCCTAGTTCTTCTTACTTTACTTTGCTCATATAAGTTCATATAAGTCTTCTGAGGTTGTTCTGACACACCCTGCTTGTCATTTCTTATAGTATAATCATATACCACAACTTGTTCAGCCATTCTCTAATTGATGGGCGTCTCCTCAATTTCCAATTCTTTGCTATCTCAAAGAGTTACTATAAATATTTTTGTACCCACAGACCCTTTTCCTTTTTTTTTGATCTGTTTGAGGTATAGATATTAACAGTGGCATTGCTGGGTCAAAGGGTATACACAGTTTTGTAGCCCATTTGAATGTAGTTTCAAATTGTTCTCCAGAATGATTGGACCAGCTCACAACTTCATGCCTTAGTGTTCCAATTTTTCTCTCTCCCCTCTAACATTTGTCATTTTCCTTTGCTGTCATGTTAGTTAATTTTGTTGTCATGAGGTAGTATCTCAGAGCTGTTTTAATTAGCTTTTCTCTAATCAATAGTTGTTTAGAGCATTTTTCATGTGACTATTTACAGCTTTGATTTCTTCTTCTGAAAATTGCCTGTATTGCCTTTGGCCATTTATCAGTTGGGGAATGGCTTATATTTTTATAAATTTGGCTCAGTTCTCCATTTATTTGGGAAATGAAACCTTTATCAAGGAAACTTGTTAAAATTCCCTCTTCTTCCTCCCCACGCCATATCCTGTCTTCCTTCTAATTTTGGCCGCATTGGTTTTGTATAAAAACGTTTTAATTTCATGTAATCAAAATTATTCATTTTGCTTCCTGTGATCCTCTCTATCTATTGTTTGGCCATAAACTCTTCCATCTATCCATAGATCTAACAGGTATATTTTTCCATGCTCCTTTACTTTGCTTATGATACCACTTTTTATGTCTAAATCATATCTCTATTTTGATATATTTTGACGTATTTAATATCAATATATTTGATATTTTATCTTTGTACATTGTATAAAATATGTATCTATACCTAGTTTCTGCCAAACTGCTTTCCAGTTTTTCGAGCAATTTTCATCAAATAGTGGATTTTTGTCCCAAAAGCTTTAATCTTTGGGTTTATCAAATATTTGATTACTGTGGCCATTTACTACTGGGTATTATATACCTAATCTTTTCCACTGATCCATCACTCTACTTCTCAGCCAGTACCAGATTATTGTCAGGAGTACTATTTTGTAAAACAATTTTAAATCTGGTACTGCTTGCCTGCCTTCACCTTTTTTTTTTTTTTGATTCCCTTGATATTCTTGACCTTTTGTTCTTTCAGATGAATTTGGTTATGATTTTTTCTAACTCTATAAAATAATTCTTTGATTGGCATGACACTGAATAAGTAAATTAACTTAGGCAGAATTTTCTTCTTATCATATAGGCTTATCCTATGCATGAACAATTAATATTTCTTCAGTTGTTTAGACTGGACTTAATTTGTGTGAATAGTATTTTGTAGTTGTGTTCATGTAGTCACTGAGTTTGTTTTGGCAGATAGATTCCAAAGTATTTTATATTGTCTACAATTATTTTTGATGGAATTTCTTTCCTATCTTTTTCTTCTGAGTTTTGTTGGTAGTATATGGAAAAGCTGATGATTTATATGGGTTTATTTTATATCAAGCAACTTTGCTAAAGTTGTTAATCGTTTCAAATAATTCTTTAGTTGATTCTCTAAAGTTTTCTAAGTATGCCATCATATCATTAGCAAAGAGTGATAGTTTTGTTTCCTCATTGCCTATTTTTATTCCTCTAATTTTTTTCTTGTCTCTTTGCTATGGCTAGCATTTCTAATACAATATTGAACAATAGGGGTGATAATGGACATCCTTGTTTCACCCCTGATATTACTGGGGAAGCTTCAAGTTTATGCCCGTTATTGATAATGCTTGCTCTTGGTTTTAGATAAATACTATTTATCAATCTAAGGAAAACTCCATTTGTTCCTGTGCTTTCTAGCATATTTAATAAGAATGAGTGTTGTATTTTTTCAAAAGGTTTTCTGAATCATGTGGTTTTTTTTCATTATCGATATGGTCAATTATGCTGACAGTTTTCCTAATATTCCTGGTATATTTTCTGCATTCTTGGTATAAATCCTAATCACAGTGTGTGGCCTCTGTGACATATTGCTGTAATTTCCTTGCTCGTTTTTATTTAAAATTTTTACAACAATTTTCATTAAGGAAATTGGTTTCAGGTTTTCTTTCTTGGTTTTTGCTTTTCCTAGGTTTCAAAGCTACATTTTCTCTTAAAAGAAATTTGCCTATTTTCTCAAATAGTTGTATAGTATTGAAATTAATTGTTGTTTAAATATTTGGTAGAATTCACTAGTGAATCTATTTGGTCCTGGGAAATTTTTTCTTAGGTAGCTCAATTATGACTTGTTCAATTTTTTTTTCTAGGACAGGGCTTTTAAAATATTCTATTTCCTCTTCTGGGCAACTTATATTTTTGTAAATATTAATCCATTTCACTTAGATTATCAGTTTTACTGGCACATAATTGAGCAAATTATTTCCTAAAATTGTTTTAATATCACTTTCATTGATAATACATTTACCCTTCTCATTTTTGATACCAGTAATCTGGCTTTCTTCTTTTTTAAAAAAATTAGCATAATCAATGATTCATCTATTTTGATTTTTTTTTCACTGTAAAACCAGCTCCTAGTTTTATTGACTATTTCAATGGTTTGCTTACTTGCTTACTCTCCTTTGATTTTCAGGATTTCCTTTTTGGTGTTTAATTGGGAATTTTAAAATTGTTTTTTCCTAGTTTCTTTTAGTTGGATGCCCAGATTCAGTGATCTGCTTTTTATTTTATTTATATATTAAGAGAGATAAAATTTCCCCTAACTACTGCTTTGGCTACATCCTACAAATTTTGGTATGTTGTCTCATTGTAATCATTTTCTTTATGAAATTATTGATTGTTTCTATGATTTGTCCTTTGACTCATTCACTCTTTAGGATTAGATTATTTAGTTTCCAATTAATTTTTAACCTATGCTCCCCAGGTCCTTTGTTGAACGTAATTTTGCTTACATTACATTAAAAAAAGAGTACATTTAATATTTTTGCTTTTCTACATTTGTTTGTGAGGTTTTTATGCCCTAGTACATGATTGATTTTTGTGAAGACACCATATAAAGCTGAAAAAAAGGTATAATTCTTATTTTTTCCATTCAATTTTCTCCAGATGTCTGTCATATCTAACTTTTCTAAAATTCTCTTCATCTCCTTATCTTCTTTCTTATATTTTTTGGTTAGAGTTATCTATAGTCATGAAAGTTGAGGTCCTCCACTAGTATAGTTTTACTGTTTAGCTCCTCCTATAATTCATTGAACTTTTCCTTTATTAATATGGATGCTTTGCCATTTGATACACATATGTTTAGTGTTGATGTTACTTTGTTGTCTATGGCACCTTTTAGCAAGATGTAATTTCCCTACTTAACTCTTTTCATTAGGTCTATTTTTGCTTTTGTTTTTCTGAGATC